>OY757914.1:100636305-100641305 GCA_963585895.1 Sepioteuthis lessoniana
TAGGTTATTTAATGCTAAATTACCTTTATACATATATATTAAATATGTAGGATTTGGTTTGGTTCGGTTTTATAGCATATCAACCATTGTAGGTTATTTAATGCTAAATTACCTTTATACATATATATTAAATATGTAGGATTTGGTTTGGTTCGGTTTTATAGCATATCAACCATTGTAGGTTATTTAATGCTAAATTACCTTTATACATATATATTAAATATGTAGGATTTGGTTTGGTTCGGTTTTATAGCATATCAACCATTGTAGGTTATTTAATGCCAAATTACCTTTATACATATATATTAAATATGTAGGATTTGGTTTGGTTCGGTTTTATAGCATATCAACCATTGTAGGTTATTTAATGCCAAATTATCTTTATACATATATATTAAATATGTAGGATTTGGTTTGGTTCGGTTTTATAGCATATCAACCATTGTAGGTTATTTAATGCTAAATTACCTTTATACATATATATTAAATATGTAGGATTTGGTTTGGTTCGGTTTTATAGCATATCAACCATTGTAGGTTATTTAATGCTAAATTACCTTTATACATATATATTAAATATGTAGGATTTGGTTTGGTTCGGTTTTATAGCATATCAACCATTGTAGGTTATTTAATGCTAAATTACCTTTATACATATATATTAAATATGTAGGATTTGGTTTGGTTCGGTTTTATAGCATATCAACCATTGTAGGTTATTTAATGCTAAATTACCTTTATACATATATATTAAATATGTAGGATTTGGTTTGGTTCGGTTTTATAGCATATCAACCATTGTAGGTTATTTAATGCCAAATTATCTTTATACATATATATTAAATATGTAGGATTTGGTTTGGTTCGGTTTTATAGCATATCAACCATTGTAGGTTATTTAATGCCAAATTATCTTTATACATATATATTAAATATGTAGGATTTGGTTTGGTTCGGTTTTATAGCATATCAACCATTGTAGGTTATTTAATGCCAAATTATCTTTATACATATATATTAAATATGTAGGATTTGGTTTGGTTCGGTTTTATAGCATATCAACCATTGTAGGTTATTTAATGCCAAATTACCTTTATACATATATATTAAATATGTAGGATTTGGTTTGGTTCGGTTTTATAGCATATCAACCATTGTAGGTTATTTAATGCCAAATTATCTTTATACATATATATTAAATATGTAGGATTTGGTTTGGTTCGGTTTTATAGCATATCAACCATTGTAGGTTATTTAATGCTAAATTACCTTTATACATATATATTAAATATGTAGGATTTGGTTTGGTTCGGTTTTATAGCATATCAACCATTGTAGGTTATTTAATGCTAAATTACCTTTATACATATATATTAAATATGTAGGATTTGGTTTGGTTCGGTTTTATAGCATATCAACCATTGTAGGTTATTTAATGCTAAATTACCTTTATACATATATATTAAATATGTAGGATTTGGTTTGGTTCGGTTTTATAGCATATCAACCATTGTAGGTTATTTAATGCCAAATTACCTTTATACATATATATTAAATATGTAGGATTTGGTTTGGTTCGGTTTTATAGCATATCAACCATTGTAGGTTATTTAATGCCAAATTACCTTTATACATATATATTAAATATGTAGGATTTGGTTTGGTTCGGTTTTATAGCATATCAACCATTGTAGGTTATTTAATGCCAAATTATCTTTATACATATATATTAAATATGTAGGATTTGGTTTGGTTCGGTTTTATAGCATATCAACCATTGTAGGTTATTTAATGCTAAATTACCTTTATACATATATATTAAATATGTAGGATTTGGTTTGGTTCGGTTTTATAGCATATCAACCATTGTAGGTTATTTAATGCTAAATTACCTTTATACATATATATTAAATATGTAGGATTTGGTTTGGTTCGGTTTTATAGCATATCAACCATTGTAGGTTATTTAATGCTAAATTACCTTTATACATATATATTAAATATGTAGGATTTGGTTTGGTTCGGTTTTATAGCATATCAACCATTGTAGGTTATTTAATGCCAAATTACCTTTATACATATATATTAAATATGTAGGATTTGGTTTGGTTCGGTTTTATAGCATATCAACCATTGTAGGTTATTTAATGCTAAATTACCTTTATACATATATATTAAATATGTAGGATTTGGTTTGGTTCGGTTTTATAGCATATCAACCATTGTAGGTTATTTAATGCTAAATTATCTTTATACATTTATATTAAGTATAGGATGCGTAAACACATTTTTATGATAACATTTTTAAACGAGCCAGATATTTGTCAGTGACTCCCACCAGACAGAACTTGACACAAGGTCAATGACCCGAAGGTCGATTATAATGGGGGTTTAGGAGAGGGGAACGTCGGGCACAAGCCGAGGCTCGAGCTCTGCCGGACTATGATGCAGCTTGCCTACACGAAGGTAGCCCAGCCAAAACCGGGGCCTTACAGCCTCAAAACTCCCTTTGTTAGACTGTGCCCGTACCAGCAGGACGAGCCTAAACTCATTCACTTGTATACAATTAAATGCTTCCAAGTATTGTTTCTTATCATTAACAATTCATCTATACATCAGTCATTTGTTTAAACAGAGTCAAATCATCAAACAGTTCTATTTCTAACAATTTAATTTAGCATAAGTCAACAAAGTTAAATGGTTCCAACTAACGCTATTTATCATTACAATTTAACTAAACTTATTGAAACAAAGTTGAATGATCTGTTCTATTTCAAACAACTCAATTTAGCATGAGTCATTTGTTTGCACTCAATTTGATTGTCAAACACTTCTATTTAACCCATAGATAGGACCCTTTCATGTGCTACAACTCCAGGTCAGAGTGAACCTGGGAACGATTGCTATGAAGTGGTACTCCTCATCTCTCAAAGCTCCGGAATTACTAGAGCCTATCCAAATTGCTTAATGTCATATCGATAAAGCTCGTTGGGAGTGTCTTACCCCTCTGCAGAGATGCAGTCCAGTTCGACTGGGCTAGGAGGAATCTGAAAATTTGGATAGAAAAATCAATCGGAACTGAAGTATTCTAATTACACTCTTTTAGACTAATGGACACAAATTTATAAAAGTTTGTAAGGGAATTTCCCAGACATCAGGGCGTGTTTTGAACATCTGCAACAGAAGGGACAATACAGAGGTAAACTCCTTTGCTTAAGACATTCACTTAAACGACATTCTTCTGAGATTGGTTTAGCCGGCATCATTTCTGAATTCTGTATTTTCTTTTCTCATAGACTGGTTACCAAACCAAGGTTAAAGAGCCTGATATGCCCTACTATTTATGCCCAGCTGGAGGGAATAGAAGATTCCATGCATTTTCCGAAGGCATTAGCGTAAAAGTTCAACACAAACTAATTCGTCCAATATATATATATATATATATATATAGGTTAGTTAGACGAGCTTAGTTGAGAGTGACCCGAAGGCTCCCTTTTCAATAGCTACAACACTGAGCAGTTGGGGGGGGGTTGCTACTCCTTTAACTTGATTGTTCCACTAACCCTTTGTCCGTAACTTATAATTTTGAATGGTAAGCATCAAGCACCATTTTTGAGTTTTTGGTACGACTCGATTGAACCCCGTTCTGCCGGGCCATTGGTGAACACTCTAACCATTTGCACAACCACACACTCACACACACACACACACATGATTGAACGAAACAGTCTCTCTGTGGATCACAATATATACGCTCCCCCATGGGGGTTGAGCACTCTGACGAAGGAACTGTCGGCCGCCGCTAGCGTCATGCAAAGCTCTTCGAAAGAATTGAGCTCTCTGGTAGCCGATAGGGTATAAAAAATGTAAACAAAGACTGCTGCTGTTGTTGCCAAAATAAATACCTTAAAATTCCCTTAGCCAACGTGGTCTGCTTGGTGGCCGAGAGGTCTGAAACTTAGTCTAACGTAAAAGTTTGACGGGTTTCGATCCCGGCTTCGAGCATCCAGCGTGTCTAGCCACACTGAAGAGTTCTGATAGAACGAAACAGTCTGTCTGTGGATGACAATATATATATATATTCTATCCTATGTTGACCGCGAGGTACAAAGTTATTTCAAGTCTACAAACAAGGGAGCAAGTAGAGATAAGAAGCACAGTCAAAAGACGCTGGTGGACGACCGGGTTCTTTGGCCACCAAACTGAGAAGTAAGGACTAAAATACGTTTTTCTTGTTCCATTTCAACTATAGTGAGTTCGGATCGCTACATGTCCATCAAGAACATTAAAGGATTAACTTATAATTTGAGTATTTAATATTTTTTTTGTTAAATTTATTCAATAAAATTTGCTGCTTATATAAATCAAAATGATGCCAAATTATTTTACATACAAATTAAAACTTTTGATATCTCGTAGCCATGTATGATTAGAGCAAGGTGGTTGAAATAAAATAGAATAAGATAAAAGACTTGACAGTGTGATAACAGTTATACACTGAAAATTGGGCAAACGACTCGGTTTCGACCCTTTCGGCAAATGGAATTATCACAGCAAAGTCTGTCTTGATTGAATAAATTCGAAATATAAAAAATGATTATTCAAGAATACTTTGTAAGAGACTAGCAGGATGAGAAATGTGCAACTAAGAGGGTATTTGTTGTTACTTGATTCTCAAGGAAAAACTCCAGCGATCTGGTGTAAAAATGTGATGGCAGGAAAAGCTGGAATTATATAAATGTAGGCTACAAGGAGAGAGAGAGAGAGAGAGAGAGAGAGAGAGAGAGAGAGAGAGAGAGAGAGAGAGAGAGAGAGAGAAATTAAGTAATCAACCACATAAGTTGATACGGCAAACTAGAATATAAGGGGCACAAGAACAAGTACAGATGAGTGGGATTTGATCCTTTGGAAACTCTACAAATTACTCAAATTCTGAACATGGAGACCAATGGTATATGCACAGACTAGAATGAGTTCCGGAAAATGATGCATACAACACT
>OY757914.1:100651305-100656305 GCA_963585895.1 Sepioteuthis lessoniana
GAGAGAGAGACTATAAATGGAAGAAAATAGAAAATAAAATCTTTCAGATTAAGACATGAATTTAAAGGTCAAGAAATCTATCAATTCGTTCATTGTCATAACATTTTCTTTTGCTGGTTTCTTTCTAATGAGATACATTTCAGTTAAAGAGACTGAAAAAGAAATCTATTCATCAATCGGAAATCTTGTGAGAAGTTGACTTGATCCATCAGTTTTTATTTACTAATCACCGGGAATCACAGTAATTCTTATATTTTAGACGAGAACATATCAATTTTGCTTTATTTCTATTTTACCAAGTATATATATATATATATATATATATATATATATATATATATATATATATATATATATATGTGTGTGTGTGTGTGTGTGTGTGTGTGTGTGTGTGTGTATGTGTGAGTGTGTGTGTGTGTGTGTGAGAAAAAAAAAGTGGATCCAATTTTCCTTTTACTTTTTTCACAGCTGGTCAGATTTATCATATCAACCATCTCTCAATATATATATATATATATATATACACACATACACACACACACACACACACACACACACACACATATATATATATATATATATATATATATATATATATATATATACATATATATATAAGTGGTTTGTGGTTCTTTTTAGCGCACTTGGTGAGTTAATGGAGGACTGAATGTGGCAGTATTGTTCAATAGTGCTCAATATTAATGATAGACCATTTACATATAGAAATACATACATACACACACACACACACACACACACACACACACACACATATATATATATAGAGAGAGAGAGAAATTTTTCTAGAATTTTAACCAGTATATATATATATATATATGTATATATATATTAATATATATATATACATACAAACACAAATATATATATATATATATACAAACACAAATATATATATATATATATATATATATATATATATATATATACAATGAAATAAATGTAAAAACAGAGACCTTGCTCAAGAATGTGCTTGATATTGTTATAGTAGAACAAGTATTAGCATAAAAAAAACATTAAATTTATGGCCAACATAAGACCATTACTTTAAGCTTCATGAGCCTTGCACAATTCTAATTACACAGTCTATATGTTTAATATCTTAGTATATATATATATATATATATATATATATATATATATATATATATTCGTTGTATGTGTGTGTCCTATGTACTTATGTGTTTATATTTATAGCATCAATGATAATGACATCGTCACGCAGATCAGTTCGCTCCTAAAGAGAGTTTGAATTTCACTACGAGTTCCGCTACAGTATATCTGTGTCAGTCGAAGCTGAACAGTGAAAAGCAGCCACGCCTACAGATGGGCCTGGCATAGCAAATACATCTCGTGGAATAATTCGCTAGTGTTGTTAATCCAAGTATCCTTGAGTCTCTCGTTACTATTGTCTTGTGCCAGACTAATCTCGCCAATTTTCCTTTCGTTTCGTCTCATGACATTATTAGAGTTAAGAATAGTTTACATGTTACCCCGAATATGATGTTAATAATAATAATAATAATAATAATAATAATGTGAGATTTTGAGATGCAAACAGATCACCAAATTTCCCCCCAGAAGACGTTGGGAAAGTTAGCAAAAGAAAGAAAAATAAATCTTGCCATATGGTAGATTTTTCCTTTCCTGTGAAACAGAGTGAAAAATGAAAGAAATTGAAAAGCGAGATAAGTACTTAGACATTGCCAGAGAACTGAGAAAGTTATGAAACTTGAGGGTGACGGAGATACTAACTGAAAATGGCTCACTTGAAGCGGTCCACAACGGCTTGGAAATGGGGCTAGAAGATTGGGAAATCGGACCAATCGAGACTATCCTGCCTACAGTATGGTTTTAGATTGGCCAGAATATTAAGAGGAGCCCTGATGACCTGATGAGACTTGCTCTCCTTCAGACTCCTTTAAAAGACTATCAGGTAACGCTGGCGTGAAAAAGTCGTAAGCAGTATAATAATAATAATAATAATAATAATAATAATAATAATAATAATAATAATAATAATAATGCAGGTGACAATTATACTAATTGTAATTGGTGCGTTTGGTACAATAACTAAAGGATTACTAAAAGGACTGGAGGACTTGGAAGTTGGCAGACAAGTGGAGACCATCCAAACGACAGCATTGTTGAGAACGGAGAGAATACTGAGAAGAGTCCTGGAGACTTGAGGAGACTTGCTGTCACTCAGACTCCAGTGAAAAACCATCAGGTAACGCTGATGTGAAAAGCTCTAGTGAGTGAATAATAATAATAATAATAATAATAATAATAACAACAACAACAACAACAACAACAGTTTTTTTATTCGTGAAACTGTATACAGCCGAACTCAAATCTTTATCAAAATGTAAACAAGAATGGATTTCGGGAATGTAAGACTTAAACGAAATTAGGTAAATAATATATTTGAACAGTTTTTCGTCATTGTTTCATTCCTTACATAACATTGTCACATTCCCGCTCTTCTCTGTGTATGCATGGATAATATTGGCAGGTCATGAGTGTATTGGAGAGTGTGGGGGGTGAATTGTGTATGAAGAGAGGGAAGACTAAGGGAAGGAAGGAAGGAAGGAACACAGGAGCAAGTACCTTCAAGAGTATGAAAAAGGAGGGGGTGATTAATGAGGATACATTGGTGAATACACGTGCTCATTCGTTGATAGAATGGCATAAAAAGGTATGCGCCGAACCCAAATAAGATAGATAGATAGATTGATAGGATTCTATGTTTAATGGCATATCAAACGTTATGGGTAACTTAATGCCAAAACCAACATTGTAGAATAACATCAGTTATATTTTAACCCATTGCTGGGAGGATAAGTGGGTTCATTCTGAGATAGATAGATAGATAAATAGATAGATAGATATCAGCCTAGGGAGATAGATAGATAGATATTAGCCTAGTGAGATAAATAGATTGATAGATAGATATTAGCATAGATAGATAGATAGGTTGATAGAGAGATATTAGCATAGATAGATAGATAGATAGATAGATAGATAGATAGATATCAGCCTATTGAGATAGATAGATAGATAGATAGATAGATAGATAGATAGATAGATAGATAGATATTAGCCTAGTGAGATAAATAGATTGATAGAGAGATATTAGCATAGATAGATAGATAGATATCAGCCTAGTGAGATAGATGGATAGATAGATAGATAGATAGATATCAGCCTATTGAGATAGATAGATAGATAGATAGATAGATATTAGCCTAGTGAGATAAATAGATTGATAGAGAGATATTAGCATAGATAGATAGATAGATATCAGCCTATTGAGATAGATAGATAGATAGATAGATAGATAGATCTGGAAAAAAAACCTTCGAAAGAGAACTCTATATCGTTATAGATTTAAGCTCAAAGGTATAGCATTGTTTGAAATGATGCATTTATGTACAGAGGAAAAATTATACCACCCATAAATATATATGCACATACACACACGCATATAAGGGTGTGTGTATGTGTGTATGTGTGTATGTGCTGTTCTATATCGAAAAACTCAGCTATGCTATAATTACATAGATCCAGATGCACATTTACGTATAATGGAAGTGTGCATAAGTTCGCAGCATCTTTTAAAACATAGTACATAGTAGAAGAGCGGATTGATGAAGGTGACGGAAACTTTAAACATTTTATTCAGTATCGCGTATGAATGGGGTTTACATTTAGTTTCTTTGCTTAACGGCATATCAACGTTCGTGGATTATTTAATGCCATAGTCATCCTTCTAGAAGAACAGTAGAGGTATCATTTTACCTATAAGCTCAAGGGATAAGAGGATTCATGTCTTTCCTTGTGTTATTAGTTCGAAAGTGAATGTATTAGTGCTACTGAAGTTCGAAACCCGCTTATTATGACGTCGTAGTCCAGTATGTTAGCCACAAGGCCATGGGGATTCTTCGTATAAATTACTAGTACCCTATCATATTCTCCGTATAAATTACTATTACCTATCATAATCTCCCTATAAATTACTATTAACCTATCATATTTTCCCTATAAATTACTATTACCCCGTCATAATCTCCCTATAAATTACTATTACCCCATCATAAACTCCCCTATAAGTAAGTAAGTAAAGTTGGCGACCATAGTCGAGGGTAACCCGAAGGCTCCCTTTTCGATAGCTACAACACCAAGGTGTAGGGGAGGGCGCTATTCCTTCCCTGGATTGCTCTACTTTTACCCTTGATCCGTACCTTATAATGCTGAGTGTTAAGCAAGGAGGCATCAAGTACCATTTTTTGAGTCTTTGGTATGACTCGACCTGGGATTGAACCCAGGTCTCCCGGGCCATTGGCGAACACTCTAACCGCTAGGCCAATGTCCGGTGCTATCACCCTATCATATTTTCCTTACAAGTTACTATCACCCTTTCATATATTTTTAATAAAAAATTTATTTTCTTTTTTTTAATAACAAGACCAAGATTTTATCATCGCTCATGAAAAATTACATAGTCGAATCGAATATTATTCGTTGTTATAATTACCGTATTTGACGGCATATAAGACGTACACTTTTCCCTTAGGATGTCTTTTTAAATTTCTCCTGCGTCTTATATACCTTGTGTAGATTTAGAATTTGCGATAGTTGGCAGAAATAAGCTCACTGACAACTCATATTAGCTTAGACTTTAGAATAACTTTCAAACACCTATTGACATTATTTAAAGGCTATCATTATGCAGATTCAAAGTGTTATCATTGATAATATTCATTATATTAATTTCACCACGTTTAAAAAGAGTACTTTGTTTTTTCCTTGATTTGTCTTGCTGAAATTGGGGTGCGTCTTGTACACCGGTGCGTCCTATATGTCATCAAATACGGTACTTACAATAATTAGTATTAATAAATATCAAAGACCTTAACCGAGTTTCAATTGTGTTGCCAAAAGTACAAATATACAGAAGTTTTAAAAATACTCACTATATA
>OY757914.1:100661305-100721305 GCA_963585895.1 Sepioteuthis lessoniana
AATATAATTGTCAATATGTATAAAAATGGATTTGGCATTAAATAACCTGCAATGGTTGATTTGCCATAAAACCAAACCAAACCAAACCAAACCCAAAATTTATACATTTCCGTTCGTATATTCTTATGTTTATGTATCTATTGCGTATCTATAAGCATATATGTAGGAATATATATATATATATATTAATAATTTTTCATAAATATATATATATATATATATATATATATATACTTTTAGAAGGATAAAAAATAAGAGTAAAGCTACTTTTATACAATTTGACATCATCGATTTCTATCCTTCCATAACAAAAAATATTTTAATAGATAGCATTAACTATGCCCGTAAATATATAGATATAACTGTTGAACAATACGAAATAATATTAGCGTGTAGGAAAACTGTTTTAAAAAATAACGATTCAACTTGGGTAAAAAATGGATTAGATAATTTTGACGTTCCAATGGGGGGGTATGATTCCTCCCAAATAGCAGACCTTGTAGGATTATATATATTAGATATACTCACTAGAATCATTAGTCCTCAACAAGTAGGTATTTATAGGGATGATGGGTTATTATATATCCCAAATAGTAATGGCCCTCTTAGCTCTAGCATACAAAAAAGGATTATAAGGGCCTTTAAGTTTTTGGGATTTAAAATAGAAATCTCATCTAATATTAAAATAGCCAATTTCTTGGATGTCACTTTAGATCTATCTAATAATTCCTATAAACCTTTTATAAAACCCAATCAGAACCCATCGTACATTAATGTTAATTCAAATCACCCTAAAAATATAATCAAGCAAATCCCAAAAGCAGTAAATTTAAGAATAGGTAAGCTATCTGCAAATGAAAAGATTTTCAAAGAGAGTAGTAAAAGATATATAGAAGCCCTTAAAAATAGTGGTTTTAATGAGGATTTTAGGTATTTAAAACAAAATATAACAACTGAATTTACTAAAGAAAATAATAATTATGTTCAAAAAAATAGAAAAAGGAAAATTATATGGTTTAACCCCCCTTTTTGTAAACTAGCCAATATAGATGTAGGTAAATATTTTTTGAGACTGATAGATAAACATTTTAAACAAGATAATATATTGCATAAAATATTTAATAGGAAAACCTTGAAAATAAGTTATTCTTGCACTAATAATATTTCTCAAATAATAAATAGCCATAATAATAAATTAATTAATAAATTTCATAACCAAGTAAATAATAATAACATTAATAGTAAAAAAATAGAATGTAATTGTAAATCTCAAAGTGATTGTCCAATGAATGGTTTGTGTAGTTTAGATAATGTAGTATACCAAGCTATTATTTATCCAAAAGAGGACATAAGTGATAAGAAATATTATATTGGCGTTTCTTCTACTAATTTCAAGATTAGATATGGAAATCATAAATATTCCTTTTCCCATGAGCATCAAAAAAATCAAACTGCTCTATCAAAACATTATTGGGGATTAAAAAATAAAGGGTTAACCCCTGACATTCAATGGTCCATATTGAAAAGATCTAGTACCCCAAAATCTTTCGATAGTAGGTGCAATCTATGTCTTGAAGAAAAGATCCACATTTTGCTTTTTCCTGAGCCAAAAATTTTACTAAATAAGAGAAATGAACTAATAGCCAGGTGTAGACATAGGGCCAAATTTAAACTATAAATAATTAAGTAAAAAAATTTTTTTATAAAGCATAAATTTATTTGAGAATGAGGTTTAATTTTTAGAATAATTATAATAAATTATTAGATAGAAAATTATGAAATAGCATATAATATATATGTACTAAGCATAAAAAATGTGACTGATATTTTGAAATTTTTGAAATTTTAAAATATTTAAGTAAATTAAATATTTGTTTTTGTTTTAATATATCTATTAGTGCATCTTTACGTGAGATTATTAATTAAAATTTAAATCTAATTAGAAATATCTGTAATTTAAGTCTATAGAAAAAATTTTTTTAAAAAAATTGTTTTAAAATAAATGTACTACATTGCCAACCGTAAATTTAAATTTAAAACGGAAGTGGGCTCAATGAAGAGATAACTCTTCACCCCTCTTCTATCCCCTCTCACTTTTCTATCCCCTCCCACTCTCATGTGTCTACTCCAGTTTTTTTATCTAATTGATCTGATGAAGTCCTGTTAATTTTTTTTCGTGTTTTTGAAAATTTCAAAAATGCGTAACAGGATTGAAATAAATTTATAATCCTTTGTGATTGGTTTCGTTGTTTTTTCTTAATGAAAATATTGCTCTGTATAATTGATACATTGAGCTCTTTACCAGGAAGATCTAAATATTCACGAATATTTTCTTGTCCTGATGGAATTACTCCTAACTCCGGTTTAACTGGACTAAGTATTCTCTATATATATATATATATATATATATAGTCACGAACTTTATTTTTTTTATATACAAGGTAAGTATTAAATCCAATACTTATCTTATATATATGAACTAGCTTTGATTTTATGAAGGAACCAATTTAATTGTTAATGTGCTATGCTGACTTTTCTTTCTTGGTGTCTCTCAAGTATATGAAAGCATCTTGAGAGAGATTTTACTATCTTACTTTAAAGAAATATGTTATATAGTAAGGAAATTTCCACTCACTTAATCTGCCATAAAAGACTTTATTTATTGCGTTGTAAACTACAATAAGTAAAGTAAAAAGTGATTTGAAAAATAAAGATTCTCGATAAAATCGAAGATCACGATTTTCCAATGTCCCCAAAACAAACAAACAGACAAAGAAAAGAATAATAAAATATGTCAATTAATTTAATCCTAATTGTGTTCATGTATTTTAAATGCTTAGAAAGAACTTTTAAAATGATTAATAATACTTCCTGTTGAATTCGAACTCCAACCTTATTATTTTCCACGGGGAGGCAGTTAACATCATCATTTAAGTCAAGCAGTCGTTGGATGCTCTCCGTATATATCATTCGATCCAATATTCAGCGGCTTAGCTATTAGAAGAATGAAACCATAAATTGTATAAGTATTAATGAACGAAGCAATAAAAAGAAGTGTTTGGGGAAGTTTATTTCGTTTTCTTTTCTGTGTGTTTTTGTTTTTGGTCTTTTTTTTTTCCAATTGTCAAAGCCTGTGAAGTGTCTGTTTTCAGGCAGTAATTAACAGATATAAACACTGTTATTTTACGGTTAAGAAATATTCCGCCATTTTTATTACTATTTCTTTGCAACATGTTCCTTTTTAATAATTTATATCATTGTTTTCAACAACGGAAATATTTTCCATGTCATAAAAAAAAAAAAAAGATCGGAAGCAAATATATGTACATTTGGAGAAAAAATGTATATAAAACTGTTATTATCCGAAAACCGAAGGCAATTTTATAATTATTTATAAAAGAAGACCAGAATATATATATATATATATATATATATATATATATATATATATATATATATATACATATATATATATATATATATATATATATATATATATATATATATAACCACACTGGTCTTTTTCTGGTAAACAGACACACACACACACTCACATATATATATATATATATATATATATATATATATATATATATGGTCTATTATTATTATTATTATTATTATTATTATTATTATTATTATATATAATGATTGAGAGTTTTATGAACGTTAAAGTAATAGCTATATGAAACATAAATGAAGTGCATGTAGACCAAGACACACACATAAACACAGACATCCAGCCAAACACACACACACACACGCGCACACACACACACACACACACACACATATATATATATATATGTATGTGTGTGTGTGTGTTTATAAAGTTAATATTTTCTTGATATGAGGACACAATTTTAAATTGAAGATATATATATATATATATATATATATATATATATATATATATTGAAAGAGAGAGACAGAGAGATAGATTTAAAGTGAGAGATAGGTAGATGGATCGTCAGATTTACTAGAAATACTCATGAATAAGTATTTTTACAGCCGAGTCGGCTGGATCTGTACAATACGCTGACTGCATCTTTACAGAGAAGTATGACCCTCTCAACGAGTTGTTTTGATATGACAATAAACAATCTGATGATGAGGCTCCAACTCTGAAGCTCTGGGGAATGTGAAGTATCGCTTCATGGGCATTACTCCCAGGTCTACTCTGATCTGGAGTGGTAGTACCTAATAGAGTCCCACATATGTGTCAAAAAGAACGGTTTAACCATCTAACTGCGTGCAAAAATGAATTGTTAGTGTTACATTGCAATACTTACGACCATTTAACTGGGGGCAAACGAACGTAATGTTGGATTGGTTTCTTTGTTTAATGGTATATCAACTCTTTTTAGGTTATTTAATGCCAAAGCCATTCTCCTTCTAGAAGAACAGTAGTGGTACTATTTAACCCATAGCTGGTAGGATAAGGGGGTTCATACCTTTCCCAAGGGTATTTGCCCGAAAGTGAACGTAATAGCGCGACTAGAGTACGAACTCGCGTACTATGATTCCGCAGTCCATCGATTTAACCATTACACCACGAGGACACCCCCGAGTAATGCTGTGTAGACATAGAGATTTTAAATACCGAAACCTGAAACGATTAACTGTGTACAAAAATTAAATTATTTCTATTACATAATTGCAGAGCCACAATTGGAACTATTTGACCATATGCAAATATCTTAATAATCGAATACATTTATTACCGTTAAATTGCAATACTTGAAACCATTTCATTGTGTGAAAACAAATTAGCTTTAACTTTTTTAAAATATGGATTTACCTTGAAAATATTCACTTGTTAATCATATGTGTAACCATTCAACTGTGTGCAAACAAATGAGTGATGTTAAGTGAAATTGTTTGTATTACATAGAAATACTTGAAATCATTTGAATGTATGCAAACAATGAGCTTTTGCTCATCATGAAATGGGGGGTGTCCTCGTGGTGTAATGGTTAAAGCGATGGACTGCGGAGTCTTAGTAAGCGAGCTCGTACTCCAGTCACGCTATTACGTTCACTTTCGGGAAATACCCTTGGGAAAGGTATGAACCACCTTATCCTCCCAGCTATGGGTTAAATAGTACCACTGCTGTTCTAGGAGAATAGCTTTGGCATTAAATAACCTACAAAGGTTGATATGCCATGAAACAAAGAAACCAACCAAACTAAAATCATCAAGAAATGATTACCAAAAATATTCGTTAATTAATGATATATATCAAATATACCTCTTAGTAGGATTTGGTATCAAATAACCTTCAAGATTTGATATACCATCATCATCATCATGTCGTGCCGCCAGCACGGATTTCCCTGACCCTCTCTCGCCACTTTACCCTATCGTTCATCTTCTCTGGGAGGTCTTCAGGGCTTCATCCCGTATCCTCACATAGCTGCTGAATGTATGTTCCAGCTGGTCGTCCTGCTTTTGCCCGACCATATGTGGGGGTCCATAGGAGTACATGACTTATGAGCTCGTCCCTGCTTCTCCAGCAGTGTCCTGCATGTCTGGTTCGTCTAACTTGGATTGTTTTCATGATGGGAGGAAGGTGGCCGTATAGTTGGTGTCTTGTGTGGTGTTGCCACCAGGACTTGTACAATATTGCTCGCAGCATTCTTGTGTAATTGCCGTCGAGCTTTTTCTCCAGCCGTTTTGTTAGCGTCCATGTATGATATGCCATGAACTCAACCAACCAACCTATATATATATCCAGTCGGTGTCCGAAGACTATAGGTGTGGATTATTCATGTATATGATATATTAGAGATTTCATATAAATTCATAGGAGTGCTCGAAGAATGACTATTGTTGTATATTCTTTATCTAGGTTTATATACGAACTTCTGAAGAGACGAAGGTTATATTCTTCGCCGAATATATTTATGTTAACAATTTAACGATGGTTGAGTTTTCTTCCAGTTATATATATATATATATATATATATATATATTCTTTAAAGAAAAAAACCAAAGACCGGTTATTCTAGGATTATAAATTTATTTCCATCCTGTTTTGCGTTTATAGGATACAAATTTCTTCTAGACTTTAAGCAATAAAAACATACTTAAGAACATTCTAGAAATTTAGGATCAAACCCGCATTAGCATTTAAATTACATTTTTATATTTTTCAACCAATCAGCTAAAAACATGGAATAGAACATTCTAGAAAATTAGGATCGGAAGTGAACTAACAGAAAACATTTAGGCTCGAAAATAAAATAGTGAAATACAAATCTGATTGGTCAATAAATGTCTACGCGCCAAGATTTTAGGACGATTCTTTGATCCACCTGTAGGATATAAATAACACAGAGTTAGGAAGCCAGACACACAAGACACAAGCTTACACACAAACGAAGACACAGACGAACACAAGCCACTAAGCCAGTAGCCGATACTATGTCCAACCAATTCCTTTCCTTCCTCAACTAAAGTTCATGACCTCTTTTCAAATGGCCGAGAATAATATTCAAAACGAAAATCCGACAAACTTGCTTTCATCAACGAGACACGCTGTCGCCACAATCATAAAACCCGCAATAAACTTAATATAAGTAAGAACGACTTATTTACGGACTCTGATAACAGGAACATACACACATCTTTCAACAAATTTATTCTCTTCTTCAAACTTTATTTTCCAAAAGGCCATTTACACATCATGTATTTTGTTTTTCATATTCTGTTATATGCATATTAAATTGTTTGTTATTTAATGTTCGTTGTTTTCTATTCCATTTCTTTTGCGCGATTGTAATGTTTTGTGTTGTATTTGTGGTGGGAATAACTTAGAGAGCAATCTACAGAAATAACCCAATTACATACTCCCCCCCACACGTTTCTGATGTAAACCAAAAACCCAAATAAAAATATAACAGGACTTCTTCAGATCTTATGGATAAAATAAAACAGAATAGACATATGGATAAAATAAGATAACCGGTCTTTGGTTTATTCTTTAAAGAAAATTTAAATGTTCAGCTTTTCAATGATTTTCTTGTCCTGAATGAATTACTCCCAACTATGGTTTAACTGGACCGAACAATACTATATATATATATATATATAAAGAGAGAGAGAGAGAGAGAGAGAGAGAGCTATTCCAAGCTTCAGTCACGCTATTACGTTTACTTTTGGACTAATACTCTTGAAAAAGATACAAACCCACTGATTCACCACCTCCTTGACATGGGTTTAATAATAACCCAACCGTTCTTCTAAATTACCCAGTCAGCTGGGGCTGTAGAATACACCGACTGCATCTCTACAGAGGGGTAATACCTCCCAACGAGTGTCTTTGATATGACACGAAACAATCTGATGGTAAGGTTCCAGTAATGCTGGACCTTTGGTGCACCTGCAGTACACCTTCATTGCCATCACTCACAGATCCACTCTGATCTGGGTGGTAGTCCATGATAGGGCCCTATCTATAAGTCGAATAGAACTAACCTGCGTACTTATTCAAAACTGAATTGTTCGAATTAGAATTGTTTGCTTGAACTAAATAGCTTGAAATAGAAATATTTTTGATGATTAAACTGTGTACGCAGACTACACTGCATTGTTTAAAATAGAACAGACTATTTGTATAAAAATAGATTTAGCGTTAAATAACCTGTGACGTTATCCCTTCGTCCCCAACGTTATATCAACCTTTCTAGCCATTCCCCTTTACGGCAGGTGATCAACTAGTGGTCCCGATAGGGGTAACGCACATTTCTTGCCACTACAAGAATACAATCGAGGGAACAGGAGAAAAAAAAAGAACAAACGAACAAACGCTTGGGGTTAACTCAAGTGCAGAAAGGGAGTTCTGTAACACCTTGTGCATGTGCAGACTAACGCTAGTGTGGATTCTAGCGAACTTCTACAAAGCTACTGGAATGCAGACTCATCTTCCCTCACTGAGGCTGGACCCTCATGTCATGCTGACTCGCCTCTCTGCTACGGTGTCCGGAGTCGGCTGCTCCTGTCCGTGTCCCGTCGCCAACCGCCACTTCGAGCCCCTTTTTCAACCAACTCTCTGCTCGCGTCTCGTTACCACTTCCGTTCACGCCGAGATTTCAAGTCCAAAGCCCTTTGTCTGGTTTCGCGCCAAAACAGACAAAGGAATCGTCTGCTTGGCGGGCCACGTACATAGTGTTACACAGACTATTTGTATAAAAATAGATTTGGCGTTAAATAACCTACAAAGGTTGATATGCCGTAAAACCAAACCAACCAACAAACAAACAAATGAGTTCTGGCTCATTTTAAAATTTTATGAGCGAACTACACGTTTACAAATCATGTATATTTAACGTATATATAAACAAGATTTGGCATTAAATAACCTACCATGGTTGATATGCCATAAAACCCGACCAACCTACCAACCAACTAACCTCTTTCTACAAGAATAGCTTTTGCATTAAATAATCCACAAAGGTTGACATGCCATTAAATGAGAATATATCATAAGATCAACGATGATTGATTAACTCACCGTGCGATATTTTGTGCCATGGGATTAAAAAAAACATGCATTGTACAGTTATAATTACACTTTTGGGTTTTTTTTTAGAGATTTTTGCACACGATTATAGGATAGCAAGTATTCTTATGTAATACAAGTAATCTCCAGCGCAGTTGGCACAGGTTGTATTGTTCAGCGGCTGAATCTCTGCAGATGGGTAAGACTTGTCCCTAACGTGTGTCCTGTATATGACATAAAACAATTAGAGGGTGAGGCTTCAGAAATACTGGAGCTTTGGAGAATGTGGAGCATCCCTTTATTGCCATCACTCCCAGGTCAACTCTGTTCCAAAATGGTAGAGTCTGATCAGGTCCTAGATGTGGGTCAAATAAAACTAAACTGTGTGCAAAAAAATGACTGCTTTTAATTGTGATTATTAAATAGCAATACTTGAAACGATTTAACTGTGAGCAAAAACGAACTCAGGCTCGTTTCAGAATGATATCAGGAAAACGTGTTTATTAATGGCGTATGTATATTCAATTTATATGTATAAAAAAGATGTGGCATTAAATAACCTACAATAGTTGATAAGCCATAAAACCCAACCAAACCAAATCATATATATGTGATGAATATGTATAAAGAGGATGTGGCATTAAAAATTTAACAATGGTTGATATGCCATAAAACCCAACTAACCGAAATCATATATATTTTTTTAAAAAGTAAGTAAAGATGGCGACCGTTGTCGAGCACAACCAGAAGGCTCCCTTTTCAATAGCTTCTACTCCTTTCCCTGGATTGCTCCACTTTACCCTTGATACGTACTTTATATTGCTAAGTGTTAAGCAAGGAGGTATCAAGCACCATTTTTAAAGTTGTTGATATGACGCGACCTGGGTCTCACAGACCGTTGGCTTGGCATTAAATAACCAACAATGGTTGATATGTCATAAAACCCAACTAATCCAAATCATATATATATAATATATATATAGAAAGATGGTTTGGCATTAAATGACCTACAATTGTTGATATGCCATAAAACCCAACCAAACCGAATCATATATATCTAATATATATATATAAAGAAGATGTGGCATTAAATAACCAGCAATGGTTGATATGCCATAAAACCCATAATAACCAAGTTATCTGCAAACAGGTCAATCTGACCGATGGATGAGACCCTATCAGCAAACTGACATGGAATGATAAAACCTATTTGTGTCCCATCTATGGATGAAATAAATCTGTTTAAAAAGTATTCATATTTATAAAGAATGATCGATACCCTGTAATTATGTATTATTAGTATTGAGAATGTAACATAGAACCAACGTGTTGTGCAGTAAAGAAAGTCCGCAGAAAAAAAAAATACTCAAACTCGAAGGTAAGGGAAGAAATACAGCAGTCATTTATTATTCAGTTAGCTATGACCGTTGCAACTCGAAAAGTTCCTTTTAGTTACGTTCTTCTCCCTTCCTCTTGGTGGTGTCGGCGGTGTGGGTGAGAGATGACTGTTGAAATACGCCTGAAAGATTGGTCGTAGCAGACTGGGGTAGGACTGGTCGGGGCCTCGGAACCTTTAACGCACCCGTTTCGACAACTGCCTTCAAGTCTGCCAAAATCTCCTGACTTGTTTTCTTATATAGAGATTTTTGGGGACAAATCGAAGATCCCCGAATGTTCGATGTCATCAGTGAAACTGTCGTGAAACACGTGATAGTTCATCTGTGATTATTTCAAAATCACGTCTAACTTTGCAGGTCATTCAGCCCGCACGCGCTAGTCTCGTGACACCTTCACTGATTGACGTCAGCGCCCGTCTGTAATATTACAAGAATATTTACTTTAAGCCATGGTTATTGACTAAGGATAATTATTAGTTCCATTAAACAGGAAATTGTGTGTAAAAAAATAACTATTAAGCTGCAATAATTATTTGAAACCGTATGATTCTTAACTTTAGATAAAACTTGGTGCAAATTATTTGTATTTAATAGGAATATATAACTTAGTTTCGTTTGATTTCGTTTGGTTTTATTGCATATTAACTATTGTAGGTTATTTTATGCCAAATATATTTTTATACATATAGAAAATTCTATTTCAAACAATTCAATTAAACATAAGAAGAGTTTTTGTTTATACACATTTAAGTGTCAAAACAATTCTATTTCAAACAATTCAGTTTTACAAAAGTACACAGTTGAAATGTAAAAATAGTTCTATTTAAAACAATTTCGTTTGTCATTATATACAGTTTAGTTGTACTTGACCCATAGATAGGACACTATCAGCTGCTACCACTCTGGGCCACAGTTGACATTGGAGCGATGGCAATAAAGGAGTACTCCGCATTCTCCAAAGCTCCAGCATTACTGGAGCCTCACCATCATATTGTGTAATGTCATATCCAGGACACTCGTTGGGGTAGTCTTAACTCTCCTCCGAGAGGCAGCCAGTGTATTCTACAGCCCCAGCCAACTGGGCCAATATAACTTTGTGCAAAACTCTCTTAAGAAACCACTACACAAAAAATTCAAATACAAATGTACAATTAACGTATTTCCCTAACCTCTCGGCATAAATTAACTCTAGTCGGACCCTCATGATGTTAAAATCAATCCATAATTAAAAATTCAAACATGATAATGGCAATGAAAGGGAACCCTACTTTCAAAAGAGTTCCAAATTTGGAGCCTCTACACCAAATGGAGTTTCGTGTCATAAACTGGACACTTCTATCGGTGGGCCAGGGTGCCTTACTGCTATTCAAGGGATTATTTCACTGTATTTTAAGCCTCTTCGACAGGGAAACAGATGTTCAAAGATTTTAGAAGCTTAGTAAAAAGATATACAACTCTCTTGCATACACAGCCTGTACCCAAAAGGATTTCAACACAATAATACAACTTACTGCAATTTCATTATATTCTATTGGAGTATGTAAATATTTATGACTTACACCTTGTTGAGTAAGCATAGACAAATCCATACTTACTGTTTGTTGACTAAGCATAGACAAATCTACATTCACTATTAGTTGAGTTAGCATAGATAAATCCTCCCTCAGTGTTAGTTGAGTAGGCATAGACAAATCCATACGTACTGTTAGTTGAGTAAGCATAGACACATCTACACTTACTGTTTGTTGAGTAAACAGATATAAATCTACAATTACCGTTACTTGATTAAGCATAGATAAATCCATACTTACTGAAGAAATATTTATTTCTTCGCTTATTTAGACATTTTGCATAAAAAGTTGAATTATCAATGAATATAATTGACTGAGAGATTATATTTTTTAAAAATATTTTTGGATGGAAAAGAGTTATATAATTAAGTAATGGTTTTTTATATAAATCATTTTTCGTTAATTATATTTTATCATTCAGTTTGTTTGGGCTTTGAACTATTCGGGTTAAGAGGTCAGGTGTATAGTCTATTGGTGCAGTTTACGCTCGCGCACAAAGGATATGGCAATCACCATTGTCATAATAAACCCCCAGACAGAATATGGGGCTGGAGTGTGGATGATGTCATGCCCGGAAGAGATGGTCCTGAGAATTTGAGAGGATTTTGAAAAAGAGTCAGTTGAGAGTTGAGATTGGACCATGGAGGCAGAGAATTTGAGTTCTCTGCCATTGGGACATAGAGTTGGATTTGGGCCATTGAAGATGTAGTTGGGTTTTTCGGATCTCTACCGACAGAGATCTTAAACATGATATGATGCGCAGCGTGTTGGGAATGGTTAGCATAGTAAGAATCGTGTCTCTCTCCTCGTGTCGAAGAACCGAAGCCAGAAGTTAATAAAACCGTTCGTACCTGAACAACAGAGTCCACCTGCGTTTTGCATTTGTAAATGTGTTTGTATCTCAGTTGTGATTGATATGGTTATAGTACACAATAAAAGATTTCTAAAATCGTTTTTGATCCTTCAATACCTTCCTGGCATGTAAAATATTGTCGTTTGCGATGTATCTCGAAATTTAAAATCTAGCACAAATTAATCAATGCAAAATTACAGATTAAAAAATTTCTGATTCCGAATCAATTTTTTAATCAAAAAAATTAAGACTGATTTTTTGTATGGAAATTTGTTGGGTTCTCATACATACTGCCTTCAAATATACATATACTATAACCAGGTGGATATAAACATCATCATTCAAATTCATGCAATTTCATCATCATATATATATATGTATATATATATATATATATATCATTATCATTATTATTATATATCCAACCCTACCATTCGATAAGGATGCAACACAAGGTTAATTTTATACGGAGATTTACAGACTTGAATTCAGTTTTCCTTCTCGCAGATTAGTTGCCAAGGTTTTTGAACCCGCTTTCCCCGACTATTTATTCATAGCGAGCAAGAAAATAGTTGAAATCATACATTTTCGAAGAGTATTAATGCCATGTGAAATGCAAATTGCCTCGTCCCAGATTCAAACTCAGAAAACATGTCCAATTCCTACGAAGGCAACCGTTATACCATGTGTGCCTCCATATATATATATATATAGAGAGAGAGACAAATACATACACTACTGTAATTTGAGCAAGTATAGACTGATCCAAGCTCACTCTCCGCTGAGTAATCATCTACAAATCCATACTTACTGTTAGTTGAGTAAGCATAGACAAATCCAAACTACTATATATATATATATATATATATACCAGGGGCGGAGACGGGACTAGTGCTACTTGTGGCCGGCACGACCAATAACTCGGTCAATGTTATTCAAAATGGATTAAAAATCATCCATTAATTTCAAGCAAACATACCTAGTCTGATCTCAATTAAATTACGTATCTATTCAAGTTTCGATAACTAAGTAGCCAAAAGTTCATAAATATATCTGAGAATAATACAACGATACTGTTTCGAACGGATGGTCTTTGTCCAGCCACCGTCAGATTCATTGAACATCCCATAAAATCGGCTATAATGTTGAACACGCGCAATCCGTGCCGAGCACTAGACCCTTATAATAACAGTAATGTTAGAGAAATCCGCTTGTGGCTGTAGCCAATAGCAAGAGCAACCCAAACACCGTGCTCAAAAATCTTAGCACATTTTGAATGCTGACAACTGTCTTGGGAAGAGGGAGAGGGACCGAGAGAGAGAGAGAGAGAGTGGGGGGATAGCAGATTATAGCCGTCGCCGACGTCATCATCATCGCTATGGTAAATGTTGGTTTAACGGCGTGTTTTAATTCGTTTTTTCACTAACAGATCTCTATTTCTTTAATGAATGTTGCATATATTACATTCTGTAACTAAAATTTGTTTATTTGAATACATTTTCAACAAATAATCTTTATTTTAAGCGAAATTGAAACTACTAGCTGTGTCTGTGTATATTGTCATCAGTTTCTTTATTCTAATAAACATATTTTTCTCGTCATAGTAATGAACATATCTTTTCTTCTTTACTTTTGAAAGGAAAAAAATTTATCTTATCTACTGTATTAACAAGACTACAAATTATATAGTATCTTGATTGTTTACAAAAAAAACACTATGCAAGGTACGTTTGTCAATCTGTGCTATACAATGGAGAATCACGCAATAGCAACTATGATGACTTACTTTGGGTCCACGGACCACGGGTTGGGAACTGAAGTTTACAGAGGGCGGTGGGGGCACGAGTAACAAAAATAGGCTAGAGTCGCCACTGATATATATATATATATATATATATATAGTCCTTGGGTGGATTAATTAACCTGAAACAGTATATATATATATATATATATAATTAACAGTATATATATATATATAATTAACCTGAAACAGTATATATATATATATATATATATAGTCCTGGGGTGGATTAATTAATCTGAAACAGTATTAAATGCGAACTCCAGTCGTGCTATAATATTTATCTTAGAACTAATACCCTCGAGAAAGGTTTGAACCCTTCTATCCTCCACCACATATTGGCTGAATAGTACCACGCCTGTTTTTCTGCAAGTGTGGATTTGGTAGTAAGTAACCCCGAAGTTGGTTCTTCAATTAAACCAAATCTTGTTTGGTTTGGTCTGGTTTTAATGCATGTCAGCAATTGTACGTTATTTAAGGCCAAATCCATTTTATTTCTCCTGCATAGTTTGGAACAAGCCGCCGTAGGCATTGGCCTCCATGCCAATGCACACAAAACTGAATACATGTGCTTTAATCAAACGGGTGACATTTCTACACAAGACGGAACCTTTCTGAAACTGGTAGACAAGTTCACCTACCTAGGAAGCAGTGTTTCACCAACCGAAAAAGACATCGACACGCGGCTAACGAAGGCATGGACCGCTATCGATAAGCTATCGATCATATGGAAGTCAGACCTGACCGATAAAATGAAACGTGGTTTCTTCCAAACAGCGGTTGTGTTGATACTGCTATATGGATGCACTACCTGGACGCTAACAAAACGGCTGGAGAAGAAGCTAGACGGAAATTACACTAGAATGTTGCGAGCAATATTGAACAAGTCCTGGAGGCAACACCCCACAAAGCACCAACTATACGGCCACATACCTCCTATCACGAAAACTGTCCAAGTTAGACGAACCAGACATGCAGGACACTGCTGGAGAAAGAGGGACGAGCTCATAAGTCATGTACTCCAATGGACCCCCACATATGGCCGAGCAAAAGCAGGACGGCCAGCGCGAACATACATACAGCAGCTGTGTGAGGATACAGGATGTAGCCCTGAAGACCTGCCAGAGGCGATGAATGATAAGGAGAAGTGGCGAGTGAGGGTCAGGGATATCTGTGCTGGCGGCACGACATGTTGATAATGAAATATATATGATTTGATTGGGTTGGGTTTTATGGCATATCAACCACCGTAGGTCGTTTAATGCCAAATCTTTTTTATACATATATAAAATATATAGATTTGCTTTAGTTGGGTTTGTGGCATAGCAATCATTGTAGGTCATTTAATAAGTTCTTTTATTAGATATGTATTAAATATATGATTTCTAAACAGATTTTGTAGATAATATTTTAAAATAAACCTGGGCTAATTTTTTCACACAGTTAAATGTTTTCACTTATTTCTATCTAATACGAATAAAGAACCCGCGAATTTTGCTATTCAATTAACTAAAGTTTGGTTTGGTTGGGTTGGGTTTTATAGCATGTCAACCATTTTATGCCCTTTTAATGCCAAATTCTTTTAATACATGCATTAAATATATGATTTATAGACACACTTTGTCGATAACATTTTAAAACGAGCCTGAGCATATTTTTTCACACAGTTAAATCATCATCATCATGTCGTGCGGCTAGCACGGATATCCCTGATCCTCTCTCTCCACGTCTCCCTATTGTTCATCGCTTCTGGCAGGTCTTCAGGGTTACATCCCGTATCCTCACATAGTTGCTGTATGTATGTTCGAGCTGGTCGTCCTGCTTTTGATTGGCCATATGCGGGGGTCCACAGGAGTACATCACTTACGAGCTCGTCTTTGCTTCTCCAGCAGTGTCCGGCATGTCTGGTTCGTCTAACTTGTATAGTTTTCGTAATAGGTGGTAGGTGACCGAATAGTTGGTGCCTTGTTGGGTGTTGCTGCCAGGACTTGTTCAATATTGCTCTCAACATTCTTGCATAATTGCCGTCTAGCTTCTTCTCCAGCCGTTTATTCAGCGTCCAAGTAGTGCATCCATATAGCAGTATCGACACGACCGCAGCCTGGAAGAAACTGTGTTTCATTTTATCGGTCAGGTTTGATTTCCATATGATCGAAAGCCTATCGATAGCTGTCCATGCCTTCGTTAGCCGTGTGTCGATGTCTTTTTCGGTTGATGAGACGCTGCTTCCTAGGTAGGTGAATTTGTCAACCAGTTTCAGAGAGGTTCCGTCTAGTGTGGAGATGTCACCTTTCTGGTTAAAGCACATGAATTCAGTTTTGTGTGCATTAACATGGAGTCCAATGCCTGCAGCGGCTCGTTCCAAGCTATGCAGTAGTGTTTCGGCTTGGTTGGGTGTATTGGCCAGTAGCGCTATGTCATCGGCGTAGTCGGCGTCGGTAATTGTTTTTGCGGGGTACCTTCTGTTTCTTTTCTTTGTCAACACGAAGCCGTTTTCCCTAATGTTATCGATTGATGTCCTA
The DNA here is from genome assembly GCA_963585895.1 of Sepioteuthis lessoniana. Taxonomy (NCBI): domain Eukaryota; kingdom Metazoa; phylum Mollusca; class Cephalopoda; order Myopsida; family Loliginidae; genus Sepioteuthis; species Sepioteuthis lessoniana. The sequence continues at coordinate 100,677,953 of OY757914.1, forward strand.
AGTACGTAGTCTAGACAGATGATAAAGAGGTATGGGGCTAGCGTGTTCACTTGTAGTACTCCTGCTACAATGTCGAAGTAGTCTGTGTCTCCATCCGGTGAACGCACAATAAGAATAAATAACTATTTTGCTATTCGATTAAACAAATTTGATATTGTTTGATTGGGTTTTATTGCATATCAATCCTTGTCGGTCATTTAATACCAAATCATTTTATAAATATACCAAATATATGATTTCTAAACAGCTTTTGTAGATAACATTTTAAAGCTAGCCTGAGTTAATTTTTTGCACCCAGTTAAATGGTGTCACTTAATTTCAAACTATACAGTTTAACATTGGTGCAGTATTTAGTTTACACACAATTAAATGATCAAACAGTTCTATTTCAAACAATTTAGTTTAGCATGTCAACTAAGTTCAATTGTTCCTAGCATTGCTATATATCACTAATAATTCAGTTAAACCTCAGTCATTTATTTACCCACAGGTAAATGTAAAAAAGAAAGTTCTATTTCAGACAATATAGTTTAGCGTAAGTACACGGTTTAGTTCTTTTTTACCAATAAATAGGCCTCTATGAAGTGCTATCACTCCGGGCCAAAGTGGACCTAGGAGTGATGATTATGAAGGGGTACTGAACATTTTCGAAGGCTCCAGGATCACTGAAACCTCACAATTAGATTGTTTAGTGTCATATCCAGGATACTCGTTGAGGGAGTGTTACCCCTCTGCAGAGATGCAGTCGGTGTATTCTACAGAAAAAAAAAATATACATATATATATGTTTGTTTGTGTGAGTGTGTGTGTGTGTGTGTGTAGCGGTATATGTCTCAATAGAGGAGGAAAGAAAATTTCAGACAAGTCGGCGAAAAGTTTAACCCGTTTCAGATCAACAAACATAACTTTCACTTAACTGACTTACATATACCGCTACTCGTATTTCCAATAGTACCACCAGCGCCACCATGCGGCCAATTTTCAAAGCGTCGGATTTGTTCGTTCATAGTTTCTAGGTGTGTGCATTACTAGAATCGAAACAAATTTTATTTGATCCAGAATTTAAAAGAAGAAAAAAAAGCAAAACAATAAATAAAACAACACACACACAAAATAAAATACGTTAAGGAAATTGAACAACACAGCGTACATTAACAGTGTAGAATGGAAGTCAAAAGTAATTCATGTTTTTTGTTTTGTTTTGTTTTGTTTTTCTTTTTTTTTTTCTTTTCTGTTTTTTAAGAGTATTTTGGATTGGTTATTATTGGATTATGTAGTTCGTTTCATTTCAGAGTTTTAGCTTGTTTGTTTGTAATTTTCTTAGTGACTTTTGTTAATCTCCAGAATTAAAATTCCTAGGATTATCTTGTGTTTTCCGTCTTTACTATTTTTACATTTTTAAAGATATTATTTATTTATCTTTTTTTTTTTTTTTTTTTGTTCTGCTTTCTTTTTCTTTTCTTTTTTTCATTAGGTTAGATTTTCAATATTGGTTAGCTAATTGCTTTTTATTCGACAGGGGAATTAGAATAATAATTATAATAAAACGGGAAAAAAGAAGAAAAAGAAAACCGAAGGTGAACGAAAGAGACAGAAGGAAAGAAGAAAAACAAGAAGACGATGATAAGGCGAATTAGGGCTAAAAATAAAAGAGAGAAGAAAACGAATAAGGAAAATGAATGACATAATGGGAAAAAAGAAGAAAGAATTAAATGAAGGTAAGAAAAGAAAAATTATAGAGGAAAAGAAATAGAATGAGATTATATATAAGGTGACAAAGAAGAAGAAGAAGAAGAAGAAGAAGAAGAAGAAGAAGAAGAAGAAGAAGAAGAAGAAGATCATGATGATGATGAAGAAGGATGGGAAAATATCATTCAAGAAACGAAAGAGGAAGAAGGAAAGAATTGGCATGAACGATAAAACGAGAAGGAAAAATATGCAAATTGAGAAACAGAATGTCTTGAGAAGGAGTGGAAAAGGAAATGAGAACATAAAAAAGAAGAGGAGGAGGAGGAGAGAGAGAGAGAGGAGGAGAGGAAAAAAAGAGGAAAACAAGCAATAGAAGAAGGAAACGAAGGAAGACCTGGACAAAACAATGATATTGAATGTGAAAAAAAAGAAAAGAAAGAATTGGTTGTAAGAGGAATAGGTCGTGGAAAATAAAAAAAAACAACAGAATTATGGGACACCTAGTGAGAATCATACTCACTAATAATGATTTGTTAGAGGAGCCCGCTAATAATTACGATACGTGATGCACCCTTAAAATGTGAGTCTAAAACGTTTGTAAAGTAAGGAAAACAAGTACCATTTGAGCTTTGAACCCCATAAGCACAGTATTTGGTTTGGTTTGGTTTGGTTTTATGGCATATCAACCATTGTTGGTTATTAAACGCTAAATCCTTTTTATACATATCAAATATATAGGATGTGGTTTGGTTGGGTTTTATGGCATATCAACTATTGTAGATTATTTAATACTAAATAATCTTTATACATACATACATACATACATACATACCTATCAAGTATATAGAATTTGGATTGGTTTGGTCGGGTTGGGTTTTACGGCGTATCAACCATTGTAGATTATTTAATACCAAATCCTCTCTATACATACATACATATCAAATATATAGGATTTGCTTTGGTTTTGTTGGGTTTTATGGCATAGCAACCATTGTAGGTTAATTAATGCCAATTCTATTTATACATATATATATATTTCATGTATAAGATTTGGCTTGGTTGGGTTTTATGGCTTATCAGGTGCTATCACTCCGGGTCAGAGTGGACCTGAAGCAATGACAAATAAAGGGGTACACCGCATTCCTCAAAGCGTGGAACATCACCATCAAATGGTTTTATGTCATATCAAGGACACCCGTTGGGGAGGTCTTCACCCTCTGAAGAGGTGTGATTGGTGTATTTCACAACCCCTTTCGACTGGGCTGATAATCACATTCCAACTCGTTTGAAACTATTAATTAGATTTGTTTTTTATTAACTGATTTTTCAAAACCAAGTTATTCGAGATAGATATGAAAAGTTTGGGTCTTTCATCGAAATAATCAGCCAGTAGTATTTGCAAGATAAGAAAGAGTGAGATGATAATATACTTTGGTTTAGTTTCTTTGTTTAACGCCATATCAATCTTTGGGATTTATTTAGTGCCAAAGCCATCTGAGAGGAAGAATATTAAACGAATTATTTAATCCACTGCTTGTGAGATAAGGAGGTTCATACGTTTTCCAAGAATATTGGGTCAAAAGGGAACTCATTAGCTGAACTGGAGTTTAAAATTGTTTACTACGATTCCACAGTCCAGCATGCTGTCACCTCAAAGACTCCTTCTAAGAGATTTTACGTCGAGAAATTTTACTATTTTTTCATAGAATTGAAAACGGGTAAAAAATAACTGAACGGATTTATTGAATCTCCTAGCATTTCCTTCACCTGATGATGGAAAGGCAGTTACTTTTGTAGTAACGATTCAATCTGCATTGTTTATCTCGAAAATTTCATATCAAGTACCATTTTTTGAGTCTTTGGTATGACTCGACCTGGGATTGAACCCGGGTCTCCCGGTCCATTTGCGAACACTCTAACCATAATGCCAATATCCGGACTCTACATTTCCCACAACTCCAGGATTGGAGCCAAGTCATCAGATATAGTTTTGTGTCATATCCTGGACAGTCGCTCGGGAGATTTTCTTTTACTTCTCAGAAGAGATGCAATATATTTTTATCAACAGAATTTGGTGAAACACATGTCTGTGCAATCCAATCCCTTTAAATGCACTTCTCTTCTACCTTTTCCGTTGCATATTGACCCTTAACTGAATTGTCACTAAGAGATTCTCCACACAGAATGCATCAGTGAAAATAATCGGAAGCAATTACGTGTTTTGATCGGATTGGTAAGTTGGTTGGTTGGTTGGGTTTTATGGCATATCAACCTTCGCAGGTAATTTAGCGCCAAATCCATTTTATACAAATAATCAGTTCTATTTCAAACAATTTAGTTTAGCATAAGCACACAGTTTAATTGTGAAAACCTTTTCTATTTCAAGCTATTCGGTTTAGGCAAGAAGTTCTCATTCATCTCAGTTTAGTACATGTTCTGATTTTGTTTACACGCAGTTAAACCTGAAAACAGTTCTATATTAAAGAAATCAGTTTAGTGTAAGTACAGTTTCAATATAAAAAACAGTTCTATTTCAAATAATTCAGTTTAGCATAAGCACACAGTTTAAATGTAAGTACGGTTTAATTGTCAAAAGCATTTCTATTTCAAGCTATCCAGTTTAGTCAAACAGTTCAGTTTAGCATAAGTATGCCGTAAGTTCTATTTAGCCCATAGATAAGGCCCCATCAGGTGCTACCATTCCGGGCCAGAGTGAACCTGGGAGCAATGGCAATGAAGGCATGATCCGCATTCCCCAAAGCTACAGCATCACTTGAACCTCACCATCAGATTGTTTAGTGTCACATCCAGGAAATGTGTATTCGTAACGAAATGATATATGCAGATGCTCATGTGAGTCCGAGGCAGTCTCTCAGTGCCAGTTGTCCGTTGAGTTGGCTGATAGAGAACCGTGGTTGCATGGGGTCAAGCGGCTCCTTGGTGAAGACCGGTTGACTACGTTTCGTCTGAAGAGAAAACGTCAGGCCTTGAAGATGACAGAGAACGGCTAAGAAGAAGTTATGGGTCAGTATAACTGCCTGCCTTCGCCTCCCTGTTTCCGTCTGTCTGTCTCTCACGTACCACAGAAGCTTAAATTCCTTTCGAGAATAAAGTTTGCGAATTTGAGTTTTATATAACCAAGTGTTATGATTTCTTCCCTCCTCACGATTATAGAACATTTCTTTCTAAAATTAAAAAACATTCATCTCAAGTGAAATATTTGAGAATACAAATATATTTACTCAAACCCTCCACAGGATGTGACACAAGGTCAATTTTTTCCTTCCTAACTGAATCCCGTATCAAAACTAAAATAGTTCAGTCTGCCCAACAATTGTTCATCACTTTTCCCTAAGGCATTTGAGGAGTAAGTGAAATACAAACAGCGTCGTAAAGGATTTGAACTCGAGTCAACGATTCCATTTCTCATAACGATAACCGTTATACTAAGCACGCTTCCCATTTTTGAGAAGATAAAGGACATCAAGGAGAAAGGACAGCGAAACTTCACGCAATATCAAAAGACGCAATATCAAAAGACGAATTACAATGGACAACTTGCTGTAATAACTACAAAGGCTGCATAATATTTTATTCATTGTTCAAGTCTGTCTTGGAAAATACAGCTTCAATTGACATAGTTTTGAAAAGGAGGTCTCATGGCGTTGTGACTAAAATGCAACGGCATCGTAGTATATACGATATAAGGCAATATATCTGATGAAACATCAGCCTAATTTTAACACGAATACACCCACTGTAAAACATGTAATTAAATCTACAGGTCATTGAGCCAAATGTAATAATTAGATTGTAGCATGACCAGTTATTTTGTGTCGTAATGTATAGCTGTAATAAATTACAGCATAACTCAGAGTCCAATGGATGACAGCACTTCGTTGAGAAGTTGAGGAGACAAAAGAAAGAAAAAAATTTGGTTTGCTATGGCAGAGGTAGTCTAATTAGTTGGTTGGTTGGTTGGGTGCTATGGCATATCAGCCTTTGTAGGTTATTTAAAGCCAAATCAATTTTATGAATATAGTTTTATTTCAAACAATTCAGTTTAGGATAAGTACGCAATTTAAATGTAAGTGAAGTTTAATTGTCAAAAACATTTCTATTTCAAGCTATTCAGTTTAGTTAAGCGGTTCTAATTCAGCTAATTCAGTTTAGTATAAATTCTGATCTTGTTTACACAAAGTTAAACGTAAAAAAAGTTCTATTTTAAACAAATCAGTTTAGTTTACGTAGAGTTTCAATGTCAAAAAACAGTTCCATTTCAAATAATTCACTTTAGCACGTAGTTTAAATGTAAGAACGGTTTAATAGTCAAAAATATTTTTATTTCAAGCTATTCAGTTTAGTCAAACAATTCAGTTTAGCATAAGTATGCCGTTAGTTCTATTTAACCAATAGATAGGGCCCTATCAGGTGCTACCACGCCGAGCCAGAGTGGACCTGGGAGCAATGGCAATGAATGGGTTCTCCTCATTCCCGAAAGCCCCAGCATCACTGGAACCTCACCATCAGATTGTTTAGTGTCATATTCAGGACACTCGTTGAGGCGTCTTACCCCTCTTCAAAGGTGCAGTCGGTGTATTCTACAGCCACGACCGACTGGGCAAAGTCTTATTAGGGTTTTCGTGGGGTTGAAATCAAGTAGAAATAGTCTTGTTGGTGTTTCTGTGGGGTTGGAAGCAAGTAGAAATAGTCTTGTTGATGCTTGCATGTCACTGGAATCAAGTAGGAATCGTCTTGTTTGTGTTTGCGTTATGATGGAATCATGTAGAAATAGTCTCGACAGTGATACAGGCTTCAGTCCGTTCAAAGATTTTCTTTATTGGTTTCCAGAAAAAAGACCAGAAGTGAAATAATTCACTTTACTCTAAGGGCCTCTTAGGAGCACTCCATTCAGTCGACTCCTAAGCAGACATTTTAAGCGCATTAATTCATGATGAAGGAAAGACTTTGGAACAATATGTAGTCGTCCTTCAGAGAAAAATTAAGTTTCTAGTATAATCATTTCTCATGCCAAACGTTGAACCTTGTTGTCGGTAAACTTCACTGGGTACTTTTCAACCAATCCAAATCCTTAAGTTGTTGCACTAATTGTTTTTGTTTCTGCAACAGTTGGAGAATTACCTTGGTTTGTTCATAAGTTTCGTAAACCAAGTAATAAAATAGACAAAGCATCTAATCAATTTTTTTTTTACCATTGTAGTAGTTTTTGTTATCCTGTGCAGTTTCTCAATTCTCGGTTGCGTCCTGAACGGTACATTGTGGTTCTAAGTCTGTAAATAGCTATTAATCTATGTTGTATATCGATTTGATGATCTCAATAACAGTACAGAAAAGAACGAAACGCTTTGCTTATATAAATATATCTCTCATTTTATTCTCGAAAAGGGCCCACAGTTAATTAGTAGTTGAGAGATGGATGGCGAGACATATACCCAGAGAGAGGACTTCTTCTCATATCTTCTTCCGGGATCCAGGGGGTGCCAACGCTTGCACCCCCTTGCAAGCTCATCAGAGACGACCTGATCGGCTGCGTATCCCACGCTCGACTCCGATTCTCTGCCTCTGTCCAAATCTGACTGCATGGTTATCACCACGTGGTCTCCTTCCGGTTACACACCAGTGTGAACCCGACTGCCATGTTTACTAATCACAACGTGACAGCTTGTCAAAGCACACGGTGGGGTCACTAGGAACGAAATGAAAATCCATGGCATATGTTATATAACATTTAGAGAGTTCATTGAAGAGCTCACTTTCAAACTGTGTTCAACATTTAAATGGTTATAAGTATTGCTATATAACAGTCACAATTTAAGATCAGTTATTTGTTTAAACTCAATTAAATGATCAAACAATTCTATTTTTTTACAATTCAGTCTAGCATAAGTCATTTGTTTACACACAGTGAAAATGTCCAACAGTTCTATTTGACTCCAAAATGGGACACTACTAGATGTTTCTACACCAGAATGGGCTTTGGAGCAATAGCAATGAATAGGTAATCCACATTCCTCAAAGTTCCAGCATTACAGGGGTTTCATCATCAGATGGTATTGCATATTGACCCACGACAGAGCCGTTAATTAGAGAATCTCTGCACAGGACGCCCCTGTGAAAATAAGAAAAACAATGGTTTAATGTCATATACTGGATACTCATTAGGGAGAGGGTCTTGCCCCTTTTCACAAATGCAGTTGATGTATTCTACATCCCAAGCCAACCGGGCTAATCTGATTTGGGGTAAGGAACCGCAGAGTGTTCAAGTTTTTAATGATTGAACCTTCTTTTTTAGCATCGATGAACGGTATAGTTTTGATCTTTGAGCGCTTCTTTATGTTTCTTTTGGTGCTTCTTTGTTTCTTTATATTTCTGTGGGTGCTTCTTTATGTTTCTTTATGTTTCTTTGAATATTTATTTGGGTGTTTCTTTATGTTTCTTTGAGTGCTTCTTTTTGTTTCTTTTGTTGTTTCTTTGTTTCTTTATGTTTCTTTAGGTGTTTCTTTATGTTTTTGGTGTTGCTTTATGTTTTTTATGTTTCTTTGGGTGTTTCTTTATTATTCTTTGTTTCAATGCATGATTCTTTAGGTTTTCTTTATGTTTCTTTGGGTACAGCTTTATGTTTCTTTGGTTATTTCTTTGTTTCTTTATGCTTCATTAGATGCTTCTTTAGGTATTTCTTTATTATTCTTTATGTTTCATTGAATGTTTCTTTAGGTGTTTTTTAATGTTTCTTTTGGTGCTTGTTTATGTTTCTTTGGTTATTTCTTAATGTTTTTTGTTTCTTCATGTTTCATTGGATGTTTCTTTGGGTGTTTCGTTATCTATCTTTGGGCGTTTTTTGTTTGGATTTTTCTTTCTGTTTTTTTTTTTTTTTTTGGCTGTTTCTGTTTCTTTGGGTGTTTCTTAGGATATTTCTTTTTCATAAAAAAAAACTAGGATATCGTTTTCTGATGAAAACGCTGTTGACCAGGTGAAATATATTGTCCATAAAATTTTAAAATACGACTGTTGCATTTCGTTGATCCAAAAGTATATATAGATACTCAAAAAGGCCAAACTATGTTATCATCCTTCATTTTCCTAATGTTCTTCTCTCATTGGTATTTGGTGTTAGGCTTGTAATAAGTCAAATTTGAAGAAAATTACTTCCCTTATTTGGAGGAAACATTATCGATGCTCAGTACTGGCAACCTGTCCGGCTTGCTTAATACATTTAAATTCCCATTCTTTCAACAGAGTTATCACTGTCTAAGTGAGGATTTTGCAAGCGTGTGCAAACGTGACGACCAAGATAATTTGGACAGTCTTGTAATTCCTTCTTGGATTAACAGTGTAAATTCTTCCTTTCCCGCTTTAAATTTTTTTTAGATTGTTGTATCACCTTAGTATGAGTGAGTGAGTTGTAATGTTGCCACAGCACAAATAGAAGTTTGTAACGTTCCTGCTCTTAAATAGAAGGTTGTTACGCTACAGTGTTCAAATGGACGTTTTTTCCATTACTACACCATATAGTCGCTTACTACATCAAGGGTCTAGAGGGTCCGTAAGTGTTTTGCGTGCAATCCTGAACAAGTCCTGGTAGCAACACCCCACAAGACACCAACTGTACGGCCACCTACCCCCTATCACGAAAACTGTCCAAGTTAGACGAACCAGACATGCAGGACACTGCTGGAGAAGCAGAGATGAACTCATAAGAGATGTACTCTTATGGATCCCCACACATGGCCGCGCAAAAGCAGGACGACCAGCTCGAACGTACATTCAGCAGCTATGTGAGGATACAGGATGTTGTCCTGAAGACCTACCTAGGGCGATGAACGATAGGGAGGAGTGGCGAGAGAGGGTCAGGGATATCCGTGCTACCAGCGCGATATGATGATGATGATGAAGTGTCAGTCGATCCCCTGTTGTAACCTCCACCGTAATGAATAGAAAAAGAAATGACGAACACACCAAAAAACCGTCTTGGTTCGCTAATACAAAAATTTATTCGTTTCTATACCTCTTAGTTGTCGTCGAGAAGAGAGTAAAATAATATGAACTGATTCGCCCTCTTTAGCAAGACGGAAAGAAACAAATGTCATAAGAATCGGGAGAGCAGACAAAGATCTTGAATTATCTTTCTCATTTACTGTTGTAGTTCTAACACGTGCTTGCTGTCTGGTTCCGTCTTCACAGCTTTGTGGTAGGTGTGAGGCCACTTCTCAGGAGCTCACCCAAAATGCCGTGATTTTCGGCCGTCTTTACATCGTCATGGCAAGTGTTCAACATTTCTACATCGTCGCGTCTCGTCCAAACTGACTCTTATCCTGCTTTCTATCGCACACTCTCCTTAACGGCTTTTCCGTTTGAGCCTCTTCAAGCCAATCAAAACTCGTCGCCAACTCGTTGCTGATACCTTTCTATTTTTAACCCAGGTGTCCGCAGCTATCCCAGCCTAGACTTTCCCATTCGTCTCTCTCTCTCTCTCTCTCTCTCTCTCTCTCTCTCTCTCTCTCTCTCTCACTCTGTACCTCTTTGCTTATCTTTGCTTATCTTTCTGTTCCTTTCTTTTCCACCGTCCTGTGGCCGACCAGTAAATCCCGTTAGGAAACAACTTATTTCTTCAAACAGAGTTCATAATTATATTACCTTGTCCTGCATTAATGCTTTCCCTATCTATTGTCAAGGCTAATTTAACGGCTTAAAATCTTGATGTGAGTAAGGTCTCTATATCTCGATATAAACATCGACCAATTTCTGGGAGAACGTCGCTGTCATTAATTCCTATTTGATACGTGGCTCTCTCGACGTGTTTATTTAATACTGAGTCCCTGGTTCTCTGCCATATTGACTGGGGCCGTAGAATATCCAACAAAGTCCCAAGTGTAACACTAAAGTGCATCTGATGGTCAGGCTCCATTCCTGGAGATTTGGGGAAGGGGAGTGGTCTCTATAACCATTACTCCCAGGTCGCCTCTGACTAAGATTAATAGGGCTTTTTAGGGTTCCATCTATGCGGCAAATAGAAGAGTTCAGTCCTTTACACAGGAGAATTATTTTTAATAATTTGAAATCATACCGCTAGGTGCCAATTATTAATATTACATTGGAATATTTGACAAATAGAATTACGTATCAGAAATAGTAGCACTGCAAACCATTTAATTGTGTGCAAACAATTGATTAATATTAAATAGAATTATTACTGTTAAATAGCAATACTAGAAACCATTTAACTGTGTGCAAACAATTGATTAATATTAAATAGAATTATTACTGTTAAATAGCAATACTAGAAACCATTTAACTGTGTGCAAACAATTGATTAATATTAAATAGAATTATTACTGTTAAATAGCAATACTAGAAACCATTTAACTGTGTGCAAACAATTGATTAATATTAAATAGAATTATTACTGATAAATAGCAATACTAGAAACCATTTAACTGTGTGCATACAAATGAGCTCTAGGTTGGTTGGTTGATTGGGTTTGTCGCATATCAACCTTTGCAGGTTAGTGTTGCCAAACCAATTTTTATACAAATAATCAGTTCTATTTCAAACAATTCAGTTTAGCATACAAAACAGATTCATTTCAAACAATTCAGTTTAACATAAATACGCAGTTTAAATGTAAATACACAGTTTACTTGTCAAAAACATTTCTATTTCCAGCTAATCAGTATAGTCAAACAGTTCTAATTCAAACGATTCAATTTAGTATAAGTATAGTTTTTTGTTCACATACAGTTAAATCTCAAAACAGTTCTATTTCAAACAATTTAGTTTAGCATAAGTAGGCAGTTTACTTGTCAAAACAGTTTTATTTCAAATAATTTAGTTTAGCATGACTACGCAGTTAGTTCTATTTGACCCATAGATAGGACCCCACCAGGTGCTACCACACTGGGCAAGAATGGACCTGGAAGCTATGGTAATGAAGGGATACTCTGCATTCCCCAAATCTCCAGCATTACTGGAACCTCACCATCAGATTGTTTAGTGTCATATTCATGACACTTGTTGGGGGAGTCCTACTCCTGTGCAGAGATGCTTTCGGTGAATTCTACAGCTCCAGCCGACTGGGCGACCTGGGAGTCATGTTAATGGAAGGGTACTCCGCATCCCCCAAACCTCCAGCATTACTAGAGCCACACCATCAAATTGCTGAAAGTCACACCTGGACGCTCGTTTGGGGAGTCTTCCCCCTGTACTGAGATACTGTTGGTGTATTTTACAGCCCTAGTGGATTGGGCAAGCTGTTGACAGGTTATCGATTATAAGTCAGTAAGTATTTTCTCTGATAGATCAAACAGTAATTCTTCTTGGTTGTAGTCGCGTTAGTTATAGTGTATGGTTGCACCACTTCGACTTCAAAGAAACTCTGGATGAAAAAAGCTTGATGAAAACTACCCGAGGATTTAGCTTGGTGTTTTTAGCTGACCCTGGCAGCCGCACCCTAAAAATGAGCTTTTTATGGCCACTTACCTCCTATCACACAAACCATCCCAGTAAGACGACGAGTAAGACATGTTGAATGATACTATGCTGCTGATAATATATATATATATATATATATATATATATATGTGTGTGTGTGTGTGTGTGTGTGTGTGTGTGTGGGTGTGTGTGTGTGTGGAAAGATTTTCTGGTCCAGACAGAACTTTAAAATGTCTTGTAAAAATATAAACATTCTAAAACATTCTTTTGGGCTCGTCTCCTCAGAGAATGTCCGAGACACAGGCAACACGGAAAAAATTATGTGAATTCACAACGAAAAAGAGGAAGAAAAGAAGACAGAGACAAAAGAAAAAAAAAAGTATATATATATATATATATATATATATATATACATATATATATATATATATACAAGTGGGTTGAAATATTCATTGGTTGAAAAGTTCATATTCCGTAAGTAAGATCCGCAGTTGACATTTTTTTTACCAATGGAATCCAAGCGTTGCAATACCGATGGAAGAAATATGTAGACTGTTAGGCCGACGATGTTGTAAAATAAACCCAATTTAGTTAAATTTTATGAGAGTATCTTGATTAACCTCTGAACTTTTCAGCCGACCATCGTATATATATATATATATATATATATATATATATATATACTGTGTGTGTGTTGGTGAGTGTTTGTGTGAGTACGAGTGTGTGTCTGTGTGTATGTGAAACCAATGGGACTTATGTAACGATGTCTGCAACAAGACAGGTTCTCCATCTATCTTGACAGCTATATTCAGCTTCTTTGTGTGCAGTGTCAGTAAGAACAACCTTTAAAAATTTTACAATAAAAGCAATTCGCAATTTAAATTTCACACTTATGAGCTAAGATAAGCGCATTAAAAATCTATACTTATTTTTTTCGACATTTAATCGAATCATTTTAGTGTTGTGAGCGAATAAACATTGAAATTATGTGAAAGGCAAACATACTTTCTTGTTTATTATTTAAAAATCAATGGCCTTACTTAAAAGCACATTTTTGTAAAATTATTTTCATTGTCAATAGTTTCGTCTAACTTTTTGAAATATAGCACAACAGAGAGTGTGCTTTTATTTAATAAGATTATTTTAGTACGACACAGTAGCACAGTAATGGTACTGCCAGAGTATTAACATATTATTGTTATTATTTACGCTTTGTGAGTTTTTCACATCAGTTTTAGCTGATGGTTTTTCACTGGAGTTTGAGAGACAACAAATTTCCTCAAGTCTTCTCAGTATTCTGGCCAATCTCAACAATGCTGTAACTTGGATTGTCTCCATTCGTCCTCCTTCCTCCAAGTCCTCCAGTGTCTTTAATAATAATTTGGTGACTGTACCAAAAGCACCAATCACGATTGGTATAATTGTCACCTTCATATTCCATAATTTTTTTAGATATCTAGCAAGGTTCAGGTACTTATCCTTCTTTTTGCTTTCTTTCAGTTTTATTCTTTGGTCAGCCAGGTTAGTAAAGTCAACAATTTTGCAAGTTCTTTTTTTGTTGTTGCTGATTATAATGAGATCTGGTCTTCGGGCCGAGATTAGGTGATCCGTTTGTTTGTCAAAGTCCTATAGGTGTGTATGTGTGTCATTCACTAGTACAGATGCTGGGTTGTGCATATACTATTTCTTCGTATGGTCGAATTTAAATTTCTTGCACATCTTCCAGTGGATCACCTTTCCCACCCAGTCGTGTCTAGTCTTATGCTCCTTTTGTGCTAATTTGCTGCATTCACTTATTTGATTGATGGTTTCGTCTCTGTCACCACATCACCTATATTTGCCATTTTGTTGTGTCTTATCTATTCTCTCTTTGATATGATTGGTTCTTATGGTGTTGTTTTGTGCTGCTATCAGGAGTGATTTTGTTTCTCTCGTAAGGTTTCCTTTTCTTAACCACGTCCAGGTTTTCTCGTGTGAGATGTTTATTAGTCGTTTAAAACGCCCATAGAGTGTTTTTTCTTCCCATTTTTGTTTCTTAGTTATTGTCATTCTGTTGGCCATCGTGTTGTTAGTATCGTTTCTGGTGGCTGTAATCAGTCCTCCTTCGTGCTTTTCTATGTAGTCCTCGAGTCGTTGTATCGATGCGTCGACTCTGTCTTCAATGCTGGTAATTCCTCTTCTTCCTTCTTTTCTTGATACATATAGTTTGTCAATGTAGTCTCTGGTTTGTAATGCCTTATGCATCGTCATTAGTTTTCTTGTTCTTAGGTCCATTTGCTTAAGTTCTTATATATTCCTTGCGAGTTTTTTTTTTTACAAGACCGTTAGCTGATGGTCTTCCACTGGAATCTGAATGACAGCAATTCCTCTCAAGTTCTCTGTATTCTGATCAATCTTAGCAATGCGGTAGTTTGGATGGTCTATGCTCATCCTCTGATATCTATATACGCTTTAAATTCGGTTAAGTAATTCATCCGATAACTCCCCAAAATGCCCTCTTAAATTCTTGTTCTTTTCTTTATTCTTATATCATCCAATTCAATCTTTAATTTGCTATTTCTTTATCAGATAAGGTTATTTGTTCAAAAAGTATGATTGTATGAGTGAAAAGATGATCTTGGTTGATATACTAAGTTTTTGAAATTCGCTTTGACTGTAAATTTTCATTGTCAGGAAAAATATTAAAAAATGAAGACTATCATAATTAGAAATTCCATTAATTATTCTAAAAGCTTCAATTAGATAACTTTTCATTCATCTATCTTGCAAAGATCATCATCATCATCATCATCATGTCGTACCGTTGGCACGGATTTCCCTGGCTCTCTATCACCATTCGTCTCTATCATCTGTCGCTTCCAGCAAGTTTTCTAGACTACATCCTGTGTCCGTACAGAACTCCTGTGAAAAAGTTCTTACTGGTCGTCCAACTTCCGCTCGTCCGCGTGAAGGGGTCCATCGGAGAATGTCGCTTATCGGTCCGTCCTTACTTCTCTAGCAGTGTCCCATATGTCTTGTTCGTTTAATTTTGATGGTTTTAGAGATGGGAGGTAGGGGGCCGTACAGATCTTTACAGTAAATGGTGGTTCTTTGAAACTAGTGGACAAGTTCACTACTTCGGAAGCAGCATCTCATCAACAGAAAATAATATCAATACGCGACTAGCGAAGGCATGGACAGCAATCGATAGGTTATCGGTCATATGGAAGTCAAACTTATCCAATAAAATAAAAGGCAATTTCTTTCCAAGCAGCGATCGTGTCCATACTACTGTACAGATGCACTACATGGTCGCTTACTAAGCGAATAGAGGAAAAGCTTGACAGCAATTACACGAGAATGCTGCGAGCTCTATTGAACAAATCCTGAATCTTGCAAAGATGTCAATCCAATTTTTTCCAAATTCTCTCAATAACTAATCTTTTACTCTTTTTATTTCTTTTGTCGCTCTCACTTGTATGCCATATAACATAAAAAGACAGGATGGGCTTGCAGTGTGATGTTTATCGTTGCAGATCATGGACACAGTGACCCGCGTTCAAATCCTGAACGAGGCCATTTGCGTTCCGTATCACGCCAATACCCTTGTGAAAGGTATGAATCCACCAATTCTTCTTCCGTCTATGAGCATATAATAGGGCAGAGTGGATTCTTTAACCTTGGCATGACAACTGGTCTATGAAAAGGAAAACTCTGGACTCAAATCTGTTAAATTCTTGCTTAAAAATTGATCTTGCATCACATTTTGCTCGTACGGAAGGTTTGGATAAATTCATGTAACATCGGAAAATCTTACGATCGTCTCGCCGGCCATTTTAATGGGACTGTGCTGTGGTTCTATAAATTCATCTTTCTTTTTTTTATGGTCGTGATGTTTTACATCTACTTGACAAATCAAATCAATTTCGTTTTAAAAGAAATTATGAAAGTGTTCGTATTGCAAGGGTTATCGTCGTACGAAATGCACACCTTTACACGAATTCAAATCTTGAACTGGCCCGTTTTCATTTCATATAAAGCTATTTTCACCCAGAAAGTTATGAATCAAATTATTTTTCTCAAGCTATGGTATATAATAGAGCAAGGTGAACTATTTAACTTTGATATGGCAACTGGTCTAGGAGATGGAAAACTTTAAATTCAAGCCAATTGATTTATTCTTAAAAAAACTGGCCTTTTGTCACCTCATGGTCCCAGTAGAGAGGTTGGGTTATTACATTATTTGGTATTAGGTTGTTGCCCATGGTGTAATGGTTATCGTCGTAGGAAATGGACACGGCGACATGAGTTCAAATCCTGGACGAGATTGATTGCATTTCACATAGCACTGATACCCTTCGGAAAGGTATGAATCCAATTATTCTCCCTCCAGCTATGGGTAAATAGTAGGACGGACTAGGTTCTTCAGCCTTTGGGAGGCAACTAGTCTAGGAGAAGGAAAACTGTGAATTCAAACCTGTTAAACTCCGCTTAAAATATCCTGCCCGAGCGGAGGGGTTGGTAAATGTGATTAGGTTGGTTAACTACTTTGTCAATTTTTGTATTGATGAATATATTTCCTGCTTCGATACTAATTGAACACATCTATTAAAGATAAGTGTATGAAAAGTTTAATGAAGAAATAATAATGAGCTTATTAATGTTCGAAATATCTTGTCACGTTTATCGTTGCGTGAAAACCCCGAGTAAAAACTATCGCTCTGAATATTATAATTACTTATGCATTTAATAGACGTAATTATTTAAACGCTGCAACAGGTTTAACTCTGTGTGATCTTTTATTGCTTCCTAAACTGACCTTCAGGCAAAGATTTCAGGACGTCGAGGAGTCTGAATGAAATGCACTGGCGATGCTTCATATAAAAAGATGAGATTCCGAACGATTTAGACCAATGAAAAACTCGCTGGATTAAGTGTTTTAGTTTTATTTGGTTTAGTTTAGCATATAAACCATTGTTGTTATTTGATGCCAAATCCATTTTATCCATATAAACAGATCTATTTCGTGTGTCTGACATTTGGAATGTAGTGAATTTACTCCTCACTGTGTTTGGTCCTGTGGCTGGTTAAGGGTTAAGTTTTAGTGTCTTTACCATATTTACCAACTCGCTCCGCTCGGACAGGATATGACACAAGGTCAATTTTTAAGCGGAGTTTAACACGTTTGAATTCAGAGTTTTCCTTCTCCTACTATTAGCTGGAGGGAGAATAATTGGATTCATACCTTTCCCAAGGGTATTAGTGCTATGTGAAATGCAATCAGTCTCGTCCAGGATTTGAACTCGTGTTGCCGTCTCCATTTCCTACGACGATATCCATTACACTACGGGCACCTCCAAGAATTTTAGTATCTTTACTGTTCGACATAACAAACAATGAAGGGGGACATGTTTGTTCATTGCGAAAACCCTCAAAGTTTCAATCAGAAAATTTAAATGACGTTTGTGTCCATAAGACGTAATCCAAGAACTCAGATAATCTAGAACCTGGTATGCTGCGATTGGCCATTAGCTATTAATTATATTTGAAAATAAAATCAATGTTGAAGAAGAGATTTAAACAAATAAATTTTGAGATGGTTCTTAA
Organism: Sepioteuthis lessoniana; assembly: GCA_963585895.1. Taxonomy (NCBI): domain Eukaryota; kingdom Metazoa; phylum Mollusca; class Cephalopoda; order Myopsida; family Loliginidae; genus Sepioteuthis; species Sepioteuthis lessoniana. The sequence continues at coordinate 100,695,677 of OY757914.1, forward strand.
AATAGTCTTTAGTTGAAAGTCTTTTGTCGAAAACGACTTTTTTCTTCAATCATTAACATTTTGTTTTTATCTAGATAAGTAAGAAAGCAATAAGTTTCCATCAAATTCTTGTCATGTCTGGAAGGAAAGAAAAAAAGCGAATAGGTTGGAATATTTGTTATTTTCTAAAGGGAAGTTTGAAGTGCGAGGTTTTAGCTTGGATACTGTGAGTCAATTTTTTGATATAAATCTATTCTTTCAATCAATAACTCAAATGAAGTTTTTTTTTCATAAAGAAAGAGCTCTAAAATGAGAAAATCAAAGGGCAGGTAACCCTGAAATAAATTTTCCTGAATATCAGTGAAGTCTTGAATCATGAGACTTAGGTCCGTCGCAGTAAAAGAAATATGATACGTGATCATTTCTCTCTTCATCTTTTATATAAGTCACCATGATAAAAGAAAATTAAGTAAAAATAAATAAATCTGATTTTTTTTTTAATTCTATTTTTTAAATACATTTTGTTGTCCTTCATCAAAAAGCTTATTTTTATATTTTTATTGTTTTTTTTTATCAATGTGACAGTGTTTGAGCTTTTTTTTTGTTTTTGTTATCTGTTTTTATTTAACTGTCTTTTTTTTTTTTCATTTTTGCTCTGGATCGTTAGATATTTTTGTAAAATTTCAATTTGTTCTTTCTTTCTTTCTTTCTTTCTTTCTTTCTTTATCCACCCTCTTCTCCCTCTTTTTATTTTTGTGTTTCTCTCCTCTCCACCTACTTACTCTCTCCAAAACCCTCTCTACCCACCCCATATTCCCACATCGTTTATTTCGTCACTCATTTTTACTCTCTTGTAATCGTGTCATTCCTCCATCTTTTTTTTCTCTCTTATTATTATTATTATTATTATTATCAAAGTTTCAACACTCTCCTACCACTCTCTTTTTCTTATATCATCATCATCATCATCATCATCATCATCATCATCATCATCATCATCATCATCATCTCTCCCTCTCTCTCTCTCTCTCTCTCTCTCTCCTTCTCTCTCTCTCTCTTTCTCTCTCTCTCTCTCTCTCTACCGGACCCCTTTTCCTATCCGTGTAATTACTCCACACGATCTCATTCAATTCAAAGCGTTGCTAGTTCCCAGCCGACTGTTATTTTTTTTATATTATTTCAAGTAATCAAAATGCAGCCTCGTTCTGATTTGAAGCCTCCTCCCCCGACAACACTGATATTTTTCTTCCCCTACCTCTGACAAAAAGTCGCTCCTCCTTCTTCCCGTTCATGACAAAAAGTTAAGAAGAGTTACAAGAATGAAAGAAGAAGAAATAATAATAATAATAATAATAATAATAATAATAATAATAATAATAATAATAATAATAATAATAATAATAATAATAATAATAAATGTACTTTGTGTTCGATAGTGCAATGTTTAAATGACAGCATTGGCTTTTGTACTGTCGCCATTTAAATTTGGAGTGCTTCAATATACGTGTGAGGATAAATGACTCTTTTCCGTTTTGTCTCAGTGTAAATATTTTTTTGAAAAAATGTGTTTAACATGTTTATATAAACTGCTTCACTTTAAACTTGTGTCTATGATTCTTACTTTAACTGAGACTATCAGAGTTACCTGTGTAAATATTAGTAGAAAAATACTGACGTAAACTTGCCTGCTTATCTATCTATCTATCTATCTATCTATCTCAGTCTGTGTCAATCAATCTCAGTCTGACTCTATCTATCTATCTATCTATCTATCTATCTACGACGGTCGTACAAAAATTCCTTGGCTTCCCCCAGAAAGAAAAGCCACTGCAGAACTTTTTTTGTTGTGATAACACACTTCCAGTTCTTACATAATTTTTCAAAAAGGGTTTATTCAAATTTCCGTCTTTAATTTCTGTGCACGTGAAGCTCCAAGAAAAGAGTGAGGTTTGTGACAAATTTCAAATCTTGAGCCTTAGAAATTTTAGGACAATCCTCGTATCTATGCCTGCATCTTAATGCCCTGAAAACTATACTTCTGACATTAAATATGGATTTTTCAACATAATCTCCTTCCTTTCTATTCCTATTAAACTAACGATTATTCGTAAATAAGATGTTTGAACTCTATAAAGTAAAAATCCATGTAAAAATTTGTTTTCCAGGTTAATGACATTCATTTGTTCCATCTTTATATAGAAGCTGTGTTCAAAAAGTGTCACAATTGTAGCAGCGTTTATTGACAGAAATGAACAATGAATGAACCATTAAGACTCTTTAAGTCTTTAACACATTTATTCAAGTGAGCTTAAATATATATATATATATATGTGTGTGTGTGTGTGTGTGTGTGTGTGTGTAGCACCTCAAGAAATCTATTTTTGATATACTATTGAGCTTCACCATCGAATTCCTTTCACTGATTTTAACAACCTCTTATCTCAGCCAGTTTTGGTAACACCGAAATATTTCGCGTTTTAAGATGTTGTTACTTGAACCAGTGCATGTTTCACGAAAACAAAGGGAAGACTAAGAATTGCTGATACTGGCTTCATCATATATATATATATATATATATATGTGTGTGTGTGTGTGTGTGTGTGTGTGTGTGTGTGTTCTTGACTTTTACAAGCTAGGCGAAGAAGTCTCCGTGGCGTAGTGGGTAATGTACTGGACTGCAGACTCAAAGTAAGTGATTTCAAACTTCAATCGCGTTAAAACTTTCGCTTTCGAACTAATAACCCGAGAAAAAGTATCCAATTTCGTAATACTCCCTCCCCCAGATATGAATCTTTTAGTATAACTGCTGTCCTGGTACAAGGATAGCTTTGGCATTTTCATGCTTCCTACAAAAGTCAAGTAAGTAAACCAGACACTGGCATGATGCTTAGAGTGTTCGCTAATGGCCCGGGAGACCTGGTTTAAATCCCAGGTCAAGTCATACCGAAGACTCAAAAATGGTACTTGATGCCTCCTTGCTTAACACTCAGCATTATATATATATTTACCAACCCTTCAGTTTGGGCAGGATATCACACAAGGTCAATTTTTAAGCGGAGTTTAACAGGTTTGAATTCATAGTTTTCCTTCTGCTAGACTAGTTGCCTCACCAAGGCTGAAGAACCTAGTCTGTCCTACTATTTCCCCATAGCTGGAGGGAGAATAATTGGATTCATACCTTTCTCAAGGGTATAAGTGCTATGTGAAATGCAATCAGTCTCGTCCATGATTTGAACTCGTGTTGCCGTGTTCATTTCCTACGAAGATAACCATTACACCACGGGCACCTCCACCCAGCATTGTAAGGTACGGATCAAGGATAAGGTGGAGCAACCCAGGGAAAGGAGTAGCTCTTATCTCGACTCCTTGGTGTAGCAGCTATCTACAAGGGAGCCTTCGGGTCACCCTCGACTTTCGTCGCCAACTTAACTTTTACCAAAGTCAATTCCTAAATTTGTCCAGGAGCTGCATATTCTGACATCAATTGATTTCTTGTGATCTGAAATGAATCTGAGAGGTCAATGCTGCATTGCTAAGATCAAGATAATATATCGGCTGACAAGAAGTCCTCGTGGCGTAGTGGCTAACGTACTGGACTCCAACGTTGTAGTAAGTAAGTTCGAAATTCAATCGCTCTATTATGGTTACTTTCGGGCTATTACTCTCGAGAAAGACGAGAACCCGATCAAAGTCCCAGGTATGTGTTAAATAGTCCTACTAAAGGTTGGGTGTTTTGTTTTACGGTGTATCAGCCCTTTTTGGGTCATTTAACGCCGAAATAATTTATTTTGATAAATTCTCAAACAATTCCGTTCAACATAAGTTCAAAGATTAAATGTTAAAAACGGTTCTATTTCAAACAATTCAGTTACGCATAAGTACAGTTTTTGTTTACACATTGTAAAATATCAAAACAGTTCTATTTCAAACAATTCAGTTAAGCATAAGTACACAGTGTAGCTTGATTTGACCCATAGATATGACCCAATCAGTGACTACCATTCAAGGTTAGAGTGGACCTGGGAGCGATTGTATTAAAGCGGTCCTCCCCTTTCCCCAAAGCTCCAGCCTTATTGGTGCTTTACAACTACAGTTCACCTTTTTTGATGATTAAACAAAGAAACCAAAATAAACCATATAAATCGTGTGTGTTTGTATGTGTTGTTGGCTTCGACAAATTACACGGTATTAAAATATTTTAGAGAAAATTATTCATTTTCTTCCTCCATCATTTTAGAATATACCAGACGCCAAACAAAACATCAAGAAATCTGTACTGTTATCCATGAAGTAATTTTCTCAAAAATGACATTTGTGGTTTCCAAAATAAAATAAAATAATCTTAGTCCACTATAATCATTATTTCAAACAGGTTTACTTGCTATCTCAAAATAGAAACTTCTCAAGAATTATGAATTGCTGTGCTCAATAAAAGATAAGCACGGTTCATATGGAAGACGGTTCGTTCGGAGAGGTGTAGAATATACTGTGGCCCTGTCAACTGGGGCTGTAAAATACACCGATTGCATCCCTGCAGAAGGGCAACCCCCCTAACGAGTGTCCTTCATATGTCACTAAACAATCAGATGTTGAAGTCCCAGTAATGCTGGAACTTTGGTGCACCTTCATTGCAATTGTTCCCAGGTCCACTCTGGCCCGAAGCGGTAGCACCAAATAGGGTCCTATCAATAGGTCAAATAGAACTTTTTGACATTATACAGTGTGCAAACAAATGACTTATGCTAAACTGAATTGCTTGAAATAGAATTGTTTGCACATTTGACTGTGTACTAACAAATAATGAATTGTCAATAGAATTATCCGTATTTAATTGTAATAAATGAAACTATTTAACTGTGTACAAAAAATTTAGCTCAGGTTGGTTTTAAAATGCTATCAACAAGATGTATTTAGAAATCATATATTTAATATATATGTATAAAAAGGATCCGGCATTAAATAACCTACGATGGTTGATTTGCCATAAAACCAAACCAAATCAAACTAGAATATGCTGACTGTATTTTTAGAAGAAGAGTTGTGTCTCTGTGAGGACGCTCTACTTCTGAAGATCAGGGTAGAATAGAGTACTCGTAGCTTGGCATTACCCCCAGGTCCACTCTGGCCTAGAATGGTAGCACGTGTTAGAGTCCCATCTATTGGCCAAATAGAACTTTTTAATCATTTGATTGTGTGCAAACAAATAACTGATTTTGAATTATTAGTGTTACACAGAAGGACTTACACCCGTTTAACTGTCCGCAAATAAAACTATGTGTTGAATAACAATACTTTAAGCCATTTACGTGTCTGCAAACAAATGATTAATTCTAAATAGAATTATTATTGTTTGATAGGAATACTTGAAACTGCTTAACATTGTGCTAAAATTGATATATTGGTGTTATATAGAACTGCTTGGAATCATTTGACGATGTAGAAATGAATGAATAGTGTTAGGAAGCAATATCTAAAAACACTTCATTGTGTGCAAACAAAGGATTTATTTTTAATAGAATTCTTAGTGTTAGAGAGCAATACTTGAAGCTATTTAACTGTGTTGAAACAATTGTGATTATTCATTGTGTGCCCAAAATTTAGCTCTAACTTATTTAAAAATAAATTTACCAACAAACTATGGACATATAGTTAATATTAAACTGAATTATTTGTCTGAGATAGAAATACTTGAAACCATTTAAGTGTGTACAAACAAATGAGCTCTGATTTGTTTAAAATATAACCTATAAACAATTCGTTAATAAATAGTTTTTTTTTTCTATCTATACGTATAAACAGGATTTAGCATTAAATAACTTACAAGTGTAGATATGTTATAAAATTCAACTCACAAACCAGCCGACCAACGTGTAGCTGGTCATATGAAAAAAACAAACTCTAAACCATATAGTTACATGATTTATGTAATCAAAAACACTTTTGGATTACAACTCAAAGTCTATCTCAACCCACTTGGGTAGAAATGTCACATTTTGCGATCTAATACCTTTCAATAACCTTAAATGACCTCGAAGATCAACCAAGGTCAGTATTCAAGCCTTATATCATGGAAAAAAAATCAGGTACGTGGATGTTTCTGTCTGGCCGTGAGCCACACATACATACGCACAAAACTGGGCAGAGAGATGCAGAGATATAAAATAACTGCTCATAACAAAGTATATATATATATATATATATATAAAGAGAGAGAGAGAGAGAGAGAAAGAAGAAGAAGAAGAAGAAGAAGAAGAAGAAGAAGAAGAAGAAGAAGAAGAAGAAGAAGAAGAACTGTCTTTAAGACTTCGTCGTCTAAGGAAGTTTTTTTTTGTGTATGTGTGTAACTTTATCTTGTCAAGAATCTTCAGAGTCGGTTGTTATCATTGTCTTCATCAATTTGATGCCTTTTCCCGCCGTTTCATCGAACATTTGATTACCAATCAAGTGTTAAGGCTAGTGACTTGTCGCTTTCCTTCACCCTGTGACATTGGCAGTTGAGAGAGAGAGAGAGAGAGAGAGAGAGAGAGAGAGAGAGAGAGAGAGAGGATATGAGATGACAGGAAGACAGTCGTGCACCTGACAGATATGCACCTGACAGATATGCACCTGACATGGCAGAAGCATGGTGCGCTAACCACAAGGAATTCATTTGATTCGACCTGTTTTTTATGTGTTTTTTTCTTTTCTTAGTTGTTGGGGGTTGGTGTAGATTAAAAATATTTTCATTCTTTCTTTCCGTCTCTATTTTTCTTTTTTCTTTCTTTTTTTTAAAAACTTTTTCGTGTACGCTTTCCTTCTTTCGATTATCCCTTAATTTCTTTCTTTCTATTTTTCCTATTTTTTCTTTTTTCTATGTCTATCTGTTTTCTATCAACGAAATATTTATCTTTCTATTTTATTTTACTTTTTTTTTGTTCTTTATTTTTGTGAAACCATTAACTGCTTTTTATGCTCTTAACCCTTTCTTCCTTTCTTTCTTTCTTTCTTCTGACCGCACATACTATAAATGAAGCTGTCTTTCTTTCCTTCTTTCTTTCTTTCTTACTTCAGATTAATCTTTCAGTATTCTCCCTGATGTTTGTGACTCTTGAAGATCGCAAACCCACAGAACAAATGTTTTATTTCAAAAATATGTATCCATAATTATGCTACTTATAAAATGAGTCAAAATGGATTTAAGAAGTCGAACCATTTTACAGTTCTAGAAAGATTACACATGCCATCCAAGAACACCAATAAATAATTTAAAAAATCAGTATATCTAAAAGTAAACTGACAACTCTCAGCGCTGCAGATGGCAGAAGTGTCGGACACTGTGTATGTATATATGACTGTCAACTGGCCAATGGTCACGATTACCGTCATAAAGTCTGAGAAATAAGTAGACGTTCGTTCATTGCTTAAAAGAAGTCAGAAGAAATTGACAGATTTTTAAAAAGTTGCTAGTTTGGACCCAGAACCGAAGAATAAAGTCGAATTGGTAAGGACGAAATTGAAACCCCTTGGATAGGGTTATGTAGAGGTTTATAAATGAAAGGATATCTCTTTTCCTCCATCGATTGATTAAAGCCACTTGACGTCTCCCTTTGGAGACAAGCCAGAAAATTAAAATTTTACATTAAGAGATAAACTTAAGTGTTCTTTTGACCAGGGAATCTGTCGTTCTTTCTACTCAGTCGATAGGGGCTATAGAATTCACCGACTGCACCTCTGCAGGGAAGTAAGACCCCCACCACCGAATGCATATTATAGGTGTGATACTAAACTGCATCTGATGCTGAGGCGGAAAACCTGGAGAGTTGGGAAATTTGAAGTAACTCTTTATTGCAATGACTCTCAGGTCCATTCTCTCATGGAATAGTAACACCTTTTAGGGGACCCATTTATTGGTCAAATAGAACTATTTAATCATTTGCTTAGAATTATTATGAGTTTTTTTTAAACTAAATCGCTATGTAGAAATAAAGTTGGTTGTTTGGGTTTTTATGGAATATCAATCTTTGTTGGATATTTAAAGCCAAACCCCCTTTATGAGTACAAATATAAAAATATATGATTTGTTAGCATACTTTCTTGATAACATTTCTTAAACGAACCTACAGCGTTAAGGTTTAGTTCGTTTCAGTTTGTTTTGGTTTTCAGGCTTATCAATCATTGTTGATTATCAAAGACAAATCCAGTTTTACTTATATATTAAATAGAGGATTTGTAAACACATTTTGCCGATACACACAGTTAAATGATCAAACAGTTCTATTTCTATCAAAGAGCAAATTGCAATTCAATTTAGCGTAAATCAACAAAGTTAAATGGTTCCAACTATTGCTATGCATGACTAACAATTCAATTAATCATCACTAATTTGTTTACACACAGTCAAATGATCAAACAGTTCTATTTCAAATAATTCAATTGAGCATACATCATTTGCTTGCTCTCAGTTTAAATGTCAAAAGTTCTATTTGACGCATAGATAGGACACTATCAGGTACTGCCACTCCCGATCAGAGTGTATCTGGGAGTAATGGCAATGAAAATTACTCCGCATTCCCCAAAGCTTCAGCATCCCTGGAGCCTCACAATCATTTCTTAAAGTCATAATTAGGACACTCTTTAGGGGTGGGGTTTTACCCCTCTGAAGAGATGCAATCGGTATATCCTACAGCGGAAGCCGACTGAGCTGTTGTATAAGTTATTTGTATAATATAGACATCCATGATAAATAGAATTACTGACATTAGATAGCAATATATTAAACCATTTAACTGTGTGCAAACAAATAATTAATATCAAAGAGAATTATTATTATTTGATAGAATACTTGAAACTGTTTAAATTCGTACAAACCAATGATTTATATTAAATAGAATTATTAGTGTGAGATAAGAACTTTTGAAAGCATTTAACAGTGTGCAAACAAATGATTAACATTAAATAGTAATGTTAATTTTAGAAATACTTGAAATCATCTAACTGTATGCAAACAAATGAGGTCTAAAACATCGTTTAAAAATAAAGTTACCTACGAACAAATCGCTTGCAAATCATATATAAAACAGTATTTAAAAAAAAGTAAAGTTAGCGACCTTAGTCGAGGGTGACCCGAAGGCTTCCTTTTCAATTGCTACAACGCCGAGGTGTAGGGAAGGGCGCTACTCCTTTCCACTTTACCCTTGATCCTTACCTTATAGTACTGAGTGCTAAGCAAGGTGGCATCAAGTACCATTTTTTGAGTCTTTGGTATGATTCGACCTGGAATTGAACCCCGGTATCCCAGACCATTGACGAACACTCTACTCATTTGACCAATGGCCCGATTTTTTGGCTCTAAATAACCCAAAAGGGTTGATATGCCATAAAACACCAACCAACCAACCAACCCACTGTCGTTTTTTCTTGCTATCGGGGTCAAATGACAACAGAATCTATAATTTTTTAATACCCGTTCTTTGGAGAAAAATCTTTTTCTTAAAAAGTTGAGAAATGAAGAAGAAATTTAAAAAAAGAATAAAAGGTAATTTAGAGATAAAATGAAGACAAGCAGTGTTTAAAAGCCATTTTGCCTTATTAGAATGGGATGTGTTCTGAAGAAGAAAAAAAACGACTAAAATTGAATTTAATGAGCAATTAATTCTTGAATGTTCATACAGAGTGCGAATGAGATGCCTCTAACATTTTAAACTGTCATCTGTATGGTACATGTGAATTTAGGCAAGTTGTAATAGAAGCTCCATCTAACTAATGTCTCACCATTTTTTATAACGTTTGTGATCTTGTCATCTGTATGGTACAGGTGAATTTAGGCAAGTTGTAATAGAAGCTCCATCTAACTAATGTCTCACCATTTTTTATAATGTTTGTGATCTTGTCATCTGTATGGTACAAGTGAATTTAGGCAAGTTGCAATAGAAGCTCCATCTAACTAATGTCTCACTATTTTTTTATAATGTTTGTGATCTTATTTTGTATTCGAAGGTCACTCCCTACTTGATCAATTTTGTTGATATTCATATGAGTTATTCTTACTAGAGTCGTGAGGCAATTGTTCACAAATATAATCAGTTTTCTGTCTTCTTTAAATCCAAATTTCTCCAACATATGCCCGTAAACTTGTTTTTGAAATGCAACATATTTATAATTTTGGTTACAGAATTTCAATGCTGTAAAAAATGGTCCTAAATAATAACTAATACCATCAGTTACGATGAACTGTTAAGAGCAATAGAGACTTGCATTTTCTGTTAAAGTGCTTTTAATATTGCTGTATATCTAATTGCTTCACAGGGAGCTTTTCCGGCTCATTTCATTTGATGTCAGAATAATGCAGTTCCGAATAGAAAATCGATAGTGCTATGGGTCGAAAATCATATTCGGAACGGTATCATTCCTAAATGAAAAAAAAACAACAAACTTAAATGCACAGTGTATATTGGTCCAAGATAGGATCTTAATTGGTTGTTTTTTGTTTTTTTTTATGACATATCAACCATTGTGGGTCACTTAATACCATATCTTTTACACACACACACACACACACACACACACACACACACACACATATATATATATATATATATATATATATATATATATATATATATAATATGTATATGATTTGTTAACACATTTTATTGATAACATTCTTAAACAAGTCTGAGCTCTTTTTGCACGGAAGTAAATGGTTTCTAGTATTGCTATGCAATAGTCACAATTAATCACTAGTCATTTATTTGTACAAATAGTTGTTCTTTTTGGCCCATAAATAGGGCCCTATCAGGTGCTACCACTCCGAGCCAGATTGAACCTGGGAACAATGGCAATGAAAGGGTACTCTACGTTCTCCAAATCTCCAAGCTGGATCCTCATAATCAGACTGTTTAATGTAACATACACAACACTCGTAGGGCATCTTACTCCTCTGAATAGATGCAATCGGTGAATTCTACAACCCCAGCTGACTGATATTAGTTAGATGGAGCTACCATTGCTCCTTGTCTAAGTCCTCTTACACCACACAAGTGACAGTTAAAATATGGGAGGTATTTCTGACCAACCTGACGTGAAGGCTATTCAAAATTGCATCATCTCATTATTTTATCTCATCAATATTCAGTTTATTGAAACACTTGTGTTTGATATATTGTTCAAGTGCTTGCGCTAACTACACGAAATCGAACGTAAGTCGTATCATTGAACGTGAGACTTTTTATTTCACTTCAAGCACAGTAGACTCGATAGGATCAAATTCATCAAAATTCAGCTCCTTCTATGTAGATATTCTTACTTTTTAAGAAGAGGAATTAATATTGTGAATTGAATTACCATGACACATCTTCCCAAGAAGCTTAGAAATACGCAACCGTATGCGTGCAAGACACATTTAGGTTATTTGGCCGCGCAATTACCATGGATAATTGATATGGCGGCACTTGTGTGCGATATGAATTGGTGGCTCAGTTGTAGAGTTTTGGCACTGCAATCTGTGGTCGCTGGTTCGATCTCCAGTGGTGGAGATTACGGTATACACTGCTGATGAGACCTAATAAGCTGTCCAGTGTTCCCGTATGTCGTGCGTTGGTGTTCGGCGGATTTTCAGGTCGTGGCAATTCAATAACGTAGTTTTCAACTTAATTATAATTGTCTAAAGTTATTCGCTTTTTTTTTACATTTTATAATGACTGTAATGTGTCCACTATTAAGTTTTATAGGTAGCGCTTAGAATATGTTGTCTCTATCCCCTGTAGAGCGATTAGAAAAACCCCCACCTGCATAAGACGCTGAACAACATATGGCTGAGTGAGGATCCAGTTATGAAGTTCTGTGAAGTGTGGAATACCTCTTCATTGCCATTACTCCCAGGTTCACTCTGAGCTATACTTAAGTTCAAATCAATGGGTTGAATAGATTTGTTTGAAAATCATTGTCTTTGATAGGACTCTGAACAGAAACCCCCCAAAAAAAAACCTAGAAAAAAAGCTCTTAAGCAACAACTACACAAAAAATGTTAATATAAATGAGTAACGAATGCAATTCCCTAAACTTTAGGCATAAAATAACCCTATACGGGTTAACATCCCGTGAAAATCAATCAATCAATCAAATAGTCTGCATTCAATTTATATTTTTTCAGTGATAAAGCCTTAAATGCTGCAAGCTAGAAATTTCATTTTTTTATAATTATTAATTACTCTTATTTCCAACCATTTCCTTATGACGAATACAAGAAATGTCTGAGTGTTTGAAGTAGCACTTTCTGCTATTTTTCCAGTCACTTTCAGGATCCAGATTTTTACCTTATGGGCCTATGTTAATCGTTAAGAGTGGAAATCACAGTCATATCGAATTCTGCCGCAAGCCGTAAGCTTGCAAGCTAACTAGCCGACCATTGCGAATTCGTTAAGTTTAATATTCGTCTGGTTGGTCATTCTAACTACTTTGAGTAAATTAGAAGTGTTTGTTATAAAACCAGAGTTATCACAGTAATCTCATAGACAATTGTTTATGTAAAATATCCGGTAGGAATTCCATTAATATCAATGCTGGTTATCACTAGAAAAAGATCTGGAAATGATACGAAACAGAAATGAGTTTTGGAATGTTCATCAAATGCTAGAAACTACTCTACTATCCCATCGGTAAACACAGAAACTTTAGGGTAGCCCCACCCCCCACTCAGAACATTTCAAAACGAGGGCCACAAAGCTTTATTCCGGTGAGCATGGGACCGCGACTTTAAAAGAATAAAAATATCCCAACTAAACAAGATAATATTCAGAGAATTAATTTTTTTTTTATTGCGGACTTTTGTCCTCATCTTTGTAGTTTTTTTTTTTTTAAGTTTTTTTTTTTTAATTTGGCCGAAACGTAGTGAGAAAAAAACTCAAAAAAACACTACCAAGATGAGGACAAAAGTCCGCAATAAAAAAAATTAATTCTCAGATTAAGAAACCCCATCTCAAAAGGATTCCCAATAAAGACAAAGATAATATTCGTAATTTATTCAGGAGACAATGGAAGTTTGCAATCACAAAAATAATGTAATATCATGATTAAATGTAGAGGTTGATAGAATGAGCACTTCAGATTTAATTGTAGTAAAGGAAGTTTACTCTTAGCCTGTTTTAATTCGGAAAACTTCATGGCGGTATGCAGTGCCAAACATGCTCAGTACTCACTAGTTGTGAGTAAAAAAAGGTTCTGGAAACGTACAGATGGAAGCATTTGGTTCTTACAGAAATCGAGGAGGGGGGAAGTAAGAAGCTCGAACTTCAAACCCTCAGAATATCGAAGATCGAGGTAATCCATCTGCGGTCGTAATGGTACTTCCTCACAGTCAACATCAAAAGGTGTGAAGTGCAGCATATATCATATTTACCAACCCCTCCGCTCGGGCAGGATATGACACAAGGTCAATTTTTTAAGCGGAGTTTAACAGGTTTGAATTCACAGTTTTCCTTCTCCTAAACTAGTTTCTTCTCCAAGGCTGAAGAACCTAGTCTGCCCTACTATTTACCCATAGCTGGAGGGAGAATAATTGGATTCATACCTTTCCTAAGGGTATTAGTGCTCTGTGAATTGCAATCATTCTCGTCCAGGATTTGAACTCGTGTCGCTATGTCCATTTCCTGCGACGATAACCATTACACCACGGTCACTTCCAAAAAAGTGCAGCATATATTGGTTGGTAGGTTGGTTGTTTTGTTTTACGGCGTATCGACCCTTTTCAGTTAATTTAACGCCGAATTAAGTCATTTTGATAAAACTTTCAAACATTACAGTTTTTTGTTCACACATAGTTGGATGTAAAAACAGTTAATTTAAAACAATTTAGTTGAGCGTAATTACAGTTTGTTCTATTTGACACATAAATAGGGAGGGTCGTATCAGGTGCTACTACTCCGTGCAAGAGCGGACCTGGGAGCGATGGCAACGAAAGATTGCATTTCCTAGAGCTACAGAATTACTGAACTCGCACCATCAGATTGTTTAATGTCATTTACAAAACAATCGTTGGGGAGTCTTACCCATCTACAGATATGCAGCCGACTGGGCCATGCAGCACAAGTGGGCCTTGAGGGCCCTCTATTTCCCGCTTTATGGGTTATACCTTAACCCTTCCTTGATGACTGTATATTGCCTGCTTTTTTGTATAAACCTTATGTACCATAGCCAGATACGGCCACGTGAAAAAAGGACATCAAATGTCCATAAAGATAGAACATAGGATCTCGAAATTCGAAAACACGTTACGACTTCTTTGTTCAGGTACGAAAACTTCTTATTACTTTTGAGTTAAAGGTTTTGACCTAAGGAGAGAGACACAATCTTTTTATGCTGGCTTCTTCATCTGGCCCCTATCTCGTGCGGCACCCATGACGCGCAAATTCGTCTCGCCTCAGCGAGCCCCAAAAGTCAAACCTCCTCGTTCGGCGTCTAGTTTCAACTCCCTTAACTTTCTTCAAATTCCAAAAAACCTCCGTGCGCTTCCGGTGCGTGATGTCATCCGCACCCTGTCCCCCCGTTTCGTCTCGGGTTATTATGACATCTCTGAGTGACATGTCCGCCCGCGCGCGCACGTTAACAACTGCATCAAGTTTGCACCAGATTAACCCATGTGCTGAGCCGAAAGGTTCTCAGCCTAACTAAACCCAAAGGCATGAACCGAAATCCCTCGGCCATTATATTACACTTAACCTTACCTTGAGCACCGTATATTACCTGTTTATGGGTAATACATTAATTATTCCTTGAACATATATTGCCTGCTTTATGGTTTATGCATTAACCCTTCCTTAAGGACCGCATATTCCCAGCTTTATAGGTTATGACTTAACCCTTTCTTGAGCACCATTTACTGTCTGCTTTATGCGTTATAACTTGCTTCTGAGTTTATCCTTACTACTCCAGCAGAGCTCAGCGTATCTTAATGGTCTTACTTGAAAGATGTATGAGATGGGAGGTATGTGTTCGTACAGTTGCTTTTTTAGTAAAATTGCTGCTTCCAGGGTTTATTAAAAACAGCATGCAACATCTTTCTTTGTTTCATATGAGACATGTTTCACCAAGCGTTTCGTTAATTTATTAGTCGTGCAACCATACAGTAGAACTAACACGACTAAAATTTGAAAGAATTCGTTTTTATTTTATCAGACACTTCAGATTCCCATATGGTCGTTTGCCTCGCAATAACAGACCGTTTTTACAAATGCCTGTGTTGACGTTGCTTTTAGTAGATGGGATATTGCTACCGAGATATATGAATAGATCTAAAAATTTAAGAGGCTTGCCTCATACATACATACATATATATATATATATATATATATATATTAGGCAAGGCTAACTCTCTCTATGTATATTTATATATATTGAGAGACAGAGACAGACAGACAGAGAGAGAGAGAGAGAGAGAGCTGAGAGAGACTGCTGGAAATAAAATTGTAAGACCCTGAAGGATGATGCCAACATGGACTATGATTTGGTATAAACATTGGGTCTGCATATTTTTGATACATGTTTTTATTTGCAACTAGTGTATATACTGATGCATGTACAGTTAGCATATTTAATCTTGATTTTGCTATTTTTCCTTGTCTGTATAGAAGTTATATAGTGCCGATAAGTTCTCAGACTTACCAAGAAATTTATGACCTGGAGCTATTCCTCATGCAGTTCAGCACAATTCTCAGCGTTCTTTAATCTTTCTCCATAGAATACAAAATCCTTTTATCAAAAATAATCTATTTCATGATATGAAGGTGTTAGATGTTTAATGTTGACCTTCCAAGGGGGTTCTTCCAGCATTTTGCAGGTCTTAATTTTCTTCTTGCGAAGTGTCCAGGCACCTGTGTCTAGTTTCTATCTTTTTCTCCTGACAATGTTTTGATTAAAGTGGTGCAACCCTGCAATAGTACTGACACGGTTACATCTCGGAAGTATTCCCGTTTTATAAATAGGGTTAAATTGTAACACGCACTGGTATTGGACATTCATCTTGAGATGAAGAGTCAACACAGGAACTCAGTGGAGAAAGTCAGTATCAATATATTATGCCAATCTACGATTACGTCTCCCTTTATTCAGAGATCGACATCATACGACGAAAGCGGTAGACGAAGGAATGTCATCGCCAACGGAAACCAAAGGACATAAAAGACGCATGCGTAGTACGGTGAGACGTGAGTTGTAAACCAGTATTGTCATTTAAATGCAAGCTCTTTGCCGCCATTGACAGAAGACAGCTTTATTTTTACACTAGCCAACATCGGAGTTGGATGGTTAGTGGGTGTGTATAGCAGAAGGAAACCAAGCTTTGTCGATAATTCTTTCAAATGGGTGAATACCAAGGCAACACAACAACAAAGCAAAGGTATTAATGATAGAATCTTGGATTGGTATAATAATGTCGTTCGCTAACGTTTCTTTGTTTGGTTTTTGGTCTATGAGAAGCCGTCGAACTGAAACGTTCTCTCCCTGTGTTCAGATCAGTAATTTTATCTGGAGTAGGGGTTTTGTAAGTGAATCTATTGATAAACCGTCTTGTGTTAATAGATATGCGAAGGCATTTAAAGCAATTTCATTCTGGGTGGGAATCTCTCTGACAGGAGATAATGGACACCTCACGTGGTGTAATGTTCAGCAAGATAGACAAGTAAGTTCGAGTCTTGTTGGCTGCCTGACACATCAAGCCCTCTGTCACAATAAAGAAGAGTTTAGTCTAAAGCAAAAGGAAGTTCTGTGGCCAAACAGTTATCGAGCGAGACTGTGATATTGTAGTAAACGTGTTCGAACTCCTGTCTTCCTATCACGTTCATTTTTCAAACGAATACGTTAGGAGTTGTATGAACCCCTTTAACGACCAGCTATTGCTTCCCCGGCCTTTTGGCTGGGCTGTCTGTCATTCGAGCCGGATGGGAGATCGATCAATGACAGGTTCGAGGCCGAAAGCCCCCCAACATCGGCTGGGCCACCTTCAGGTGGGCGAGCTGCTTTTTTGACTCCTGCGCACCCCTTGTATAGCACTAGACCTCACGGTCTAGTTCAAGCTATATTCTGGCATACGTGTCCGGATCTAGATTTAGGTCCGTGATACTGCTTGTCTTATTAGACCCACATTGCACTTAATGGGTTATTGACCGGCAGGGTTCGAGTCTCGGCTTGTTCCCGACCTTCCCCTCCCCTTTATCTCCACTTTAATTGGCCTTCGGGCTTTTGACCTTGTGTCAAATCCTCTCTGGTGGGAGGCAGCGACAAATCAACTTTAACCACCAGTTATGACTTAAATATTACCATTAATGTTCTACTGCAATGAATGTTTTGGCAATGAATAACCCACGTCATTAAACATAAAGAAACCAAACCAAAGAGTCAAAAATAAAGAGATCGATTTGGTATCAGCTGATCATTTGGCCAAAAATACAAATAAGATTGATGAAAATCTAAATCTCTTCAATATGAATGACTTTTGAAACAATCATTATCGGTAGGTGCCCGTCGTGTAATGGTTATCGTCGCAGGATGTGGACACGACGACACGAGTTCAATCACTAATACCCTTGGGAAAGGTATGAATCCTATTATTCTCCCTCCAGCTATGGGGAAATAGTAGGACAGACTAGGTTCTTCAGCCTTGGTGAGGCGACTAGTCTAGGAGAAGGAAAACTCTGAATTCAAACCTGTTGAACTCCGCTTAAAAATTGACCTTGTGTGATATCCTGCCCGTGCAGAGGGGTTGGTAAATAGGATTATCGGTAGGTGTTGCTCAGTTAAATCTACCACAGGATCAAAATATATAAATAGTATTCGTAACATGTTATAACTTTGGGGGGGTTTTTTGTATACAGGCTGTTTTAGAAAATTTGACATCTTTTCGTAATCTGATAAGTTGACTTATTCTCGTTCAAATACACGCAATTTTTTACAGCATGTGTACAAAAGATTCAAATTTCTATATTTAAAATTTAAACACCTTTTTTTTCTGTGAATATGATATCTATACAGAAAAGAAAAAAGTTAAACATGGATATTTGAGTTGTTTCTACACATGCTATGTAAATTCAAGATCATTTGAACGAGAATCGGTCAAGTTTTTGGATTACGAAGTGAAATCGTTTGTTTTTCTGAGACCAAATTTGTAACAATATGAATTGTCATTTGAGAAAACAGACTCACTTACATCAATCAGTCTAACATAAATCTCTAGGTTGGGTTTCTTTGTTCAATGACATATCAACAATGCCGGGAGACCTGGGTTCAATCCCAGGTCAAGTCATACCAAAGACTCAAAAAATAGTACTTGATACCACCTTGCTTAACACTCAGCAATATAAGGTGGGGATCAAAGGTAAAGTAAAGCAATCCAGGGAAAAGAGTACAACCCTTCTCTACACATCGGTATAGAAGCTATCGAAAAGAGACCCTTCGGGTCACCCTAGTGTAAGTTGGCCAACTTTACTTACTTAGTGTCAAATCCATCCTTCCATAACAGCAGTGATAATATTTAACCAATAGCCGAGGGGATCAAGGACTTAATTCCTTTTTAAAGCGTACTAATTCGAAAGGGAACATAGTGGCGTAAGTGGGGTTTGTTTCGAAGTTGTAGTTCAGCATATTAGCCATTAAACCGAAGAGACTGTCATATGATGAGATTGATTCCAACTGTAAGTTATTGACCCGGCATTGCGCCACAATTGCACAATAATTAATGTGGATCTCCAATGATAAACTATGAATGTTTTTTTTTAAACTATCGCTATCGAAAGGTTCATTTAAGTCTGACAAGGAATCAAAATAATGTAAAACTCATTGAGAAGCAAATTCGTTACAGTATCAATGGTCATTTAAGACTACAGTTTTACATCAGATATATTACACTTACATTTCTTAATCAGATACTTGCAATGGTCTATTGACCTTGTTTGTTCATAGAGACAATACTCATGTAACATGTCTTTGTTTGGTTTGGTTTTATGGCATATCAACCATTGTAGGTTATTCAATGCCAAATCCTTTATATATATATATATATATGATTTAATTTGTTTGGATTTTATGGCATATCAACCATTGTAGTTTATTCAAAGCCAAATCCTCTTTATATATATATAGTAAATATTTAAGATTTGGTTTGATTGGGTTTTATGGCATATCAACCACTAAAGTTTATTTAATGACAATTTCATTTTTTCAAATAAACTGTTCTATTTCAAACAGTTCAGTTTAGCATGAATCCAGATTTTTTTTACACACAGCTAAATGTAAAAACAATTCTTTTTCAAACAACTTAGTTTAGTCAACATATATATATTAAGTATATATGATTTGGTTGTTTTGTTTCATGGCATATTATCCCTTGTAGCTTACTTAATGCCAAATCATCTGAATACATATATAGTAAATATATCTATACATATGATTTGTAAACACATTTTGTAGATGACCTTCTAAAACAAATCTGATCCCTATCTTTAACAGTTAAATGCTTTCAAGTATTGCTATATAACAGTCACAATTTAACATCAGCCATTTGTTAACACACATGAATTTATTTGACTCTGTTAGATGTTACAACTCAGGGCCTGAGTGGACCTTAGAGCAATGCCAATGAAGCGGTAATCCACATTACCCAAATCTCCAAAATGGTTTAATATCATATCCAGGACACTCATTACAGACGTCTTACCCCGCAGCAGAGATGCAATCGGTGTATTTTACAGCCATAGCCGATTTGGTCACATGACACTCGTTGGACACGTCTTACCCCTCTTCAGAGATTCAGTTGGTGTATTCTACAGCTCCTGCCGAATGGGCCACAGGACACTGGTTGGGGGCGTCTCACCCCTCTGTAGAGATGCAGTCGGCGTATTCTACAGCCTCAGTCGACTGGGCTCTCAGAAAATGAGGAGCAATTAAGATGTGTGCATTAAACTTGACTTGAAACAGAAACCCTTATTTGGTGACATAACACACTCCTTACTCTGCATTCTTGCTTGTCAAAAACATATTGTCCAGACACATGTTTATATTTATTTTGCTTTCCGCACGCCTCTATCCTTTACTCTATCTGTCTGTTAGATGGTGTATTGCCCAGTCAGCTGGGGCTGTAGAATACACCGACTGCTTCACTGGACAGGGGTAAACCCACCCAAAGAGTGTCCTGGTTATGACACTATACAATCTGATGGTGAGGCTAGAACTTGGGGAAAGCGGAGTACCCCTTCATTGCCATCGCTCCAAGGTCCACTCTGACCCGGAGTGGTATTACCTGATAACAGTCCTATCTATGGGCTGAAAAGAATTAAACTGTGATTTGAGTTTACTGTTTGTGGCATTTAAACTGCGTATTTATGATAAATTGGATTGTTTAAAATAGAACTGTTTTGACATTTAAACTGCGTATTTCTTCTGAATTGAATTGCTCGAAGTAGAACTGTTTTGACCTCTAAACTGAATTATCTGACAAAAAACTGTTTGGACATTAACTCTGTATATTGCCCTATCGGCTGGGGCTGTAGAATACACTTACTGCACCGCTGCAGAGGAATAAGACCCCCAATGAGTGTCCTGGATATAACACGAAACAATTTGATGGTGAGGTTTCAGTGATGCTGAGGCTTTGGGGAATGCGGAGCACCCCCTTCATTGCTATTGCTCCTAGGTCTACTTGTCTATGGGTTTAATAGAATTAAACTGCATACTCATACTAAACTGAATTCTTTGAATTAGAACTGTTTGACTAAACTGAATAGCTTGGAATAGAAATATTTTTTGACAATTAAACTGTGTACTTATGCTAAACTGCACTGCTTGAAATAGAACTGTTTTGTCATTTAACTGCGTGTGGAGAAATTCTATATATATACTAAACTGAATTGTTTGAATTAGAATTGTTTGACTAAACTGAGTAGCTTGAAATAGAAATGATTTTGATAATTAAACTGTGCACTTATGCTAAACTGAATTGCTTGAAATAGAACTGATTATTTGTAAAAAAAAATCATTTGGCGTTAAATAACCTACAAAAATTGATATGTCATAAAATCCAACCAACCAGCCAACCAACCATATTTTGTGTGTTTGTGTGTGTGTGTGTGTGTTTTGTGTGTGTGTGTGTGTTTATATATGTCTTTCTTTTGTTTTACTTCTGTTTTACTTTCTAACTCAAGATGAACATATCGCATATTTAACACGAATGGGACCCGATGCTTGCATAATGTACTGATTTTGCTTCAACAATTTTTATATAATTAGAAAAATAAATTCATTCACGTTTACATATCTATTTAACTCACCATCAGGATAATATTGATTTTAAACATTTTGCTGAATGATTGAATTACATTCAGTTTTTAAAATGTTATTGAATTACTAGTTTACGGCGCCTTCAATATGAGGTTAGAGTTTATTTATCAAAGTCGTCAAAAACTTAATCGATTCTTATAATTCAATGGCGACTCAGCAAATTTTGTCAGTAAGCGAAAAGTGTAACACTAATCTGAGGGTTTCTTGAGTTATACTTTTATCTGGCACACATGTCTAAGATTTCTTTCATTACCTAAGTGATTGGCCACCCATAGAAATACAGAACAGACCTTAAGTTCGGTGACCTAGCAGAAAGCAATATTTTCAGTTTGGCTAAATACCAGTTTGATGAAGCTAAACATGTTTTCGATGAGTAATTGATTTTAGCAGCACGTCAACTCGTATCGGATTATTTCTAGTTATTTTTCGTGGCTTCGTAAACAAAGATTAAGAATGGATGGTCAATGTTGGCTGCAGGTACGGTGGCTGCTGACAAGGGCAAGGTGGGACAGGTTGGCACGGTCGAAGGGTTACAGCTGAGGGTATGACAAAGATTTGATGAAATATGGTACCTCCAATACCTTTTGTCCTTGAGAGTGACCCTGTGGGTGTTTCAGAAGTAGCCAGCATAGTTAATTGTGAGGTCCCAAGAGTTTTGAACCTCTACTCGTTTGTTTTGGTTTTGTGGCATTTCAATTATTGGAGGTAATTTAATCCCAAATCCTGTTTATTCATATATATATATATATATATATATATATATATATATATATATATATATATATATATGATTTGTAAACACATTTTGTTGAGAACATTCTTAAACGAGCCTGAGACCTTTCTTGCACACAGTTAAATTCTTTCAAGTACTGCTATATAAAGATCACAATTTAACATTAGTGATTTGTTTGCACACATAGTCTGTTCTATTTGACCAATAGATCAAACCTTATCAGGTGCTACCACTCCCAGACAGAGTGGGCCTAGGGGGAATGGCATTGAAAGGATACTCAGCATTCCCAGATGCTTTAGCATTACTGGAGGCTCACTAACAGATGTTTAAAGGATATATCTAGGAAACACGTTGATGGTGGGGCTTACTCCTCGGTGTATTCTTCAGCCCCAGCCGAATGGGCTATACTCTGCTTGAATGGATTGGATTCTTTTGTTTAATGGCATATCAACTCTTTTTAGGTTATTTAATGCCAAAGCCATTCTCCTAGAAGAACAGTAGTGGTATTATTTAACCCATAGCTGGGAGGATAAGGGGGTTCATACCTTTCGCAAGGAACGTAATAGCGCGACTGGAGTACGAACTCGCGTACTACGATTCCGTAGTCCATCGCTTTAACCATTACACCACAAGGGCACCCCCTTATACCCTGCTTGAGTCGACCATCGGTGATGAATAATGTGACAGGCACCAAGGGGTTTTTCAAATAGACCTTGTATTACTTCATTGGTGATACTTTGTAAGGATGGCAAACGCAGAGTTCATTGCACTTTGTAACCTTGAGAAGTAAATGATTCCTCATTCTGGAGATCTGTCCTGTTCAGCGTAACTGGGAATTTAGCAGTTTATTCTTACAGGTTAGAGAATTGCGTTTATTAAATTGATATTTATAATTTACGGTTCTCCCAAAACTGAGAAGATACTTCGGAAGAACCAAAAAGGCTTCCGGAGAAATCGATCCACAACATCTCAAATTTTGTCTATCCATCGAATTCTTTAAGGTGTACGTGCAAAAAACCTAGCGGCAACAATATTATTTGTCGACTTCTCCAAGGCTTTTGAGTCCATTCACAGAGGTAAGATGGAGCAATTACTACTCGCCTACGACCTACCCAAAGAAACCGTCGCAGCCATAATGATGCTGTATAGAAACACAAAAGTAAAACTCCGCTTCCCAGATGGAGATACAGACTACTTCGACATTGTATCAAGTGTGCTGTAAGGAGACACATTAGCCCCATACCTCTTTATCAACTTTCTGGACTAAATGCTTAGAACGTCTATTGATAAAATGAAAGACAACGGTTTCAAGTTGACAAAGAAAATAAGCAAAGATAGGACCCAAAGATAGGACCCAATCAGGTCCACTCTGGACACTCGCTGGGGTAGTCTTACTCCTCTGCAGAGAAGCAATCGGTGCATTCTCCAGCCCCAGCCGACTGGACTTGTTCACTTTTGAATAATTATCCGCGAGAAAGTCATGAACCCCGGGATCTGGGCAGATATCTTCAGAGGATGACCTTAATTATTATAATATTTACCATCATTTAAAGTTATAATGCTGAGACCTTCATCAGGACGAGTATATGTTGAAATGACTGAGTAAGTTATTAAAAGACCACGTATTTCTGGTTGGCTCTTTATTTGGTCATATTATTGCCGAAAGGCTACAAAATTCATTAACTGAAAATATTCGGCATCATTGTTTATATATATTTAAAAAGATAGATTTGCAGATAATCGAATTATATAGAGAGAGATAGGAAAAAGTTGAATACTGATATAAACGGATAGATATGAGGCAACTAGTCTAGGAGAAGGAAAACTCTGAATTCAAACCTGTTAAACTCCTATTAAAATTGACCTTGTGTCATATCCTGCCCCAGCAGAGGGGTTGGTAAATATGGATATGGAATATTTATAGTATATATATATATGAACGAAAATTATATATTGCCCAGTCGGCAGGGGCTGTAGAATACACCGACTGCTTCTCTGCAGAGGGGTAAGACCCCCCCCACAACGAGTGTCCTGGATATGACACAACACAATCTGATGGTGAGGTTCCAGCAATGCTGGAGCTTTGGGGAATGTGGAGTACCCCTTCATTGCCATCGCTCCCTGGTCCACTCTGGCCCGCAGTGGTAGCACCTGATAGGGCCCTATCTATGGGTTACATAGAACTAACAGCATACGTATGCTAAAATGAATTGAGTAAACTGAATAGCTTGAAATAGAAACGTTTTTAACAATTAAACAGTACTTACACTTAAACTGCGTGCTTATGCTTAACTGAATTATTTCAAATAGAACTGTTTTTCGACATTAAAACTGTATTTACACTTAACCGAATTGTTACATACAACTGCTTGAGTAGTTAGAAAAGGAAATGTTTTTGACCATTAAACTGTGTACTTATGTTAAACTGAATTGTTTTAAATAGAACAGATTATTTACATAAAAATGGATTTGGCGTTAAATAAACTACAAAGGTTGATATGCCATAAAACCCAACAAACCAAACCAACCAACCAAACCGAAAATTATATAAATAGATAAAAAGAAAGATGTAACATGGATTTTTGAGACATATATAGATATTCTTTTAACATCTAGATTCGTTAAATATGTTTATAATTATATATATAATGTGATGTGATGTGATGTGGATTTTTCTCAATAAAAATTGGAATCCTTATTAAATCACACAAATTTTAAAAAGAATACTATCAGAGTAAATATGATGCTTTTAATCTTTCTAATCTTTTTCATTTCATTTACTAACTTGCACGCCCTGATGAAGGTCTAAAAACCGAAACATTCAACATTGGCAAATATTTCTACAAATAAAATCATCGTGTGCTTTTTTTATCTTTGAATGTTCTTATATGGTCGGATTTCTTTCCAGTTTTCCTATATATATATGTATATATATATAAGTAGGATGTTATTTTTTAACATAAACACAGACACGTATATATATATATATATATATATATGTATATATAAACCGGAACATTAACCTAATGAAAAGAGTGTTTGCCGATGGTCCGGGAGATCGCGGTTCAATCTCAGGTCGAGTTATATCAAAGACTCAAAAAATGGTACTTGATGCCGTCTTGCTTAGCCCTCAGCACGATAAGGTAAGGATCAAGGGTAAAGTGGAGCAATCCTGGGAATGTAGTAGTGCCCCCCTACACTTCGGTGTAGTAGCTATTGAAAGGGGAGCCTTCAGGTGGCCCTCGACTTCGGTCGCAACTTTACTTTACTTTATATATATATTATTACGCGTCTTATCTCGTGTTCGGGCGATATTCTCCATATTTTGATATTCCTTGTCCCGGACATGTTGGCGAAGAAGTACATAAACGAACAAAAATTTATAATTCGTCCTGTTTACCCGAGTTAATCCGTTAGGGATATCTCAAGGACAATAATGATAAAAAAGGTATCTGCATGTGTCGGTGTCTGTGTGTCTGTGAGTGTGTGTATGTGTGTGTGTGTGTGAGCATGTGTGTATATATGTGCGTGTGTGTGTCTATGAGTATGTGTGTGTGTGTATGTGTGTGTGTGTTAAGTGAGAGAAAGTTTAAACCTTATAAAATATAGTCTCCATC
>OY757914.1:100726305-100786305 GCA_963585895.1 Sepioteuthis lessoniana
GTAAAAGAGGGATTGAACCAAGAATATTTCGATCAGCAGTCAAATACTCTACCACTGATTCATATATATATATATATATTCATAAAGTATGATTTCCCATTTTGGAATCTTTAAGAATTTCCATGGATATGTAACAGAAAATAGAATTAACAAGGGATTGAATCGAAAAGATTTTGATCTGCAGCTGAACACACCACGACTAATATATATATATATATATATATATACTTTTAGAAAAACAACGAAACTGGTCACATAGGATATAAATTTATTTCCATCCTGCTACGCATTTTTGAAGTTTTCAAAAACACGAAAAAAGTAACAGGACTTCTTCAGATCTTTTGGATAAAAAATTAAAATATATATATATATTGTTTCCTCTTTTTAGAATTCTAAGCAAATTCTGCCAACATGAAAGAGAAAACAGAATATACCAGTAAATAGCCAGGCTTGAACTGAGAACATTTCGAGCAGACGCTGAATGTTGTACCTCTAAGCTAAATTGCCAGTCAATTTATTCAATATGAAAGAGAAAACAGAGTTTACAATTAGACATTATGGATTGAATAGAAGACATGTCAATTTGCAATTCGATGCTCAAGCACTAAATTATGTACCCAGACAACGACATTTTCTATTTTCTATATCTGGAGAAATTTAAATCGAAATAAAAGAGAAAACAGAATTTACTTGGGTACAATCAGGATTCAACTGTTTATATTTTTTATTTGCAGTCGAATACTCTACCCGTGAGTTAGATTACTACTGAGAATCGTAAATTATTTTTGAATCTTGAAGTAATTCAGTTGATATAAAAGAGGAAATAGAATTTACCAGTTTACACTCGGGAATTGAACCGAATCCATTTGGATATAGAGTGGAATTTTATACCACTGAGTTGCATCTCAGCACAATATCAAGTCTTATTTTTGGAACCTTCTGAGAATTCCATCAATAAGTAAGAGAAAAAAAGTTTTTCAGAGGACAGGTAGAATTGAACTCAGGATATTTCATCCTCCAGAAGGGGGAACTAATGAACTTACATCTGCACACGGTATCAGTGTTATGTTGGAAAATCCGAGGAATATCAGTGGATATGTAAGAGAAATGAGAATTTATACGGGGATATCTACACGAAGATTCAAATAATATGTAAGAGAAATTAATATTTATGCGAGGATTGAACTGATATATATAAAAAAGAGAAATCGGAATTTGTACGAAGATATAACACGAAAGTTGAAATGATAAGAGAAATGGGAATTGAGACGATGATACTTACCGTAAGATAGAAATGTTATGTAAGAGAAATCAGAATTTACACAAGGATTGAAGTAATACATAAGAGAAAACAGGATTTACACAAGGATTGAAGTAATATGAAAGAGAAAACAGAATTTACACAAGGATTGAAGTAATATGAAAGAGAAAACAGAATTTACACAAGGATTGAAGTAATATGAAAGAGAAAACAGAATTTACACAAGGATTGAAGTAATATGAAAGAGAAAACAGAATTTACACAAGGATTGAACTATTATGACAGAGAAATCAGAATTTACACAAGGATTGAAGTAATATGAAAGAGAAAACAGGATTTACACAAGGATTGAAGTAATATGAAAGAGAAATCAGAATTTACACAAGGATTGAAGTAATATGAAAGAGAAATCAGAATTTACACAAGGATTGAAGTAATATGAAAGAGAAATCAGAATTTACACAAGGATTGAAGTAATATGAAAGAGAAATCAGAATTTACACAAGGATTGAACTATTATGACAGAGAAAACAGAATTTACACAAGGATTGAACTAATACATAAGAGAAATCAGAATTTACACAAGGATTGAAGTAATATGAAAGAGAAATCAGAATTTACACAATGATTGAACTAATACATAAGAGAAAACAGGATTTACACAAGGATTGAAGTAATATGAAAGAGAAATCAGAATTTACACAAGGATTGAAGTAATATGAAAGAGAAATCAGAATTTACACAATGATTGAAGTAATATGAAAGAGAAAACAGAATTTACACAAGGATTGAACTAATACATAAGAGAAAACAGGATTTACACAAGGATTGAAGTAATATGAAAGAGAAATCAGAATTTACACAATGATTGAAGTAATATGAAAGAGAAAACAGAATTTACACAAGGATTGAACTAATACATAAGAGAAAACAGGATTTACACAAGGATTGAAGTAATATGAAAGAGAAATCAGAATTTACACAAGGATTGAAGTAATATGAAAGAGAAATCAGAATTTACACAATGATTGAAGTAATATGAAAGAGAAAACAGAATTTACACAAGGATTGAACTAATACATAAGAGAAAACAGGATTTACACAAGGATTGAAGTAATATGAAAGAGAAATCAGAATTTACACAAGGATTGAAGTAATATGAAAGAGAAATCAGAATTTACACAATGATTGAAGTAATATGAAAGAGAAAACAGAATTTACACAAGGATTGAACTAATACATAAGAGAAAACAGGATTTACACAAGGATTGAAGTAATATGAAAGAGAAATCAGAATTTACACAAGGATTGAAGTAATATGAAAGAGAAATCAGAATTTACACAATGATTGAAGTAATATGAAAGAGAAAACAGAATTTACACAATGATTGAAGTAATATGAAAGAGAAATCAGAATTTACACAATGATTGAAGTAATATGAAAGAGAAATCAGAATTTACACAAGGATTGAAGTAATATGAAAGAGAAAACAGGATTTACACAATGATTGAAGTAATATGAAAGAGAAATCAGAATTTACACAAGGATTGAAGTAATATGAAAGAGAAATCAGAATTTACACAATGATTGAAGTAATATGAAAGAGAAATCAGAATTTACACAATGATTGAAGTAATATGAAAGAGAAATCAGAATTTACACAAGGATTGAAGTAATATGAAAGAGAAATCAGAATTTACACAATGATTGAAGTAATATGAAAGAGAAAACAGAATTTACACAAGGATTGAAGTAATATGAAAGAGAAATCAGAATTTACACAAGGATTGAAGTAATATGAAAGAGAAATCAGAATTTACACAATGATTGAAGTAATATGAAAGAGAAATCAGAATTTACACAATGATTGAAGTAATATGAAAGAGAAATCAGAATTTACACAAGGATTGAAGTAATATGAAAGAGAAATCAGAATTTACACAATGATTGAAGTAATATGAAAGAGAAATCAGAATTTACACAAGGATTGAAGTAATATGAAAGAGAAAACAGAATTTACACAATGATTGAACTATTATGACAGAGAAATCAGAATTTACGCAAGGATTGAAGTAATATGAAAGAGAAATCAGAATTTACACAAGGATTGAACTATTATGACAGAGAAATCAGAATTTACGCAAGGATTGAAGTAATATGAAAGAGAAATCAGAATTTACACAAGGATTGAACTATTATGACAGAGAAATCAGAATTTACGCAAGGATTGAAGTAATATGAAAGAGAAATCAGAATTTACACAAGGATTGAACTATTATGACAGAGAAATCAGAATTTACGCAAGGATTGAAGTAATATGAAAGAGAAATCAGAATTTACACAAGGATTGAACTATTATGACAGAGAAATCAGAATTTACGCAAGGATTGAAGTAATATGAAAGAGAAATCAGAATTTACACAAGGATTGAACTATTATGACAGAGAAATCAGAATTTACGCAAGGATTGAAGTAATATGAAAGAGAAATCAGAATTTACGCAAGGATTGAAGTAATATGAAAGAGAAATCAGAATTTACACAAGGATTGAACTATTATGACAGAGAAATCAGAATTTACGCAAGGATTGAAGTAATATGAAAGAGAAATCAGAATTTACACAAGGATTGAACTATTATGACAGAGAAATCAGAATTTACGCAAGGATTGAAGTAATATGAAAGAGAAATCAGAATTTACACAAGGATTGAACTATTATGACAGAGAAATCAGAATTTACGCAAGGATTGAAGTAATATGAAAGAGAAATCAGAATTTACACAAGGATTGAACTATTATGACAGAGAAATCAGAATTTACGCAAGGATTGAAGTAATATGAAAGAGAAATCAGAATTTACACAAGGATTGAACTATTATGACAGAGAAATCAGAATTTACGCAAGGATTGAAGTAATATGAAAGAGAAATCAGAATTTACGCAAGGATTGAAGTAATATGAAAGAGAAATCAGAATTTACACAAGGATTGAACTATTATGACAGAGAAATCAGAATTTACACAAGGATTGAAGTAATATGAAAGAGAAATCAGAATTTACACAAGGATTGAAGTAATATGAAAGAGAAATCAGAATTTACACAAGGATTGAAGTAATATGAAAGAGAAATCAGAATTTACACAAGGATTGAAGTAATATGAAAGAGAAATCAGAATTTACACAAGGATTGAAGTAATATGAAAGAGAAATCAGAATTTACACAAGGATTGAAGTAATATGAAAGAGAAATCAGAATTTACACAAGGATTGAACTATTATGACAGAGAAATCAGAATTTACGCAAGGATTGAAGTAATATGAAAGAGAAATCAGAATTTACACAAGGATTGAACTATTATGACAGAGAAATCAGAATTTACACAAGGATTGAAGTAATATGAAAGAGAAATCAGAATTTACACAAGGATTGAAGTAATATGAAAGAGAAATCAGAATTTACACAAGGATTGAAGTAATATGTAAGAGAAATCAGAATTTACACAAGGATTGAAGTAATATGAAAGAGAAATCAGAATTTACACAAGGATTGAACTATTATGACAGAGAAATCAGAATTTACGCAAGGATTGAAGTAATATGAAAGAGAAATCAGAATTTACACAAGGATTGAACTATTATGACAGAGAAATCAGAATTTACGCAAGGATTGAAGTAATATGAAAGAGAAATCAGAATTTACACAAGGATTGAACTATTATGACAGAGAAATCAGAATTTACGCAAGGATTGAAGTAATATGACAGAGAAATCAGAATTTACGCAAGGATTGAACTATTATGACAGAGAAATTAGAATTTACACAAGGATTGAAGTAATATGAAAGAGAAATCAGAATTTACGCAAGGATTGAATTAATATGAAAGAGAAATCAGAATTTACACAAGGATTGAAGTAATATGAAAGAGAAATCAGAATTTACACAAGGATTGAAGTAATATGAAAGAGAAATCAGAATTTACACAAGGATTGAAGTAATATGAAAGAGAAATCAGAATTTACACAAGGATTGAATTAATATGAAAGAGAAATTAGAATTTACACAAGGTGTTGTGTACTGGTTAGTGAACACAAGTAGTAGTAATAATAAGACAAACCACGATATGTGAGGAAAATAGTTATATTTACAGGAAAGAGTATTTACAAGAGAGAGACTGTTAGTAATAAGAACATAGGATTAGTGATAGAGTAATGATATACTTCAACAATAGGAACGGCTCTTCTTATCTGACTTGTAGGCTTTTTGCCAGACTAATCTCCGCTACTGCTATATATGGCAGAATGAACAGCTCATTATGCTGAAAAGGTAGGTGATACTCAACACAAGGATTGAACCAATATGAAACAGAAATCAGAATTTACACGAAGATATGAATGATTGAACTGAAGACGTATCGATATGCAGTCTTTTCTACCACTAAGATATATTTTCAAAGAAGTTCTTTTTCTATTTTTGAAATATAGAGAAAGTTCAGTCGATATGTAAGATAAAAGAGAACTTAATAGGGTAAACTCTGGATTGTAGCTGCAGACATTCAGATCAGGAGTTGAGTGTTCTATCGCTCTGTTACGCCCTTACCGTTTACCGTTTTCTATTTTTTTAAATATTCACGAAATACAGTTGATATGTAAGAGAAAACAAAATTTAACTGTGTATATTAGAGACTGAGCCAAAGCCATTTTGATC
This sequence comes from Sepioteuthis lessoniana, assembly GCA_963585895.1. NCBI lineage: Eukaryota > Metazoa > Mollusca > Cephalopoda > Myopsida > Loliginidae > Sepioteuthis > Sepioteuthis lessoniana. The sequence goes on from OY757914.1 coordinate 100,732,273, forward strand.
AACAGTCGAATGGTCTCGTCGCAAAATCCTTTGCTATTTTCGAATCTTAAGGAAAATATGAAAGAGAAAAGAGAATCCACCGGGAAAAAAACCGGGATTGAACCTAGGATATTTTGATCAGTAGAAGAATGCTCTACTACAAAAGTAAATCCACTCAAAATGATATTTTCTATTTTTTGGAATCTTCTGGAAATTCGGTCGATATGTTAGAGAAAAAAGAATTCATCAGATAAACTTCGGGATTGAACCGAGGATATTTTGATCAGGAGAAGAATACTCTACCCCAGAATAAATCCACGCGAAATGTTATTTTCTATTTTTTTAGAATCTTCGAGAAATTCGGTCGATATGTAAAAGAAAACGCAAGTCTATTGAGGACACTCGAAATTGAATCGAAGATTTTTCAATCTGCATTAGAATGCTCTACCTATGAGCTACATAGATATATATCCACTTTCTATCCCTTTTTATTTTTGGAATATTGAAGAAATTTTATGGTCTTCTAAGAGAAAACAGAATTTACCAGGCGGTATTCGGGCTTGAACTGAGAACGTTTCGATCTCCAGTCAACCACGGAGCTACATACAAGCGCAAGAAGTTTTTTTTATTTTGGTATCTTGAGGCAATTCAGTCAATATCTAAGCGAAAGCAGAAATACTAGGAGACACTCAGGATTAAACTGAGGACCTTACAATCTCCAGCCGAATGGTCTACCGCAGCGTTACATCACAGCATGGTATCATTTTTTAAAAAATTTTTTCACTATAAAGGAAATTCAGTCGATATGTATAGAAAATATAAATTACAGGGGAACAAACGGAATTGAATGAAAAACATACCGATATGCAGGCAAAGGATCTACAACTGAGTGATAAACCCACAAAGGATTATTTTCTATTCATGAAATCTTAAGGAAATATAATTGATGCATAAAAATAGCGAATATATACCAGTTTACACTCAAGGTTAAAAATGGGCCGATTCAATCAGCAGTCAAATGATCTATCACGGAGGTTGATTCCAGCACTATGATAATCTAATTTGATGAAATCGGAAAATTCAGTCGATTTTAAAGAGACAACAGAATTTTCCAGGATCGAAGGGGGATTGAACCGAAGACATTTTGATCAGTAGTCAAATTTTTCTCTCAAGACAAATAGTTTTTCTGTTTCAATTTTGGGAATATTGATAAAAGTCAACCGATGCATAAACGAAAACAGAATTTGACCTAGAAAACTCGGGATTGAACCGTGGACATTTCGATCTACAGTCAAATGCCCGACCACATTGTTTTTTTTTTAATTTTAAAATCATGAGTAAGATCAGACGATACAAAATTTACCAAGAAACACTTGCAATTGATAAGTCGACATTTCCACCCGCAGTCGAATATACAACCACTGGGCTACATCCCCATGCAAAATCATTTTCTATTTTTGGAATACAGTGATGATACCTACGAAATTGATTCATTCCGTACGGGATTTCGTATCCTCGAATTTTCGTATCATGGGATTTACGCTGTAAATGGCATAACTCGTCCCAGCCCCTAAAAGCAGCCGTATAAAGGGCAAATATTATATCCACCCGAAGGAATATGTTCGTTAATGACAACATAGTCATTTACATAAATGTTAAAATAGATAAGCGTTCACGTGATGCTACAAAATGAATTCTGGGAAGATCTGCCGACACTTTCGATTTTCGTTTCCGTATTTTGAATATTTTTTCGTTAAATGGGGTGGAAATTTCTTCGAAGCCCATTTCGTATCCTGAGTTTTTCGTATAATGGGGTTTTCGTAAGTCGAAGTTCCACTGTATTGACAAAAAATCGGTCAATACGTAAAAAAGATCAAAATTAGCTAGTAATCACTTGGCATTGAAACCAGGATATTTCAGTCTGCTGATAATTGTTCTACAATTGAGATAAATATCACGTGAAAATAGTTTTCTCGTTTTAGAGTTTCGGTTAAATTCAGTCGATATGTAAAAAAAGACAACAAAGGATTGAATCTGGAAAATCAGCATTGAAAAGTGTTCGATTCGATCTGTAGTCGAACTCGAACGCACTTCGCGATATCCACACATAACATGTTATTCTATTTTTGAACTCTTGAAATAAATCATTGGATATGTAAGGAAAAAAAAAGAAGAAATTATGAATATACAGAACTGAACACAGGACATTTTAATTTGCAGATAAATGTCCTACCACAAAGGTACATGACCACACAAAGTTATATTCAACTTTTTGAATTTTCAGACAATTCAGTCGATGTGTAAGAGAAAACAGAGTTTCATCGGGGAAAATCAAGATTGTTTCGATCTTATTTTCATCTGCGTTTAAAAGTTCTGCCACTAATCTAAATCCAGGCTAAGAAATATTTTTTTAAAAGTTTTGAAAAAAATTCAGTTGATAACAATTAAAACAGAATAGAATTTAGTAGGAGAAACATCGGCATTGAAAAAAGAACATTTCGATCTGCAGTCGATTAAAAAACCAGAGTGCGAGATCATCGCAAAAGATCCTGCTCAAAATTTGGAATCTTGAAGTAATTCAGTCGATAAGCAAGAAGAAAAAAATTACAAGGGGAGGCTTGGGATTGAACCAACAACATTAAAATTTACAATTAAATAGTCAAGAACACGATTTTCACTAGTGAGAATCTACATGAGACCTACATTCTCATTCAATTGGCCTTGTGCTAAATCGAAGTAAAGACCTTCGTAAATTACTACATTCTCATTCAACATCTTTCTTCTTTTTTTTTAAATCTTGTAAAAATTCAATCGGTATATAAGGGAGATCTGAATTTTCTTGGTGAGACTTTATTCAACTGATGACATTGCAGTCAGCAGTTGAATGAAAAACCACCGTGCTGTATTCGCGCATATGATGTTCGTTCCCGTTTTGGGAAGCCTAAGGATTCCAATCAACATGCAAGAGAATAACGGGATTTACTGTTGAACGTTCCACCACTGAGCTATATACACTTACAGTATTAATAATCTACTTTTGGAATCTTGTGGATTTTCAGTCGATATGTGAGGAAAAAAATTATCAGGAAATCACTTCGGATTGAACTGCTGGGAAATAATAATTTGGACTCAGCTACGACTCAGCTACGTACACACTATTTTTGGAAATATTCGCTAAATTCAGGCAATATGTAAGGGAAAATAAAACCTATCATAGGTTACACCGGGAGGTGCCCGTGGTGTAATGGTTATCGGCGTAGGAAATGGACACGACGACACGAGTTCAAATCCTGGAAGAGACTGACTGCATTTCACATAGCACTAATACCCTTGGGAAAGGTATGAATCCAATTATTCTCCCTCCAGCTATGGATAAATAGTAGGGCAGACTAGGTTCTTCAGCCTTGGTGAGGCAACTAGTCTAGGAGAAGGAAAACTCTGAATTCAAACTTAAACTCCGCTTAAAAAAATGACCTTGTGTCATATCCTGCCCGAGCGGAGGGGTACATAGGATCATAGGTTACACCGTGTACTTGTGATTTGCTGACGAATGGTCAAACCATGATCTAAATAACATCGGAGAAGATATCTTTCCGAATCTTGCGGAAATTCCCTGTATATGTATGAATAGACAGAATTTATCCCCAGTCACTAGGGATTGAAACGTGGACATTTCGAACTGCTGTCGAATATCCTAACTCAGGGATATATACAGATCTGTTTCGTTCTATCAGAACTCATCAGTGTGGCTAGACAGTATCTTCCCGTAGCTGGGATCGAAACCCGGTTGACTCAAACGCCAAGCCAAAGCTTCTAACTATTTACCTACGAGGAGATATTAGCTACGAAGTACATTTTAAACGGTAATGAATCACAATTACTATTGTTTACATACATCCGTTCAAACAGCCGCCGAGATCTCAAATCAAATATGAAGAGACTTGCAAAGGCGCTAATCGCAACACTTCTTCGCTAGAGAACTCGACCCTACGTGGGTAGGGAAGTATATATCTATAGTCATCCACAAACAGATCTGTTTCGTTCTATCAGAACTCATCAGTGTGGCTAGACAGTATCTTCCCGTAGCTGGGATTGAAACCCGGTTGACTCAAACGCCAAGCCAAAGCTTGTTTATATATCGAGGAAATACAGATGGTATTTTAGTAAAAAAAAAAAAAAATTACCATAGAACACTTAGGATTGAACAAAGAATGCTATTGCACTAAACAATATTCCAACGATCATTTTTTAGGGGAATATGGAGGAAAATAAGGCGACATATAAGAAAAAATCACGAGCGGTCATTCGGTATTAAACAAGGTACTTTCGATCGACAGTTGAATGATCTAACAACGAAATTCAAATCATATAGCAACCACTCTATATGTAGAATTGTGAGGATTTTCCGTCAATATATACAAAAAAAGAATAATTCATGAATCGGGCCCGAATTGAAAACATTGCAATTTGCTGTCGAACGCCCAAACAATATCAAACTGAACAACAAGGATTTTTATTTTAAGAATCTTGTATAATTTCAGCCGATTAGGAAAAGAAAACAAATTTCCCGGAGAGTCGTCAGAATTTAATGGAGTTTAAAACGATCTGAGGCGAATGCCTTAAGACTAAGGTCAATCTAAGCGCAACGTAATTAATTTTAGAATCTTTAGGAAATTAAGTCAATATGTAATACAAAAAATGTTTTGACAGATGGCAAATAGGGTGAAATAATGAACACTTCTATCCACAGCCAAATATTTCGTCGGTGAGCCACATCCTCATATAATAAAAGTGTATATTTTTGAATCATGAAAGAATTCAATCGATGTGTTTGAGAAAATGAGTATTAACAAAGGAAGTCTAGACTGAACCAAGGACATTTTGATATGCCGTCGAATCAAAAACCACTAAAATATACCTTAATATATTATGAGCAGAGAAATTTGAATCAACTATAAGAGAGGCCTTTATGAGGAACGAACATCTGACGGCTGTTTTCTTCGATCTAGAAAAGGTCTACGATAAAACGTGGAAACATGAAATAATGAGAGACCAACGTGATCTCGGTCAAAAAGGCCAGACATCCACACCTTATCAACGGGTTTCCATTAGACAGGAAATTTAAAATATGCATTGGATCTACTCTCTCCAATATGAAAACTAGGAAGAAGGAGTCCCTCAGAGCAATGTACTGTCCGTGACTCTGTTCAGCATTAAAATAAACAACATAACCAAATGCTTATCTCCCGGAGGGGACGGATCTTTATAAGTTGACAACCTCTTAATATGTTTCAGGTCGAAATATATACACACACCATTGACCGCAAACTCCAACAGTGCTTAGCCAAAATTAACAGATGAGCAACAGAAAATAGGTTCAGATTTTCTAAAACAGCACACTGCTCCCAGCCTGAAACTAGAAAAAACAAAAACCCCAGTTGTAGATGAGTACAAATTTTTAGGCTCAATATCTGATAATAAAATACGACCTTCATTCTCCACTTTAAATATTTGAAGGCTAAATACAGTAAAACATTATATCTGTTACGTGTGATAGCTCACACGGAGTGGAGAGCAGATCGAAAAACACTACTGAAATTATATAGGTCATTGATTAGATCGAGGCTCGGTTATAGTAATTTTATATACCAGTCTGCAAGAAAGACCTATCTAAAATATTTAACTCGATCTACCATGAAGGCATGAGATTAGTACTTGGAGCCGTCAAAACATCTCCATTTGAGAGTCTGTATAAAGAGGATAACTGTAACATATTGACCCTCGACCGAGCTGTCAGTCAAGAGATGAACCTGTGTAAATAAGCGGAAGAACAGCGGAAGTATGTGTACGTGAGACAATTGTATAACCTGGTGCACGAGGCAGTTCGAGCCAGTTGGAGTCAGTTGGGGACAAGATGCCGAAATGAGAGCCAGCGGCAGACAGAGGGCTTTGGGTCCTCGGTGACCCACGGTTGAGCAACCCAGCCAAGATGAGGAAGAAGTGCTGCTATTGTCAGAAGAACTTTGGGTCAAAATAACAATCTGTCCCCGTCTCCAAGTCATCTCTCACACACAACCAACATCAACACTTTCGAGGATAAATTGTGAGAGATATATTTTTATCAAGAAGTGTGTTCGTTCGTTCATTGAAGTTCGTATATTATGTTTGATTATGTTTCTGCATATATTTATATATATGTATATATATGCGGCGATACAACGTAACGAAGTACTGGCAAACATCAGAAGAAATGAATTTGCTCTCCAATATTATGTCAAATTAAAATCATGCCCATCTAATCCTTCATATGAAGGTGCATTCAACCCAAAATATAGGGAACTATTCGAAGGGAGTGAAAAAGCTATGAAACCATTTGGCCTTCAGGTGGAGACAATAAAAGAAGAGTAAGTAAAGTTGGCGACCTTAGTAAAGGGTGACCCGAAGGCTCCCTTTTCGATAGTTACTTCACCAAGGTGTAGGAGAGGGCTTTATTTCTTTCCCTAGATTGCTCCACTTTACCCTTGATCCGTACCTTATAATGCTGAGTGTTAAGCAAGGAGGAATCAAGTACCATTTTTTGAGTCTTTGGTATGACTCGACCCGGACCATTGGCGAACACTCTAACCATCATACCAATGTCCGGTAATCTACCAACGTCCAGTAATCAAATAAAAGAAGCAAGAATAAATTTAGCAAAAATACATAATACGATCATACCAAAAATCCCACCTTGGACCGTCAAGACTCCAAAAGTAATTCTAACTCAGTGTAAATTCCATAAACTCATCAGCTAATTTTCCGAGAAGAACCAGAGAAAATTAAAGATAAATATCCTAGACATTCCCACATCTTTACGGATGGTTCTAAGCAAGAGAAAACTACTGGATGTGCAGCAGTATACAATAAAAAAAACGATTAAAAAACATCTCCTTAACGATACCTCCATATTCATTGCAGAACCAAGCGCAGTCGATATGGTATTCAATCTGATTCAAAAATCAAAATATCAAAGATTCATTATTCTTTCTAACTCGTCAGTGTTAATATCGTTACAATATAAGAAAATTGACAACCCAATATTATAAAATTCTTATGTAAATCAGAAAAAAGAATCAGTTAGTAACGAAATATTGCTGTGTTGGATTCCTAGTAACACAGAAATTAGTGGAAATGAGTAAGTTGATAAATCGGCTAGATCTGCCTGATGTATGGTTCCTAGAAAAAATTTTAAAATTCCATATACAGACTTGAAAATCAAAATAAGCAAATATATACTACAACAAAGGCAGCAGGGCTGGAGCTACAATAATTATAACAAGCCTCTAGAAATCAAGCCTATACTAGAAGAATGGAAGCAAAGCGTCAGAAAAAGCCGAAAGGAAGAAGTAGTATTATCCAGACAGCGCGTAAGTCACACAAGAATTACATATTCTTACATGCATAAAGAAGAGCGACCAATGTGCTAAGCATGCCAGACTGTGTACACAATAAAACATGTTCTCATTCAATGCATAGATCTGGCCCCTACATAAGTAAGATTTTACAACGCAGCGTCGATAAAATAACTATTTAAAAAAATTAAAGTGGACGCTATAATTTCCTGCCTAGAAGCAGGGGGCTATATGAAAAAAATTAAAGACCTAACCAATAAAAATGTAAACACTACCAGAGCATATAGAAAAATCAGTATCTGAAAATTACTGTGCACCATTAATAAATATTTGAAGATACAAAGATCTTGAAACAAACAAGATTTTATAAAAATGACTTGATTTGGGGTTAAATATCCCAAAATGGTTGATACGCCGTAAAAATAAGAACCAACGAAGGGCATTGCGATCTGCAATCGAATGCTCTACAACCAAGATTTATCAGTACATGAGCAAGAGAAGTGAGAATTAACAACAGATTTGTTTATATAGAAGAGAAAAGGAGTATTCTGAAAGGATTCTCGGGATGGAACGAGGATTTTTCGATCTAGAGACGAAAGCTCAATCGCTGAGCTATATATATGTCCATATAGCAGTTGCGGGGATTTTTGAATGATTAGCGAATTTAATTCGTGTAGACGAGAAAATGTGTATAAAAACGGGATTGAAACGAAGTCATTTCGATATGCAGACGAATACTCTACCCCACAGTGGTGTATAGACCCCATGCAGAGAGGGTTGCATCATTAGTAAATTTAGGTTTAGTACAAGAGAAAAAAAAGGTGTTAATTGGGGCAACTCGGGATTGAACCGACGACATTTCGAAGTTCAGTTAAATATTCAACCACTGAGATATATACTCATTTACCCAGGAGGATTGAATCATGAACGAACTTACTTTTTAAGTAGAAGTGAAAATGTGTATGAAGAGGAGACATTCGGGGTTGAACCTGGGACATTCCGTTCTGCAGTAAAATGTTTCAATACTGAGCTATATGCAAATATAACGTGTAAATTTGAATCATTAGCAAATTAACTTTAAAGTAGAAGAGAAATTGATAATGAAGAGATGGACATTCGCTATTGAACCGAGAAGATATGGATCAACAGTCGAATACTCTACCACTGAGCTACACTGACATATAACCGATACATAGAAGATACATTAGCGAATTTACGTTAGAAGAGAAAATGAGTATTAAGAAAGGACGATCGGGATTGAAACAGGACATTATGATCTGCAGTCGACTGCTTTACCTTTGAGCTATATCTCCTTTTAAACCAAGTTGGGTGGATTGAATCCTTAGTAAATTTACATTAAAGTAGAAGAGAAAAAGCGCATGTAGTTGGAACAGTCAGGATAGGACAGGTGACATTTCGGTCAGCAGTCGAACGCTCTACCACTGAGCTATATTGAATCATTAGATGATTTACTTTAAAGTAGAACTGAAAATGAGAATCAAGAGGGGACACTTGGGATTGAACCGAGGACAATTCGATCTACACTCTAATTCCCTACCCCTGAGCTATATCACCATTTATCTCGAGCGTTGAAGATTCGATCATTAAGGAATTTATTTTTAAGTTGAAGAGAAAATGAAAATGAAGAGGTGACACTTAGAATTGAATAAAGGACCTTTCGATCTACAGTCGAATGCTCTACTGAAGAGATATAACTCCATATAACATAAGTAGGGAGGATCGAATCCATAGCTAATTTCATGAAAAGTAGAAGAGAAAACGATTATCAATTGGGACACTATGAATTGAACCGATGACATTTCGATCTACAGTCGAATGCTGTAGCAGTGAGATATATATATTTACCAACCCCTCCGCTCGGGCAGGATATGACACAAGGTCAATTTCTAAGCAGAGTTTAACAGGTTTGAATTCAGAGTTTTCCTTCTCCTAGACTAGTTTCCTCTCCAAGGCTGAAGAACCTAGTCTGCCCTACTATTTACCCATAGGTGGAGGGAGAATAATTGGATTCATACCTTTCCCAAGGGTATTAGTGCTATGTGAAATGAAATTGGTCCCGTCCAAGATTTGAACTCGTGTCGCCGTGTCCATTTCCTGCGACGATAACCATTACATTACAGGCACCTAGCAATGAGATATAACCCCATATAACGTAAGCAGGGAGGATCGAATCCATAGCGAATTTCATGAAAAGTAGGAGAGAAAATGATTATTAATAGGGACACTATGAATTGAACCGAGGACATTTCGATCTGCAGTCAAATACTTTACTACTGACTTATATCAAAATATAACCCAAGTGAAGAGAATCGAATTATTAAGAAATTTACGTTTAAGTCGAAGTGAAAATAAAACCGGGACTCTTACGATTGAACCCAGGACATTGTGATCCGCAGTCGAATGCTCAACCAATGAGCTATAAGCCCATATGACACAAAGGGGGAAGGATCGAATGAATAGCGAATTTACTTTAAAGTACAAGAGAAAATGCGAATAATTGGTGACACTCCGGAGTGAAACGAAGACGTTTTGATCTGCAGTGAAATGTTTTACTACTGAGCTATATCCCCACAAAACCCACGTAAGGAAGATTGAATCATTAGCGAATTTTCTTTAAAGTAGAAGAGAAAATGAGTAATTAGAGTGGGAGAGTCAGGGATGAACAAAGGACATATAGATCTGCCATCAATCAAATGCTCTACCACTGAGCTATATTACCATATTACAAAGTCGGGCAGGATTGAATCATTAGCGAATTTTCTTTAAAGCAGAAATGAAAATGAGTGTTAAGAGGGGGTACTCGCAAAAGAACCGCAGACATTCTGACGTGCAGTCAAATGCTCTGCCACTGAGTTACATACCCTTATAACCCAGGCGGTGGCGATTTAATCATTAGTGAATTTACTAATTCAAGAGAAGTGAGAATTAACAACAGATTTGTTTATATCGAAGAGAAAAGGAGTATTCTGAAAGGATTCTCGGGATTGAACGAGGTTTTCTCGATCTAGAGACGAAAGCTCAATCGCTGAGCTATATATATGCTCGTATAGCAGCTGTGGGGATTTTTGAATGATTAGCGAATTTAATTTATGTAGACGAGAAAATGTGTATAAAAACGGGATTGAAACGAAGTCATTTCGATATGCAGACGAATACTCTACCCCGCAGTGGTGTATAGACCCCATGCAGAGAGGGTTGCATCATTAGTAAATTTAGGTTTAGTACAAGAGAAAAAAAAGGTGTTAATTGGGACATCTCGGGATTGAACCGACGACATTTCAAAGTTCAGTTAAATATTCAACCACTGAGATACATACTTATATAACCGGGAGGATTAAATAATTAGCGAATTTACTCTAAAGTAGAAGAGAAAATGAGGGGACATTCGGGATTGAAACAGGACATTATGATCTTTAGCCGAATGATTTACCGATGAGCTATATCACCTTTTAAACCAAGCGGGGCGGATTGAATCATAAGCGAATTTACATTAATGTAGAAGAGAAAATGTGCATGTAGTTGGAACAGGAAAGAAAACCATTATTTAGTGGAGACACTAGGGATAGAACCGAAGACTTTTCGATCTGCAGTCGAATGCTCAACCTTTGAGCTATATCTGCATATGACTCAGGCCTGAGAGGATTGAAACATTAGTGAATTTACTTTAAAGTAGAAATTAAAATGAGTCAGAGGAGACACTCGTGATTGAACCGCAGGCATTCTAATGTGCAGTCGAATACTCTAACACCGAGTTATTTACCCATATACCCCGGGTGGCGGAGGATTTAATCATTAGGGAATTTATTTTAAAGTAGAAAAGAAAATCAGAGTTAAGATGGGACCCTCGGGATTGAACCTTGGACATTTTGATTGGTTTGGTTTGGTTTGTTGGTTTTTATGGCATATCAACCTTTGTAGGTTATTTAACGCCAAATCCATTTTTATGTAAATAATCTGTTCTATTTAAAACAATTCAGTTTAGCATAAGAACAGTTTAATTGTCAAAAACATTTCTATTTCAAACTATTCAAGCAGTTATATGTAACAATTAAGTTAAGTGTAAATACAGTTTTAATGTCGAAAACAGTTCTATTTCAAATAATTCAGTTAAGCATAAGCACGTAGTTTAAATGTAAGTACGGTTTAATTGTTAAAAACATTTCTATTTCAAGCTATTCAGTTTACTCAAACAATTCAGTTTAGCATAAGAATGCTGTTAGTTCTATTTAACCCATAGATAGGGCCCTATCAGGTGCTACCACTCTAGGCCCGAGTGCATCTGGGAGCGATGGCAATGAAGGGGTACTCCGCATTCCCCAATTGCTGGAACCTCACCATTAGATTGTTTCGTATCATATCCAGGACACTCGTTGGTGGGGGGGGTCTTACTCCTTTGCAGAGAAGCAGTCGGTGTATTCTGCAGCCCTTAGCCGACTGGGCAAGGACATTTTGATCTGCAGTCGAATTTTATTACATGTGTTATATTCCTATAAAACCCACGCAGGATGATTGAATCGTTAGCGAATTTACTTTTAAGTATAAGAGAAATGTAGCAGTTAGCGGGGATACTTCGTATTGAACCGAGGATATTTCAAAGTGCAACCGAAATCTCAACTGCTGGGCAATATCACCATGTAACCTAGGTGGGGTTTTTTGATACAATTGCGAATTCATTTTAACTTGAAGAGAGAATAAGTATTAAGTCGGGATATTCGGGTTTGAACAAGGATTTTTCGATCTGCAATCGAATGTCTGACCAATGAGCTACATCCTCATATAACCTAAGCGAAGACGTTTGAATAAAGTAAATTTGGTCGAAGTAAAGTATAAGAGTGAATAGGGAATGAACTGAGGATTTTTCGATCTGCAGTCGATAGCTCTATCACTCAGGATCATCAACTTCATGAAATGAAAGCCAGGACGTTTGATCAATAGCGAATTTAGTTTATGTTAAAGAAAAAATGAATATTTTTTGGCGAAGGGTCTGATACTTAAAAAGGATTTCCTTTTTTTTTTTTTTTAATTCTGTGGACATTTTATTCATATGAGAAAAATTTAACTGTTTTTAGAAATATTTTTCGAGTTGATTTTATTTTTGAAGAATCTCCGCTATAAGTGTATACCAAGCTTCAGAAATAGAGAGATAACATTGGGTGTGAAATTCACTGAAAACGTTAATTTTTATGTTTTCATCATCATTATCATCATGTCATGCCATCAGCACGGATATCCCTGACCCTCTCTCGCCACTTCTCCCTATCGTCCATTGCTTCCGGCAGGTCTTCAGAACTACATCCCGTATCGGCACAGAGCTGTTGTATGTAGGCTCACACTGGTCGTCCTGCCTTTGCTCGTCCATGTGAAGGGGTCCACAGGAGTACATCACTTATGAGCTCTTCCCTACTTCTCCAGCAGTGTCCCACATGTTTGATTCGTCTAATTTTGATAGTTTTGGAGATGGGTGGTAGGTGGCCGTACAGCTGCTGCTTTGTGGAGTGCTGCCTCCAGGGCTTGTTCAAAATTGCTGGCAGCATTTTTGTGTAGTTGCCGTCAAGCTTTTTCTCCATCCGTTTAGTTAGCGTCCATGTAGTTCATTCATACAGCGGTATTGGCATGACCGCTGCTTGGAAGAAAATGTATTTCATTTTATCGGTCAGGTTTGAGTTCATTATGACCGATAGAATTATCGATAACTGTCCATACCTTTGCTAGTCGCGTGTCGATGTCTGTCTCAGTTGATGAGACAACGCTTCCAAGTTAGTTGAATTTGTCCACTAGTTTCAGAGAGCTACCGTTTAGTGTGGGGATGTCGCCCGTTTGATTAAAGCATATATATTCCGTCTTGTGTCCATTGACATGGAGGCCGATGCCTGCAGCGGCTCGTTCCAGATTATGTAGCCGGGATTTGGCTTGAGTGGGTGCATTTGCAAGAAGAGCTATGTCATCGGCGTAGTCTGCGTCGGTAATTGTTTTTGTGGGGTATCTTCTGCTTCTTTCTTTTGATAGCTTGAAACCGTTTTCTTTGATCTTATCTATAGATGTTCTATAGATGTTCTAAGCTCGTAGTCTAGACAGATGATAAAGAGGTATTTTATGTTTTACTTAATGTAAAATGTCTATGTTCTTGCATTACGTGTTAATTTCCTTATTCAGAGATTCTCTGCAAATAGAATTAGTCGTGTAAAGCCTATATCAAAGAAAATGTTTCTCTTATACCCGTATCAGATTTTCAATTTGCAAATGCCCTTATAAAAACACAGCAAATTATATTCATTTGATAAAGAATATGAAAAGCATTTACATATGTTTCCAAACCTTGTGCCTTCCAAAAATTGTACTGGGAAGAACAGTTTTCAAAGACTTGTGATTAAATTCCTTTCCTTCGTTTTGTACAGCCATTTACTTTTTGATGCAATTTTATCATACACATACATTGACTGATATAAAAATATGGATGTTTAAACTAATTTTGACTAAATATCAAAGACTTATGCAAATGTATTGAGTTTACTTTCAGGTATTTTGTTGAAAGAATTATTATCTTTGAGCGCACTAATACCCTTGGGAAAGGCATGAATCCAATTATTCTCCCTCCAGCTATGGGTAAATAGTAGGACAGACTAGGTTCTTCAGCCTTGGTGAGGCAACTAGTCTAGGAGAAGGAAAACTCTGAATTCAAACCTGTTAAACTGCGCTTAAAAATTGACCTTGTGTCATATCCTGCCCGAGCGGAGGGGTTGGGTAAATAGTATCATTGAGCGCATTATTTTGAAAACAAGATACAATGTGATTTATTTTTCTCTGATCCGGCAAGCTCATTTTTATAACTATTATTCATCGTCTGAGGAATCAAAATCTTCCATATCATGATACTGCAGCATTTCATCATTTTTATTTCTTTTATTTATATTAGAGTAGACCACACATTGGCAAAGGCCAGTATAAGGTATGATTTGACGAACACATGAACAATGCCTAGAGTCATAGCATTTCTTTTTACAATTGTACTTGACAAGGTTGCACAATGTAGATGGAGTTATTGGAAGGCTGCTCCATTGGACAATTAATCTCTGTTCTTAACATTTCCAGCCATGATTTGTTAAAGAGGGAGCATTAATATTGACGTGGAGACATTGTCATCAAATAACAACCTGGTAGTTTGTCCTTGTTGCGTGTAACCATTAACTATTCTGGCAAGGTGGTAATGTACTATCCCATTTGCCAGTTGTTTGAAAGGTGTTTAAACGAGCAGCATCGATAATATTCTCTGTCCAAATGTTCAGCACACATTTTCTTTAAGTCACTGGAACTAATATTTTGTCAGATTCCAGTTGCATCCAAAGAGTCTGAGAGTGTGCACAAACTCCTCTGTTTCTTTCATCAACTCCAAAGGTTTTATTTTCCCCTTTCCCTGAAAACAGTATTATCACAACGAGTAAATACATCCAGAGCTCTTGAAACAGCTGGTTCAAATTTCTCTGCCACTGATCAGAGACTAAACAAGACGATCTACAAGTCTCCATATACAAGTCAGCTCTTAATTCATGCTGTTGAGCAAGGTAAAGAAGAAAAGCACCAGTATGTGGAGTCTTGACGATGATGGGTGGGAAAGCAGTTGAAGCATGCTTTGCATGAAGCGAGATAAAGGTATCTGCTTCCTCATGATCAAAAGTTAATTCTTGCAAAGTTTCTGTGATCACTTCATTTGTGTCATTTTGAAGAGACAACATGAAACATCCTTGGATCAATAAAACAAACATTTTTTTCATGGAATTCTTTTGGTGCCAATTTGTTGCAAGGAATCACCGTAAATAGAACAGGAAAATCTTTGTTTTGGCCAGTCTGAAAGTGTGCACAAACTCCTGTTTCTTTCATCAACTCAAAAGGTTTTTTTTTTATTTCCCGTTTCCCTTAAAACAACTGACACTATCATAGCCAGCAAATGCATATAAAGAGAGTAGAGTACTTGAAATAGCATTTCTTTGCAACTTATCAAACAAGTCAATCTACTAATCCTAGTCAGCACTTAATTCATGCTGTTGAGCAAGGTAAAGAAGAAAAATATCAGTATATAGAGTCCATATGATAATTGAATGGAAAGCAGTTGATGCACGCTTTGCATGAAGTAAGAAAAGGGTATCTGTTTCCTCATGATCAGTAGTAAATTCTTGCAAAGTTTCCCTTGATCACTTCATTTATGTCATTTTGAGGAGACAACATGAAACATACTTGGCTCAATGAAGCAAATAAAAAATTTTTCCATGGAATTCTGCTGGTGCCAATTTCTTCCAATGCATCACCATAAATAGAACAAGAGATTCTTCATTTTTGCAACACATGTGGAATTTCCAAAACTGGATACGTGTTTTTTTCTGATTCTCATGAAGAGCACGCAGCAAGTAGCCAAAGGAAATCGAACACTGTATTCTTTTAGAATCTTTAATGCTCAAAGAATGGTACTTATCACATACAAAGTCAAACTCTTGATGATGACATGTAAAAGGAAGCAAGCTTGATTTGTTTTGGCCAGACATAAGGAATATCTGAAATTGGAATGGTGTTTTCTGATTCTCATGAAGAGAACGCAGCAAGTAGCCAAAGGAAATCGAACTCTGTATTCTTTCAGAATCTTTAATGCTCAAAGAATGGTACTTATCACATACAAAGTCAAACTCTTGATGATGACATGTAAAAGGAAGCAAGCTTGATTATAGATCTAAAAATATAAATACTCAGATCACCAATTGTTGCTGGAACATGATCTGCTTGCGGCTGAATTATTGCTATGCCATCTAAGATCAGGGCTGAGTTTTTGGGTTTTGATAATTTTCATGTTTGGAAACTTTGGTTGAAGGTAAAGAAACAAAGCAGTTTTGTTGGTAGGCTGCAAAGAACTATCACTGTTGCTCTGGCTGGATGGGAATTGTGAAAGGCAATGTGTCAAAAATTCTCCGAGGTCAAATTTTCGAGATCTTGCAACTATAAGAGGTTTTGTGAGAAAATCTTTATCCAGTTTCAAGTAATCAGTTTCCTTCATTCTCTTTTTGGTTGGTTGGTTGGTTGGGTTTTATGGCACATCAACCTTTGTAGGTTATTTAATGCCTAATCCATTTTTATGTAGATAATCAGGTCTATTTCAAACAATTCAGTTTAGCATGAGTACACAGTTTAATTGTCAAAAGATTTCTATTTCAAACTATTCAGTTAATTCAAACAGTTATATATAACAATTCAGTTTAGTGTAAGTACAATTTCAATGTCAAAACAGTTCAATTTCAAACAATTCAGTTTAGCATAAGCACGCAGTTTAAATGTAAGTATAGTTTAATTCTGAAAAACACTTCTATTTCTAACTGTTCAGTTTAGTATGAGTACAGATTTTGTTTACACACAGTTAAATGTCAAAACAGTTCTATGTTAAACAATTCAGTTTAGTGTAAATACAGTTTCAATGTCAAAAACAGTTCTATTTCAAATAATTCACTTTAGCATAAGGCCGCAGTTTAAATGTGAGAACGGTTTCAGTTTAGCATAAACACACGGTATAAATGTAAGTACGGTTTAATTGTCAAAAGCATTTCTATTTCAAGCCATTCGGTTTAATTAAACAATTCATTTTCGTATAAGTATGCCGTTAGTTCTATTTAACCCATAGATAGGGCCCTATCAGGTGCTACCACGCCGGGCCAGAGTGGACCTGGGAGTAATGGCAATGAAGAGGTATTCCGCATTCCCCAAAGCCCCAGCATTACTGGGACCTCACCATCAGACTGTTTAGTGTCATATTCAGGACACTCAAAATGTTTACATCTTCATTGTTTTTTGTGGAGCTCTAAATTCAACTTGTTTCCAAATCAGTCATCGTTAAACAAACTGATTGGAAACATCACAGCATTTTTTCAGTGCCATCAAAATATAATCTTTTTTTTCAGATGTGCTACATGGCCAGATGCTATGTTTATAAGTTCTCTTTCATATTATGTAAATAAACATTTTGAATATCTGCTTCATCCTTCTCATTTCGGGACTTACGAAAGTCATTTTTCTTATGGCATCCCTCTGCTTTTCCAGCCATTTCAGAGAAACTTCTAGAGATTTCTGCACGTTGGTTGAATGATAAAATCCAGCGATGAACAGCCAAAGCATTATCAGAGAAGCCAATCCGTCCATCTTTGCTCTTGCTATCTCAATTCATGGTCTGTTTAATTTGTCTGGTTCATGGATGTCTGACGGAAGGAGTACTGATTTGGTTTCTGACCTACGAAATGCCGTTATTGAAAGGTGTGTATCTTGAATATCCGTCATCTCTTAGATATATACAGGGAGATTACTGACCTTGTTCAAAGATAAAACGCAAAATACCAGGGCATTATTTCAGCTATTATTTCAGTAGATTGAAGGTGAAGTGCCCAATCTCCTATCTGTGTAGCACAAACAAAATTTAAAAAACAAATCTGCTATATACAGGTAACTCATCTAAAATGCAAAAGTTGCAAATTGACAGCATCTCTTCTGAAAGAATAATGACAGTTTGTTTTCAAACTCTTTAAGATCACTTATTGTGCAAAGGTGTTGGAATTGTCTTGAGAAAAGCATAATATAAACTTTTAGACACGGCAGTGAATTCATCTTATTCTTCTTCACTCTGTGTGTACATGAAAGGAGATTAGAGTTTCCGTCTCAAAGATTCAGCCATAATTTTTATAACTCTGACATTTCGATTGTAGTGTCTGCCTTTCATGACCCCAGGTAGTGACCCTTGTGCCACAGTTCCAGCTTCAAGTAGAATGTCAGCCAACCCTGGATCTTCAAAGTGCTTTCCAATGACACCGAGAAATCACATGCAGTTATAGAATTCACCAAGCCTGACAACCGTTCTTTGCATATAGATGGCATCATTCCAACATACTTGCTGGCCCTTGGCATAAAATGAAAGATCAGATGTCAGCACAATGCATTCACAGTTTTAAGTTCATCAGCAATAGCGCAACTTATCAAAAATATTGCAATCACAGTGCTTAGCTGATTTGGGTTACCATTGACCACGGGCAAATAGCCAATATTGCTTATCGCTTGTATACGTTTCTGCAATAAAAGAAAATTAAAACCTGTTCAGACTGAAATTGGAGGAATCCTTTGGTTTTCCCTTTTACATTACAAATTGATCATGGTCATGGCTAAATCTTTTATGATTATTTTAATATAACAAGATGATTTTAAAAACGCTTTCTGAATACTGTCAATTGAAATTAGTTGTTGCGAAGGACCAACTCTGTCGCATGATATGCTGTTATGGGTGCTTCATTCAGCATCACACAGCGCTTACCTCTGATCATTTGAGCCTAGACTTTTTCTATTTTGACCTCTTCAATATATGATAAGTGATCAGAAGAAAACTGTTGCACTATGATCCCATTTGTTAAAATAATTGATTAAAGAAGTGGGTTGATAAAAAAAAGCAGACATACACGCATTCATGCGGAGACGGACGCACACACACACACACACACACACACACACACACACACACACACACACACACACACACACACACACACACGGTGCATTTACACTCAGTTATAGAAATAAAACTGTACAACACATAAGTGAGTGAGAGACAAAGATTTACAGGCTGACAGATTATATATTTATTTATTTGAAAAACTTTTACCTTGTATTGTCTGTGAATTGATTATAGCATTTTCTGTGCAGTCTAAATCTTTAGTTGTTTGTTTCGCCAATGTTTTGAAAAGTTGAAAGTCGAATTTTTTTTAATTTCAAAGAAAATCTTTTCATTGATATTTGTTAATTCAAAATGTATAGCATAACAATTTTGCGTACTCATTTCTTGAATATAAGAGGGATAACTACTTCGCTGCAAGGGCATTATCTACTAAATTGTGGACGCCCTTACTTAATTTTTACCGACAAAATTATCAAAAAATGCATCTAAAACACAGATCATAAAATAATGCACAACTTTCACTTGGAGATAAATTATGATTTAGACACTACTATATTCATACTCTTGAAAACAAGTAAAAGTTTTTCATATAGATTTTATGTCCAAAAAGCTAAACAAAAATTGGGTCTGGACTATAGCCTATAAGAGGGGAAACTCGGGAGTGAACTGAGGACATTTATCTCTGCAGTCAAATGCTCTAACACCGAGGTGCATCCCCTATTTATAAATGAGTAGGCATTTGAATTATTAGGAAATTTATTCGATGTGGAAGAGAAAATGCGTATTAAGAGGAGACACTCGGGATTGAACCGTGAACATTTCGATCTACTATCGAAGGTACTTAGACTAAGCTAGATCCCACCCTAGTTATAGAATAGATATTTGGATCATTTGGAAATTTGGTTGATATGGAAGACAAAATGTGTGTTAAAAATCCAGACACTTTGACGTGTTATTGTATGCTCTTCTACAGAACCATTATTCCACGTCATAAAAGTGTAAACATTTGAATCATGTGCAACTTAAGTCGATATGGAAGATAAAATATGTAATAAGAGGGGATAGTAGGGAGAGTAAGGATGGAAGTTTTAATCTGAAGTTGAAGATTCTACAATTGAGCTACATCCCCACATAATAAATGAGTTGAGACTTGAATTATTAGGAAATTTAGATGATACTGAAAAGATAATCTTTATTAAGAATGGACACGAATGAACACTTGGAATTGAATTGAGAAAATTCTATTCGGCAATTACATTTTCGGACCTTTCGGAAATTCCACATATCCCTGCAGGAAAACAGATTTTAACAGGTGTCAATTAGATTAAACCGAGAAATGTTGATATGCAGTTGAATACGCCACGTTGAACTTTATTCCCACATAACAAGGACATGGATTTTTTAAAAGTTTGTCTTGGGGATGTTGTCGTGGCGTAATGACTGGACTGCGGAATCGTAGTAAGTGAGTTCGAACTCCAGTCGCGCTATTACTTTCACTTTCTGACAAATACCCTTGGGAAAGGCATGAACCTTCTTATTCTCCTAGCTATGGGTTAAATAGTACCACTACTATTCTTCTACAAGGTGGATTTGGCATTAAGTTACCTCAGGAAGTTAATGAGCCATTAAACAATCAAAGGAAGTTTGTTTAAATTCCGTCGATATATGAGAATAATAGATTTTAATACTGAACAAGAGGAATTGAACTGACGACATTTTAAATATGATGTTGAACATTTCACTGCTGATCGACAAACCCAGACATGAGAAGATCATTTAATTTAGGATCTTGAAGATATTTACAAATAATATAGGAGAAAAAAATCGCATAACAGTTAACACTTCGTTTTGGAATCGATGACTTCAAGCGAATGGCCAACCGCTGATCTGTTAGGGAAATAACTCTAGAATTTCAGTCGGTATTTAAGAGAAAAACACAGGTGAAATTTCACTCACTTGATTGAATCAGTAAATTTCAGTGTACTGTCAAATGCTTTGTAATTCTAATGTTATATATTTTTGCATCTTGATTGGTTTGGTTTTATGGCAAATAAACCATTGATGGTCATTAAATCCAAATCCATTTTATACATAATAACACTTCTATTTCAAACAATTCAGTTATATGGTTTTTGTTTACACACAGTTAAATGTCAAAACAGTTCTATTTAAAGCCATTCATTTTAGCATTAAGCACACAGTTTCAATGTCAAAAACAGTCCTATTTAAAACCATTCATTTTAGCATTAAGCACACAGTTTCAATGTCAAAAGCAGTTCTATTTAAAACCATCCACTTTAGCATAAGTACACAGATTCACTTTTAAAAACTGTTCAATTTCAAACAATTCAGTTAAGCATAAGTACGCAGTTTCAATGTCAAAAACAGTTCAATTTCAAACAATTCAGTTTTGATTGGTTTGGTTTTCGGCACATCAACCATTGTTGGTTATTAAAGCCAAATCCATTTTTATAATAATAACAGTTCTATTTCAAACAATTCAGTTTAGTACAGATATAGTTTTTGTTTACCCACAGTTAAATGTCAAAAATAGTTTTATTTCAAACAGTTCAGTTTAGCATAAGTTCACAGTTTCAATTTAAAAAACTGTTCTATTTCAAACAATTCAGTTTAGCGTAAGTACCTAGTTTAAATACCAAAACAGTTCTATTTCTAATAACTCGGGTCCAAAAATCCATATACACAGTTTATTTCTATTTGTCCCATAGATTTGATCTTAATAGATGCTACCGCTCTGGGCGAGAGTGGACCTGTGAGCGATGTCAATGAAGGCGTACTCTGCATTCCTCAAAGCTTTCTCATTACTTAAACCTCACCATCAGGTTGTTTAGAGTCACATATAGGACACTCGTTGGTGGGGAGGGGTCTTACCTCTCAACAGCTCCAGCCAACTGGGTAATTTTTCATCTTGAGGAAATTCAATTGATACGATAGAGAAAAAAGAATCTATGAGGGAAAACGCGTGATTGAACGGAAGTTATATCGATCTGCTGTTAGATATTTTAATACTGACCTACAACCTAACATAAAAAGGACGTGTATTTTTGAATCTTGAGGAAATTCGTTCGATCTATTCGTGAGGATAGATTTTACAAGTAGACTCTTGGTGTAGAACCGGTTAAATCTACCAAACTGACCTACACCTCAAGATACGAATCTCTATTTTTGAATTTTCAGTTTAATTCTGTCAATATGTAAGAAAAAAAGAGTCTTATCTAAGAGACACTCGGGATTGAACTGGGAATATTTTGATCTAGCAGTGGGATACTCTATAACCGATTATTAACTTCATGTTCCATCCTCTTCTGAAATATTGAATAAGTTCATTTGATATGAAAGAGAGAACATGTGGCAACCAGGACTGAAACGATGACATTTGAATTTACAGTGGAGGGCATTACATCTGAGCTATGACCCCTTGACCTAACGGGTAAAGTGTTCTCCAGTGGTCCGGGACATCGGGGTTCAATCCCAGGTCAAGTCATACCAAAGACTCAAAAAATGGTTCTTGATTCCTCCTTGCTTAACACTCAGCATTATAAGGTACGTATTAAGGGTAAAGTGGAGCTATCCAGGGAAAGGAGTGGCACCCTCCCTTACATCTCAGTGTCGGGCAACCCTCGATTACAGACACCAACTTTTCTTCACTTGACACTGCTGGATGTACTCCTATGGACCCCCATATATGGCCGAGCAAAAGCAGGACGACCAGCTTGAACATACATACAGCAGCTCTGTGAGGATACGGGATGTAGTCCTGAAAACCTGCCAGAGGCGATGAACGATAGGGAGAAGTGGCAAGAGAGGGTCAGGGATAGCCGTACTGGCGGCATGACATGATGATCACAGTACCCCAACATATGGCCGAGCAAAACTAGGACGACCAGCTCGAACATACATACGGCAGCTCTGTGAGGATACGGGATGTAGTCCTGAAGACCTACCAGAGGCAATGAACGATAGGGAGAAGTGGCGAGAGAGGGTCAGGGATATCCGCACTGGTGGCACGACATGATGATCACAGTACCCCCACATATGGCAGAGCAAAACTAAAACGACCATCTCGAACATACATACGGCAGCTCTGTGAGGATACGGTATGTAGTCCTGAAGACCTGCCAGAGGCGATGAACGATAGGGAGAAGTGGCAAGAGAGGGTCATGGATATCTGTACTGGCGGCACGACATGATGATGATGATGATGCCTATATCGAGTATTGAGGAATCATAACGGAATTCTGTTGATATGTAAGAGAAAACAGACTTTTCTGGATGACTGAGGAATTTCGATCTGTCTTTGAAAGTTCAACCACGTATACTCTTTTGGAATCTTGATTTGGCTTCTTTGTTTAATGGCATATCAACCTTTGGAGGTTATTTAATGCCAAAGCCATTCTCCTAGAAGAACAGTAGTGGTACTATTTAACCCATAGCTGGGAGGATAAGGGGGTTCATACCTTTCCCAAGGGTATTTGCCCGAAAGTGAACGTAATAGCGCGACTGGAGTACGAACTCGCGTACTAGGATTTCGCAGTCCATCACTTTAACCATGACACCACGAGGACACCCCCGTTGAATCTTGAGGAAATTCATTCGATATGTAAGGAAAAGCTATGTTTACCAAATTTGCGTTGTTATTGAAACGAGAACATTTTAATCTAAAGTCGTAGTTTTTAACACAGCGATATATGTGTTTAGAACGTTTTTTTTTAGGTATTGTTACTTCATTTATTCGTGCTTTAACATTTATATTTGTAGGAAATGGCATCGACGTCCCGGTTTCAAACCACGGAGGATACTGTTTGCTTTTTACGCAATGTAATACTAAAGGGAAACGTTTCAATCCAACCACACTTCGTCTACCTATGGATAACTTATCAGGTAGGTTTGGCGTTTTAACGTTTGTATTGCCACCGCTATAGAAAGAAAACTTTGAATGCAATGACCAGAATACACTGACTGCATCTCTGCAGAGGGGTAAGAGTCCCTCCCCTCAGCAGCAACTTTTATAGATATTAAACTAAACAATCCGAAGGTTGGTTGGTTGGTTGGTTGGGTTTATGGCATAACGACGTTTGTAGAAAATTTAATACCAAATCCATTTTTATACGAATAATCAGTCCTATTTCAAACAATTCAATTTAGCATGAGTAGACCTGGGAGCAGTAGCAATGAAGGGGTGCTCCGCATTTCCTAAAGCTCCAGAATCACTGGAACGTCACCATCAGATTGTTTCGTGTCATATCCAGCATACGCACACTATATACATATATATATATATATATATATATATATATATATATATATATTACTAGCTATAAATAAGTAAATCACGGAAAATTTTTGATTAAATGTGTATTTCATTGACTTCTTTTCAAAGACAATACTATTAGCACATCATATACTTAAAACAGAAATTAAAGGGTATTATAAATTATCAAACGCTACACTACAGAAATTATGTAATCAATATATATATATATATATATATATATATATATATATATATTGATTACGTAGTTTCTGTAATTTTTCTTAGTCTGAAGATGCAGATCTAGCATTTAAACATGTAGGGTCTGGCGAAATGAATATTATTACAAAAAATATGAATATGTTTAAAGTTTTTTTCCTTTTATATGGCATATATATATATATATATATATATATATATATATATATATATATATATATATATATTATCATTGCTATATATACAATATACATATATATATATATATATATATATATTTATATATATACATTATATATATGTATGTATATATATATATAAATACCACTGCTATATTAATATATATACATTATATATATATATACACCATTACTATATATATATATATATATATATATATATATATATATATACACCATTACTATGTATATATATATATATATATAGTAATAGTTTATGGTCATTCCTAACTTAGTGAGTTAATGGTGGACCAAATCACGGAGTATTATTAAATAGAGAGCAATATAAATGATACAGGTATATATATATATATATATATATATATATATATATATATATATATATGTATATATATATATATATATATATATATATATAGTACATTATGAAGGTTGGTGGGTGTGACTTCGGGTTTGATACTTTACGCATTCTTCAGAAAGAGCCCTCTGATGAATGTGTAAAGCATGAAACCCAGGGTCACAAACACCACCATGTAATATATATATATATATATATATATATATATATATATATATATATACATATATATTCCCATATATATATATACGTACACACTCACACACACGTGTGTGTGTGTGTGTGTGTGTGTGTGTGTGTGTGTGTGTGTGTGTGTGTGTGTGCACGCGCGTTTGATATTTACTAAAAGAATATCACCGCTTAATTGTTCGCAAACAAATGCGTTCTAACTCATTTAACAATGAAATACGTTCGAAACTACCCACTAACAAATCAAGTAAGCATTCAACTGTGTGCAAACAAATGACAGTTAAATTTTAATCGTTTCAGCAGTATTTGAAAATATTCAACTCTTCATAGAAATGATTAAAAATAAACAGAATTATTTGTGTTAGATAGAAAAAAACGAAACCCTTTAACTGTGTACAAAAAATGAGCTCAGGCTCATTTAAAAATTTTTGTACAAAATGTTTACAAATCATATGTATTTGCTATATGTATAAACAGAATTATATATGTATAAACAGAATTATTTGGTCTGTTATGCTATAAAAGCCATGCTATAAAACTATATATATGATTACAATATAACTTTTCTATGGAAATTTTATCACATATTTCCGACGTCAAATACTATGAAGCAATTAATTCTACCAATGCCTTCAGCAGCAGCAGCAGCGGCAGAGTTTCGACTTGCAATGCCAAAAATAAAACTAAAAAATTCCGCTCTTTGCCTCCTGCCTTCCAATAAAAATCGTTTTACGTTATCCAGCGATGGGCGGGGTTTGCCATGCCATTGCATCGCTCCCTATCCTCACACTCACGTACCAACGTTGAGCTGCGTAAACAAAGCACCCGAGGCTAAAAAAAAAAAAAAAAGGGTAGGCTGTCGAGGTAGGACGAGCAAAGCTGCAAAAAAATGGATGAAATGAAAAAAGAAATAAAAAAAGAAACAAAAAAAAAACTTGCCACACGGCGAAGTGTGGACTCCCTTTAAGTTCATTCTGGTGAATTATTTTGTGTGAGTTACCGCACAAAAATCTCTGTAAATGGAAATTATTGAAAACAGTAAAAAAGAACCCAAAAAAACACCAATCGGAAGAAGCCGTTAATAGATCAGTTATGTAAAATGTTTAGCAGACAGAACTAAACTTATCATAACTACAAAAAATAAAAAAATAGAAATAGAAAAAATATCGCTGTTTAGTTTCGTGTATAAGTCGATGGTATTTCCAGAATTATAATACGTATAAGACGCACACTTCAATTTAGGCAACGAAAAAAACAATATTTGTATTTAAGATGCAATGAGTTTTCGGTATTTACAGCTGCTAAATTTAACACTTGATCAACTTTTTATCCGATTCGTATAGATTACAATAGAGGTGCTTGTAGTGTTGCGGTTATCGTCGTAGGAAGTAAATCCAGCGACTCGAGATCAAAACCTGAGCGATGCTGTTTACATTTTACATAGCACAAATCTCCTTCAGAAAAGAGTGAAACAAAACTGTTCAGTAATTTTTCTTTGTCTGAAGATGCAGATCTAGCATTTAAAAATGTTGGGTCAAGGTGAAATAAATATCATTACAAAAAAATATGATCTGATTCAATCATTTCCTAGGGAAGACTGGGTTCCTTAATTTTTGTATGGTAACCGGTCTAAAGAAGGAAAACTTTGAATTCAAACCAGTTGTACACCTCGAGACAGATGGGCTTCGACAGGTTATTCCTACCAAAAACACGCTGCATAAGTAGAAACCCTAGGATTAAACTCGATAAGTCTTCTTTTATTTCATAGTCTAAAAGTAAAAAAATATATACTTATGTTTTGAAACATATTTTACTCTGTATTTAGAGAGAACATACGTTCTTGTTCACGCAATAACATAAAAAACTTGTAGAAGAGATCATCATCATCATCATATCGCGCTGGTAGCACGGATATCCCTGATCCTCTCTCGCCACTCCTCCCTATCGTTCATCGCCCTAGGTAGGTCTTCAGGACAACATCCTGTATCCTCACATAGCTGCTGAATGTACGTTCGTGCTGGTCGTCCTGCTTTTACGCGGCCATGTGTGGGGATCCATCAGAGTACATCTCTTATGAGTTCATCTCTGCTTCTCCAGCAGTGTCCTGCATGTCTGGTTCGTCTAACTTGAATAGTTTTCGTGATAGGGGGCAGGTGGCCGTACAGTTGGTGTCTTGTGGGGTGTTGCCGCCAGGACTTGTTCAGGATTGCACGCAGCGTGCCCGTGGTGTAATGATTATCGTCGTAGGAAATGGACACGGCAACACGAGTTCAAATCATGGACGAGACTGATTGCATTTCACATAGCACTAATATCCTTGGGAAAGGTATGAATTCAATTATTCTCCCTCCAGCTATGGGTAAATAGAAGGGGAGACTGGGTTCTTCCGCCTTGGAGAGGCGTCTAGTCTAGGAGAAGGAATACTCTGAATTCAAACCAGTTAAACTCCGCCTAAAATTGACCTTGTGTCATATCCTGCCCGAGCGGATGGGGTTGGTAAATATGATAAACTCGCTTTAAGAGAAATAATATTATAGAAAAACAAAACAAGGGCCAGTTATATCAAAGCAAGAATAGATAAGAAGCAACAAAATACCATATGCAGGTTATGTGGTGATAGATACGAAACGAACGACCAAATACTAAACTAATAAAGCAAAGTAGCACAGAAAGAGTATAAGTTTATACACGACTGGGTGGGAATGGTGATCCACTGGGAATTGTGCACAAAATTGAAGTTTGACCATACGAACAAATGATATATGCACAACCAAGAGTCTTTCTTCGAGAATGAGACACACAAACTCATCTTAGATTTTGAAATACAAACACATCATTTAATCTCGGCCAGACGACCAGACTTTGTTATAGTCACCAAAAAAAAAAAAAGAAAAAAAGAAAAAAGAGAACTTGCCGGCTTGGCTGATATTATTCGTATGGCATTGGAATAATTGATATTATATAACTGTGTACAACAAAAGCGACACATCGATGGGTCAAATAGATATGTTCATTAAGAATTTGCATTTGATTAAACTGCGTTTGGTTTGATTTGTTTTGGTTTTATGGAGTATCAACTATTATAGGTTATTTAATGCCAAATCCTCTTTATAAGCATATACTAATATATATGATTTGGTTGGGGTTTTTGGCATACGAACCACTGTTAGTTATTTAATACCAAATCCTCTATATACACATATATTAGATATATATTATTTGGTTTGGTTTAGTTTTATGGCATATAAACCTTTGTTGGTTATGTAATGCCAAATCCTCTTTAAACATATATATTAAACATATATTATTTGGTTTGTTTTGGTTTTATGGTATATCAACCATTGTAGGTTATTTAAAACCAAATCCTCTTTGCACATATATATTGATTATGTATGATTTGGTTTGGCTGGATTTTATGGTATATCAATTTTGTCGGTTATTTAATACCATTTCCATTATATATATATATATATATATATATATATATATATATATATATATATATATATATATATATATATAGACAGTTCCGTTTCAAACGATTCAGTTTAGCATAAGTACACTGTTTAGTTCTATTTAACCCATAGATAGAACCCTATCTTGTGCTACCAATAAAAGCGTACTCCGCATTCCCCAAAGCTCCAGCATTACTGGAGCCTCACTATCATATTGTTTAAAGTCATATACAGGTCACTGGTTTAGGAAGTGTTACCCTTCTGCAGAGATGCAGTCGGCGTGTCCATTTCCTACGACGATAACCATTACACCACGGCCACTTCCAAAAAACAGTTCAATTTTAAACAATTCAGTTTAGCATAAATACTCTATTTAAATAGAGTATTTATGCTAAACTGAATTGTTTAAAATTGAACTGTTTTTTTTACATTGAAAATGTACTTACAATAAACTGAATTGTTTTATGTAGAACTGTTTTTACATTTAACTGTGTAAAAAATCTGTACTTATACTAAATAGAATTAGTTGGTTTAGAACTGTTTAAATAAACTGAATTGCTTGAAATAGAAATGTTTTTTACTATTAAACTGTGTACTCATGCTAAACTGAATCCCTTGAAATAGAACTGATTGTTTGTATAAAAATGTATTTGGCTTTAAATAACCTACAAAGGTTGATATGCTATAAAACCCAACCAACCAACCAATCAATAAACAACAATGTCTGATATGCCATAGAGGTAAACCAAACCAAACCAAACCAATCCTCGATAGGATGACATCGCGTTAAAATCAATTTATCCTGACATTGAAATTTTAATAAAAATCGTTAATTGCTTCGAAAATAAAAATATCATCATCGACTGAATGAGGATGTGCCCGTGGTGTAATAATTATCGTCGTAGGAAATGGACACGGCGACACGAGTTCAAATCCTGTACGAGACTGATTTCATTTCACATAGCACTAATACCCTTGAGAAAGGTATGAATTCAAGTACTCTTCCTCCAGCTATGGGTAAAATAGTAGGGCAGACTGTGTTCTTCAGTCTTGGTGAGGCAACTAGTCTAGGAGAAGGAAAATAAATTCTGAATTCAAACATGTAAACTCCGCTTAAAAATTGACTTTGTGTCATATCCTGCCCAAGCGGAGCGGTTGGGTAAATATGATCATCGAATGAATGAGTTACCGTGATGTAATGGCTAAAGTGTTGGATTTCCGCCAAGAAGTAAGTGAGTTCGATCTCTAGTCGTGTTAATGTTGGGAACCATCTTTTTTTTCACATTTATGGATGAAATACTATTATTACAATTCTTCTCTAAGGGTGTCTTCGGCATTAGATAACCCACGAAAGTTGATGTACCATTAAAAAAGAGACAGAACTGTTTTAACGAAAATCCAACGGGCTCATGATTCATATCATATTCCACAAAGATAAAAAAAAACATCCTTTGAAATAAAAAAGATAAAATACAAAGTATATTTTTCTCGTTAAACATTTGACTAAGCCATACATACCCAAACACACACTAAAGCCTTAATTAGGATGATGACAAAGTGTGTTAATCTTATGTTCCTTCAAAAACACGTAAAATTGCAATAAACCTACATATTATTTATTATCTTTTGCAATTCATCTTATATTTTCCTTACCTGAAGTTTATATAAAAGCAAATAGTTTGGATTGATGAAAAAAAAATCTAAATCAAGAATACAAAATCTTTTTCCCGGAGAAGAACCAAGATGAAAAGATCTGACAGTAAGTTTAGATAAACAGAAGATGGAATGGTATTTTTATAGGAAAATTTTAGGCCGAATCCAGTTTCTTTTAAACCAACTACTCATTTGGCACCTCGCAAAACACGAAGAATCGCAAGTCTTCTAATAGAAGCTTGAAAGGAATCGATCTAAACAAATTTTTAGATTCGTAAGACCGTAAATAAGCTAACCTTCCATCAGTTCGTTCCATCGCTGAATCAAGATAGCGAAGATTACAAATCACGACTGGATCAAAGAACAGAGAGACAAGAAGATGGTACGAAATTATCATTGAAAGTATAGGAGTTTCGAACTGGAAAATCCTTGAAGTAACTCAAAAAAGGGAAAGTTAAACAATCAATATTAAAACTACTGGCTTAGTAAGATTCAAAAGAAAAAATATAAAAGAATACAGAGTTTAAACTAATGTATGGAATGGTATTTTTCATCCGGAAGACCATGTCCAGTTTCTTTTAACAAGTAAGTTTAAGTAAAATTGTCAGCCTGTTTTAAACGTTTTATTAACTAACTTTTTCGTCATCCCCTCTTTATCTCACTCTCTCTGTCTCTCTCTCTGTCTCTCTCTGTCTCTCTCTCGCACACATACACAAACTGCATCTGATAGTGACCCTCATTTTAGGAGATTAGGGTAGTGTGGATTACCCATTGATTGCTATTACTCTCAGTTTCACTCAGAGCCGAAGTGGTAGTACCTGTTAGGGACACATCTGTAGATCATGTGGATATTTTGAAAAAAAGATTATTCTCGTTTGACTGTACCGTGGGCAAAAACATGAGGTCTTTAAAACAAATTTAAGCAAAAATGTACTTATGAAATTACAATGAACATGATTCTCTAACCTCTATGCATAAAAAAACCTTTATGAAGTTGTCACGCGGTTAAAATCAATCACTTACTCCACCAAAACACATAATTTTATTCTCTCTCTCTCTCTCTCTCTCTATATATATATATATATATATATATATATATATATATATATACAATATATACACACACAAATTCTCCCCCTCCCTCTCTCTCTCTCTCTCTATTACATACACACAGTCTGATTATTTCTCCTATCGCTCTCTGTCTCTCTTTCTCTCTTTATATATATATATATATGTATATATATATCTTAACAATATTTACACACACACACACACACACACACACACACACACACACACACACACACACAAATATATATATATATTTATAATCGTACGTAAATTACTTAACATATATATTTATATGTATATTGGTTAAGATTGTGTTCTCACAGAGATAAGGGTGTTTGATAACTCAGTTTCTCGCTTCTGCAATCAAAACATACGAGGATCTTTAAATAAGTTTCCAGACTTTTTTCATATGGGTACTCTTTTTGATAATACACGCATGAAACTCTAGCACCCTTCGAAGTAATCTCCTCCGGCTGCAATGCACTTGTTGTACTGTTCCAACAACTTCTGGAACGCCCCATGGAAGTTCTCTTGTGTGACCGTGTCAATGACCTTCGTCACAGCCTCTTTCATCTTCTCAATTGTCTCATAACGACAGCCTCTGAGCTTAGGGAATAACCAAAAGTCACAGGGACCAAGGTCTGGACTATAGGGAGGCTGAGGAACTGTCTTGATGCCCACCTTGGTCAAATAGTCTGTGACAAGGATGGAGTTGTGGACTAGTGCATTGTTCTGTTGAAAATGCCGCTGACCCGATTTGAAGAGTTCTGGCCTCTTTTGACGGAATCTCTTGCTGAACTCCCTTAAAACCTCAACATAGTAACCATAACCCTAACCCTTTGGTCAATCAACTGTGGTATATTGACTTCCTTACTCCTCCCACACCTCTCATCATTCCTCAAAGACTCTCTGCCTTCCTTGAATCTCTTATGCCACTCAAAAACTGATGCTCGATTCATGCAAGATGGTCGAAAAGCAGTCTGAAGCATTCCATACGTTTCTTTGGCCTTTTTTCCAATTTTAAAACCAAATTTTATTGCTTGTCGTTCTTCCTCACCTCGAGATTGCATTTTTGAAATTCACCAGCTGTGACAATCAATTCCAATTCCTGCTGTAGCTTTTCATTCAAACCTGAAGTCATAAAAATTGGTCAATCATCTCATAACATGTATAGCAATAAGATACTGAATTTTCAAGAGTCTATGACAATTTTAAATACCTGTACAAAAAAGTCTGGAAACTTATTGAATGCACCTCGTAAGTGTTATCTAAAGAATATGCTTGGAAACTATATATCCAAAATATATATAAATGATTGGCATCTAGTAGCCTACAATGTTTTATATGCCTTAAAACCAAACCAAACAGCTTTTCTTTGCCTTATATATTTATTTCATTTACAATAATGATTTTTAAGGATTGCACTTGCTCAATGCTCCTGCGTTCTCAAATTGTCAATAAGACGACAACCATCATCTTGAACGCATAGACCAGTAAAACTGCCGATATATAGATAATCCTGAAATATATATATATATATATATATATATATATGTGTGTGTGTGTGTGTGTGTGTGTGTGTTTGTGTGCTAGTGTGTGTGCGAGGGTGTGTTTGTTAATCTATATATATATATAAACACATACACACACACACACACACACACACACACACATATATATATATATATATATATATATATATATATATATATATATATATATATATGTACTTTGCTATTAAGTAGATTAGCTTTTGCAAATCGCCGATAGAATAAAGAGACATGTAGAAAACGAGTAGCAATGAAAAAGACAACCGCGTTAAGAACGACGAATACTTTTTTCTACTTTCCCTCCTTTTTTTGCCGCCATTTTGACGGTGGAATTAAATGAAACGTGAAGCAGCATTTGTGCAACAACAACAACAACAACAACAAGCCCAACAATCAATCAGTTAGCAATCAATTTGTTAGATAAGGGAATTACACATAAATTTCTTTCCGATTTGAATCTTCGAAACTCGGTAATCATGTTCCCGTCTCGAAGCCAGATTTTTGCTGGGACAAGATAAGGATACCGACTGATTTTTTTTTTCTGGATTTCTTCTTCTTCTTCTTCTTCTTCTTCTTCTTCTTCTTCTTCTTCTTCTTCTTCTTCAGCAATTGAGACAACAACGAAAAAAAACATGAGAGAGAAAGAGAAAAGCAATATGAATAAGACTTGTCTTAAGAATCACATACGGTAGGTGGATAGCTAACAAACAACACTGCTGATGACAATGGCTGCTCTGTCATGAAGACAAGCGCCGGAAAAAGGGAAAGGAAGAAGAATGCGTTAGTCTGTGGATGGTGAGAGCGTGTGAGAGAGAGAGAGACAGACAGACAGAGACAGGGAGAAAAAGAGAGAGAGGGATTTAATAATAAACTAATTATCATTATTTTTTAAAACCTTTTGAGGGTTTTTCACACCAGCGTTAGTTGATGGGTTCCTCTTGCCTCTGAGTGATAGCAAGACACCACAGGTATCTGGGATTTTTCTCAGTATTCTCCTGTCCTCCACTTCCTTTACCCATCCTTTGGTAACTGTATCGAACGCACCAATTACAATATGTATCACCGTCACTTTCATGTTTCATATTTTTTGAGTTCTCTAGCAAGGTCTAGGTACTTATTTTTCTTTTCACTTTCCTTCAGCTTTACCCTGTATTCAGTCAGAACAGGAAAGTCCACTATTGGGCAGGTTCTATTCTATTTTGCTTACTCTAAGCCTGGTCGTCTGGTCAAGATTAGGTGATCAATTTGTACCTAAAAAGCCAGAGAATTTTGTGAATCTCATTCTCCAGGACGGATTCTGGGTCCTATCAATTGGTCAAATAGAACTAAACTGCGTACTTATGCTAAACTGGACTGCTTGAAATAGAACTGTTTTTACATTTAACTGGGTGTAAACAAATGACTGACGTTGAATTGAATTGTTGGTGATACATAGCAATACTTGGAACCATTTAACTTTGCTGATTGTTGCGTTCTGGTCAGTGAACGCTTGTTATATTAAATAAAGGACAAACCACGATATGAGAGGGAAAAGATATATTCTTGGGAAAAAGTATATACAATAGAGACTATTAGTAGACAAGAACATAGGATTAGTGAATATAGAATAAAGATATAGTCCAACGATAGTATTGGCTACCGTTATTATGGTAGCAAATAAGGTGATCTAGTGCGATCTCCAGTCTCCAACGTTCTAATACTATTCCTATAAGAAGCTGCTCTTCACCTTCTAGTTTGCCCTGGTATTAGTAGCTAATGCTATATATGGCAGATGGACTAGATCATTGTGTGGAAAAAGGTGGTGATACCCAACATACATATACCATATGTTTGTATGGTCGAATTTAAACTTCTTGCACAATTCCCTGTAGATCACCTTTCCCACCCAGTCATGTCAAGTTTTGTATTCTTTTTGCATTGATTTACTGCCTTCGTTTTTATACAATTGATCGTTTCATCTGTCACCACATAATCTACATCTGCTATTTTGTTAAGTCTTGTCTATTCTTGCTTTGGTAATAATATTATCACTCTATGTGAGTGTTTCACACCAGTTTTGCTTAGTGTATTTTCACTGGAGTCTGAATGATGACAAGTCTTCTCACGTTTACAGGACTTTTCAAAATCTTTCAGCTGATTTTTACAGTGCTGTGGTCTGGATGGGCTCGATTCTTTCTCTCATCTACTGTTCCCGCAGTCTTCTTTTTTCGGCCCATGGGGACCGTTCCAGGTGTACCAAATACAATTGATATCACCGTCACCTTCATGCTTCAAAGATGCACGATTTTTCTTTGTTTACGTTTTCTTTCATTTTCAATCTGTGGTTCACTGCAACAGCAAAATCGATGAGGGCACAAGTTTGGTTTTTTAATACAAGATCAAGTCTTCCCGCCGGGATTGGGTGATCCGTTTGTATTCCAAAATCCCAGAGAATTTTATGCGTCTCGTTCTCTGGTTTGGGCATATAACATTTATCAGCATGGCCAAATTTTAATATCTTGCACAATTTCCAGAGAATTATATTTCTCACCCGATCATGTCTATTATCATTATAATTATTACTATTTTACTCCTGGCTCTAATTTTCTCGTACTGATTTTAGCTAGATATAATTTGTCAGTATCGTCAAATTTTGATATGTATCACGATTCCCAATGGATCAACCCTCTCATCCACTCATACCTAAGCTTTCATACCCATAGTAAAAATTTGCAGCATTTATTTATCATATGACTAATCGTTTCATTTCTACTGCTTACACAAGTGACTCTTGAGCGTATTATTATTATTACTATTATTTTACTCCTTTGAGAGATTTTCCCACCTGCGTTAGCAGATAAGCTTCTTCTAGAGTTTGAGTGAGAGCAAGTCTCCTCAAGTTTCCAGGACTCTTCTCAGTATTCTGGCCGATCTAAAACAATGCTGTAGTTTGGATAGTCTACACTCGTCCTCTAACTTCCAAATCCTGCAAACCCTGCACCGATCCTTTGGTGAATGTACTGAGCGCATTCTTCTTGAGAGGTTTTTTAAACTTGCGATAGATGATGGTGTTTCACTGGAGTCTGAATGAGAGCAAGTCTCCTCAAGTCGCCAGGACTCTTCTCAGTAGTCTGGCCGTTAATATTTACTCCTTTAGAGTTTTTCACATCAGTATTAGCTGATGGCTTTTCACCGGAGTTTGAGTGACGGCAAGTCTCCTCAAGTCTCCAGGACTCTTCTCAGTATTCAATGTAAACAATGCCGTAGCTTGGAGGATCTTTTCTTGTCCTCTGATTTCTAAGCTCCCCAGCTCTCTTTCTAAGCCATTGGGGACCGTTCCAAGCGCACGAATTACAACTGTTATTACCCTAACCCACATGTTCCACTGTAATTTTGTTCTCTGCCTAGGTTCAAGTACTTGTCTCTTTTTTCAATTTCTTTGCTTTTTACTCTGTTGTCCGCCAGGTTGGCAAAATCCACGATACAGTATGTTTTCTTTTTTCTTTCGTTTTTTGTTAATTATCTTTAGGTCAGGTTTTCTGGCCAGGATTAGGGGATCCGTTTGCATCTCAAAATCCCAGAGAATTTTATGTGTCTTATTCTCCCGGACAGATTCTGGTTTGTGCAGGTACCAAAATGAGGTATGATCAAATTTAAATTTCTTGCATAATTCCCATTGGATCAACTTTCCTATCCAGTCGTGTCTTTTCTTATACATCTTTGAGTTCGTTTGTTACATTTTTTATCATATAATAGTTTCATCTCTATCATCACATAATCTACACGACCTTGTCAGTTGCGGCTGTAGAATGCCCTGATTGCATCTCTACAGATGGGTAGGACAACTCTCAACGAGTGTCCGGGATATGACATTAAACAATCAGATGGCGAGGCTCAAGTCTTGGAATTTTGGGAAGTATAAAGCAACCCTTTATTGCCATCGATCTCGGGTCCACTCTGAGTTGGAGCGATAGCATGTGATTGGTTCCTATCTCTGGGTCAAATAGAATTGTTTGACATTTTAACTATGTGCAAATAAATGACTTAAGTTAAACGGAATTGTTAGAAATAGAAAATTTTGACCATTTAACTGTTTGTAAACAAATGACTGATGTTTGATTGAAATGTTTATAACCCATAACAATACT
The DNA here is from genome assembly GCA_963585895.1 of Sepioteuthis lessoniana. Classification (NCBI taxonomy): domain Eukaryota; kingdom Metazoa; phylum Mollusca; class Cephalopoda; order Myopsida; family Loliginidae; genus Sepioteuthis; species Sepioteuthis lessoniana. The sequence continues at coordinate 100,769,222 of OY757914.1, forward strand.
TGGAACAATTTAACACTGCTCATAAAAGAGGGAGTAATGTTGAATTGAATTGTTAGTGTTAATTAGTAGTTCTACAAAATATCTAACTGTGTGCCTAAATATAATTGTTACAGTTACATAGAGATGCTTGAAACCATTTAAACGTGTGCAAATAAAACTATTGATGTTTACGTAGTGTTGTACTCCTTATATAATGGACTCACCCTCCAAAAATACACGTCAATGAGAGCATCAGACGGGGGTGCACCAATCAGCGTGACACAATCCAGTGTGATCGAGTGAGTTCGATTCTCATTGGGTGCCCAATTCATGCAGCCTTGTGCTACATCTAAGCAACAAGCTTAGTAAATTACCACAATCCAGTGTGATACCATTTGCGTAGTGGATGAATAATCGCTACCCCACTGGACTCTTAGCTTCCGATTAACTAACCACTGTTTAACCTGGTTCACTTGTATCTTGTTTCTGTTACTTGAATACATATGTTTTTCTACCAAACCTTCTGTGTTCCCGTTGTCTTTCTTTGCTCAGAATCACAACACATAGTGATATTTGAAACCATTTAAGTGATTAATACTAAGCAGAATTAATCGTGTTAGAACAGACGGAACCATTTAACTGTTTGCAAGCAAAACTAATATTTGAATGCAAACAAATGAGCTTTGGTTCGTTTACAGATGTTAACTAAAAACTATGTGCTTACAAATCATAATATGTATAAAGAGGATTTGGTATTAAATATTCCACTAGGGTCGATATGCTAAAAAACAAAATAGACCTAACCTAATGTTCTTACGTATAGATACGAGGGGCATACGATACGTTTCCAGGCTTTTTTCGTATGAGCATTAAAAATTGTCGTAGACTCTTGAAAATTCAGTATCTTATTGCTATACATCATATGAAATGACGGGCCAATTTTTATGATTTCAGGTTCAAATTAACAGCTACAGCAGCAATTGGACTACACCCAACTAAACCCTGATTGTCACAGCTGGTGAATTTCAAAAATGCAATCTGAAACTTTAGAAGAATGATATGCAATAAAATTATGTTTTAAACTTGGAACAAATTCCACAGAAACGTATGGAATGCTTCAGACTGCTTTTGGAGAATCTTGCATGAATCGAGCATCGGTTTTTGAGTGGCATAAGAGATTCTAGGAAGACAGGGACTCTGTGAGGGATGATGAGAGGTGTGGGAGGAGTAAGGAAGTTAATACACCAGAGTTGATTGGCCAAAGGGTTAGGGTTACTATGTTAAGGTTTTAAGGGAGTTCAGGAAGAGACTCGGTCGGAAGAGGCCAGCACTCTTCAAATCGGGTCAGCGGCATTTCCAGGACAATTCACCATTCCACAACTCCATCCTTGTCATAGACTATTTGACCAAGATGGGCATCAAGACAATTCGTCACCCTCCGTACAATACAGACCTTGCTCTCGGTGACTTTTTCTTATTCCCTAAGCTCAGAGGCTGTCGTTATGAGACAATTGAAGAGATGAAAGAGGCTGTGACGAAGGTCATTGACACGGTCACACAAGAGGACTTCCATGAGGCGTTCCAGAAGTTGTTGGAACAGTACAACATGTGCATTGCAGCCGGAGGAGATTACTTCGAAGGGGACTAGAGTTTCATGTGTGTACTAGCAATAAAAGTGCCCGTACAAGAAAAGTCTGGAAACTTATTTAATGATCCTTGTAAAACCAGAAGAGACATAACCAATAACAAACTAAGAGACATTGACTGGCAGACATTGTACTCGAGGGAAAGTCTCACGGCGTTGTGGTTAACGTGCTTGACTGTTATATCATGGTAAGTGAGTTGGAACCCCAGTCTCGCTATTTCGTTCACTTTCGGAGTTATACCCTTGGTAAAGGTATTGTCACAGACCGTTGGTACAAGGTTCAGGTGTTGTACCTTCTTGACCATTAATAGGGTAACTGACTCAACAGTTAAATGAAAAATAAAACAAAATTAGAAATAAAATAAAATAAAATAAAATAAGAAAGACAGAACGTTTAGGTCACGCCTTACTTTCTGTGTACGTAGATATATACATTATCTGTTACTATGAAAAGAGACATCCGAGAGACAGACACATTAGTTGGTTGGTTGGTTGGGTTTTATGGTATATCAACCTTTGTAGGTTATTTAACGCCAAATCCATTTTATGTAAATAATCAGTTCTATTTCAAACAGTTTAACATGTGTACACAGTTTAATTGTCAAAATCATTTATTTTTCAAACTATTCAGTTCATTCAAACAGTTATATATAACAATTCAGTTTAGAGTAAGTACAGTTTCAATGTCAAAAACAGTTCAATTTCAAACAATTCAGTTTAGCATAAGCACGTAATTTAAATGTAAGTACTGTTTAATTGCCAAAAATATTTCTATTTCAAGCCATTCAGCTTAATCAAACAATTCAGTTTAGCATAAGTATACTGTTAGTTCTATTTAACCCATAGATAGGCCCCTTATCAGGTGCTAACACCCCGGGCCAGAGTGGACCTGGGAGCGATGGCAAGGAAGAGGTACTCTGCATTCCCCAAAGCTCCAGCATTACTGAAACCTCACCATCAGATTGTTTAGTCTCATATCCAGGACACTCGTTGGGGGAGTCTTACCTCTCTGCAGAGAAGCAGTTGGTGTATTCTACAGCCCCAGCCGACTGGGCAAGAGATACATTAGTAAATTTGAGTTAATACATCTTTATCAACAACATCGGGCTTTACAAATAAACGAGAAGACAAAAAGAGGTAAACTGAATAATGTCCAATTTACGGATACAGAATAAACATAGGTTTTTAAAAAAGGGGGGGGAACCGAATACTTAGCTAAGACGGGTTTCTCGTGTCGTTGAACTTAAATTGTAAATACAAATGAAAAAAGAGAGAGAGGAAATTCATCATCTCTTTTTCTTTTCTTCATACTCTCTTAGTTTTACAGTTCGCCCGTGAAGCAGATAATTTTGGGGGGTTGCTCGTAAATGATATTTTAGGTTTAGTCATCTTTATTCTGTTTGGCTATTCTCCCCCATGATTGCCAGAATTATGTATGTAGTTTCCTCCTCCACATTAATTCCAGTAGACAAAAGAATATACTCCATTTATTTGTTAGTTTGTCAACTTCCATTTGGTAGTTCTTTTCTCGGGATTGTAGGCAGCTTTTTTAAACACTGGTACTTAAGTGGGTCTTCTCTTTTTAATTCATTTTCAGCAACTGTCCTTTCTAGAAAAATCCTTGTGAAGCGAAGATCGGTTGACATTACCACGATTTCTCAATTCTCCGATTGGCTGGTTTTATCCAATCAGAATTGTCTCCTTTTAATTGTGTTGATAGTTCAGTTCATTTGGCTATCGAAATGAACAGATGCTTACAAGAAACAGACATTCTCAAATGGATGACAAAAGGAAAGACCACACTGATCCAAAAAGACCTGCCAGAAGAAACCGCCTCCAGCAACTACAGACACATAACGTGCCTACTAATGATATGGAAAATACTAACGGCAAAATTAAGGAGATTCGCTATTAGCTAATAAGCCGGGAACCCCAAGGGACAGAGAGGATCCTGCAAGGAGACCAGAGGTATAGGAAAGCTTATTTACATTGATCAACACGTCCTCAAGGACAGAAAAACGATACGGATAAATCTGCCTATGGCGTGGATTGACTACAAAAAGGCATATGATATGGTCCTACAAAGCTGCATAATAGACTGTCTTAAAATGTACGGGATATCCGGCGAAGTTATAAAATTCATCGAAAATACCATGGAACATTGGAGACTTAAACCTGACAGCAGGAGGAAAAAGCTTAACTAAAATGAAAATCCAGAAAGGGGTCTTCCAGAGAGATGCACTATCACCATTACAATTTGTAATAGCGATGATACCATTCAGTAACATAATGACCGTAAAAGCGAATAAAAACTTCATAGATCGCAAGAAATAATCTACCACCTAATGAAAATGGATGATTTAAACTGTTTGCCAAAAATGAAAACAAACTGGAAACCCTGATACAGGCAGAGAGGATATATAGTGAAAACATAGGGATATAATTTGGCATAGAAAAATGTGTCAAGTTAATAACGAAAAACGGAAAACAAAAAATAGCGGAATGAATAGTACTAACAAATAAAGAAAAAACCAGAACGCTCGGAGAAAATAAAACTTACAAATTCTTGGAAATATTGAAAGCGGGAACAATCAAACATGCGGGGATGAAAGAAAAAAGTAAACAAAAATACCCCAGGAGAGCGAGAAAATTACTCAAACCAAACTATATACCAGAAATCTCATCAAATGAATAAACACCTGAGCTGTACCCCTTGTAAAATTCTTGGGACCATTCTTGAAGAGGACGAGGGAAGAACTTCAACAAATGGACCAGACAACAAAAAATTCATGACGATGTATAATGCCTTACATCACAAAGATGACGTAGACAGACAATATGTGTCAAGAAAAGGAGAAGGAAGAGAATTCACCAGAATTCAAAATAACGCCAATGAATCGATAAAAAGACTCAAGGATTAAATTAAAAAAAAGTTATGGAGGAAGACTGATTACAGCGACAACAACAAAACGGACAGCGCAAGCATCAACAGAACAAAAATAATCAGAAAACAAAAATAGGAAGAAAAACAATTGTATGGACATTTTAAGCGACAAACAAGCGAAATCTCACACTGTTGTATATTGACCTACGACCCGGCCCGTCGGTCAAAATAGGAAATGCACCTATGTAAATAAAAGGTGCATCCGTTCAAGGAATATTAGAATATAACCTTGACCGTGGACGGGTTGAATGAGTGCGATTGTGACGTCCACAAGAAGGTGGACGTTGAACTATTATATAACTCGGTGAAGACAGGAAGTCAGTTAGTTTGGAAACCAGACCAGTTGGTGATAAGATGCGGTAGAGAAAGCGAGTACTCAGTAGAGGGAGCCCTCAGGCTCCCGACTGAGCAGTTGGGGATCAGACGAGTTGGAGATAAGATGCGGTAGAGAAAACCAGCACCCAGAGAGGCTGGGCCCCCGGCCCCCGGTTGAGCAGCCTAGGAGAACGAGAAAAAAACGCTGATGGCCATAAGAGTTGGGGTCAATATGTTGCAGTTCTGTTCGGTCTTCAACTCCCTCTCACACACAACCCTTTCAATAAAGTGAGAGGTATATTTTTCTAAAGAACTGTGTCGTCATATGAGTATACAACAACACCAGAAAACTTTGACATAGCTAAGGAAGGGCAACCTTAAGGGAGAAACTGAATCTCTTCTGATAGCAGCTCAAAATAAAGCCTTAAGAACTATGTCAAACGATGAATAGACAAGACGTTATAAAAGAGCAGATGTAAATTATGTGGTGACAAGCACGCAACGATCAATCACATAATGAGCGAATGCAATGAATTAGCAACAAGAGTATAAGACTATACATGACTGGGTGGGGAAGGTGATCTACAGGGAAATGTACAAGAAGTCGAAATTTGATCATACGAACAAATCGTATATGTTTAATCCATAATCGATCCTGGAGAATGAGACACGCAAACTTCTATGGGATTTTGAGATACAAACGGATCATCTAATCTCGGCCAAATGAGCTAACCTAATGACAGTCGACAAAAAAGAGAACTTGCTGAATAGTGGACTTTGCCGTTCCGGCTGAGCACAGGATAATACTGAAGGAAAACAAAAAGAGAAATAAGTACCTAGACCTTGCTAGAGAACTAAAAAACAATGGAGCACGAAGGTGACGGCGATACCAATTGTAATTAGTGCGCTCGGAACATTACCCAAAAGATGGGTAAAGGAACTGAAAGACTTGGAAATAAGAAGATGAGTGGAGACCATCCGAACTACAGCATGGTTGAGATCGGCCAAAATACTGAGAAGAGTCCTGGAGACTAGAGGAGACATGCTGTCTTTAAGACTCCAGTGGAAAGCCATCAGCGTTAGCTGAAGTGAAACTCTGAAATGACGACCAGACTTTGTAATAATCAACTACAAAAAAATGAGAACTTGTAGAATTGCATACTTTGCTGTCCCTGCGGCCCACTGAGTAAAATTGAAAGAAAGCGAAAAAAGAAATAAGTTCTTAGAGAATTGAAAAATTGTGGAACAAGAAAGTGACGATCATACCAATTGTAATTGGTGCTCTTGGTACTATCACCAAAGGATTGATAGAAGGGCTGGAGGATTTGGAAAAAAGAGGACGGGTGGAGATCATCGAAACTACGTCATGGTTGAAATCGGCCAGAATACTTAGAAGAGTCCTGGAGACTTGAGGAGACTTGCTGTCACTTAGACTCCAGAGTAAGACAATCAGTTAACACTAGTGTGAAAAACTCTTAAGTGGTAAAATAATAATAACAGTTCTTAGTAAAAAAATTAGCTTTAATGGTTGGTTGGTTGTTTGGGTTTTGTTGCATGACTTGTTGTTGCATAACCTTTGCAGGTTATTTAAAGCCAAATCCATATTTATGCAAAAGTCAGTTCTATTTCAAACAATTCAGTTTAGCATGAGTTCACTGTTTAATTGTCAAAAATGTTTCTATTTCAAGCAATTCAGTTTAGTCAAACAGTTCTAGTTCGAACACTTCAGTTTAGCATAAGTATGCAGTTAGTTCTATTTAACCCATAGATAGGGCCCTACCAGGTGCTATCATTCCGGGCCAGAGTGGACCCGGTACTAATGGTAGTGAAGGAGTGCTCTGCATCCCCTAAAGCTCCAGCATCACTGGAACCTCATAACCAGATCATTTAGTGTCATATCCAGGACACTCATTGGTGGGGGGTCTTACCCCTCAGCCGAGGTGCAGTCGGTGTATTCTGCAGCCCCTGCCAATTGGGCAATTTTAGCTTCAAGAATCTAATTTTGATACAAATAATTTCCATACATATGATATATGTGCTGTGTTGTAACGATTATTGTCTTTGAAAATGTTCCCGTTGACACGAGTTCGAATTCTGGACGAGGCTGTTTGTGTTTCACGTGGCACTAATTCCCTTGGAAAAGGTATGAATACAATTATTCTCCCTCCAGCTATGGATAAATAGTAAGGCAGACAAGGTTCTTTAGCCTTGGTTAAGCAACCAGTTTGGGAGAGAAAAAACTCTAAATTCAAACTTGTTAAACTCTGCTTAAAACTTGACCTTGTGTCGAATCTTGTCCGTGGGAGGCGGGACGGGGCGCTCCGGGACGTAAATACATACATATGATATCAAGTATTTCTCTCTTATAGAAATAATTTGCCTTCAGTAATATGATTTCAAGTATACCTTATCTAATACTAATAATAGTATTATATAGTTTCAAGTAACTATTCAATTAATAATAATCAAAATTTTTAGCGGCAACAAATTTTAATATAAATAATCAACATTTTTTGATATCAAGTATTTTATCTTATACAAATAATTTACACACAGCTGTATGTTTTCTTGAATTCGAATAAAATTCTTATTACACTGATAACTGGTTTCAAGTTAATAATTGCAATAATACTGATAATTATAAAAATGATATTTATCCTAAGTAAACAAATAAAATATCAAACAGCTATTCTTATTAAAAATAATCTAAAGTTATCTATCTGAATTTTTGAGATGAGGCTTGATAATGGTTTATTTTGATTGTGATTTTTCGGACTGTTGTCCTCATCTTTATTGGGGCAAGATGAGACTCAAAGTTTCAGCCGTTGTATCCTCCGACCTTCTTCGGATGTCCCTTGCTTTTCTGAGCAAAGAAATGATTGAACGCCTTGTTTGATAAACAGTCAAACTTTTAAAATGATTTCCTTGGTTGAATCATTTATATGCTCAGATAAACAAGAGACACCTGAGGAAGGCCGGAGGATACAGCAGCCGAAACATTGTTTAAACTTACCACAATGAAGATAAGGACATCTGACCGAAAAATCACACCCAAAATAGCTTACAATTATATGGCATTATAAGATTTAACGAGGTGTAAATTCATAGAAAACACCCATTTTCTTATGATACATTAGGTTATAAAAAAGAAAGTAACCTAACACAAAATATTCGGTAGCAAAAGGTAAAGACAAGTCGACAATAAAATCATTTAATACAACAACCTATAAGGAGGGAACTGCGTTCCCGTCCCAATCTATAAAAAAAACGTCATCATGTGTTCAAGTAACATGAATACAAGTTTATACAGCAAAAGGTGGAAGTCAATTACTCTTCTCAGGTTTGGAAGATAATGGTGAGAGTACCCACGTGCTTGCTGTTAAGGAACAAGACGACTACGCCTATCGCTTTTGAAGTCCTTTTCATGAAAGTGGTTGATTCTCCGGTTCACCCTGTCGCGTGACCAAAAAGGACTGGTGACATGGGAGAGTTCTTCGAACACTGTGACAAGGGAGACCACTCGGTTTAGTCTCTCAACAGCATCAAGTATTTCTATCTAATACAAATTACTTGCATTCAGTTTTATGGTCTTTTCTATTTCAATACAATACAAAAAATTATATGGTTTCAAGTCACTATTATAATTCTCAGTAAATATTTATAGCTTCAAGTAACTATTTTCAATAGAAATAATTTTCAGTTAGTTATATGAATAGTTGCATTTTTGAAACAGTTCAAGAATCTAGAGAAACGGTTTGCTTGTGTGTTGGACGTAGGTGGGAATATGGGGAATAGCATGTACATTTGTAGGTCAAACACTTCTTGGTCAGGGTGAGAACTTTTCAACCACCTACTTGTAAATGTCGCTTGCTTATTTTGTACGTTTGACTAGAAATCAAAACACGAGTAATACTTCAATTCACCTATATTTCAACTAGACGCATCCCCTTGCTATAAAAAATGATTAGATTTTCCTAAATTGTCCGTATGAGGGGAGTCGGATTGGAAACTATTGGATTGAATTTTTTTCTCTTCTCTCTTTACGGCGGAAATCACTTGAAATGACCATGGAGGTGGCCGTGGTGTAATGGTTATCGTCGCAGGAATTGGACACGGCGACACGAGTTCAAATCCTGGACGAGACTGATTGCATTTCACATAGCACTAATACCCTTGGGAAAGGTATGAATCCAATTATTCTCCCTCCAGGTATGGGTAAATAGTAGGGCAGACTAGGTTCTTCAGCCTTGGGGAGGCAACTAGTCTAGGAGAAGGAAAACTCTGAATTGAAACCAGTTAAACTCCGCTTAAAAATTGACCTTGTGTCATATCCTGCCCGAGCGGAGTAAATAAGATAACTTGAAATGACCAAACTGTTATGCGTAATTATCCTAAAACTATCACATCTCTCTTTTTCTCTCGCTCACACACACTTTCTCTCTCTTCCTTCTCCATTCGCTCTCTCTTTCTCTCATTGATTCTTTCTCATTTTTCTCTCTCTTACTCTCTCACTATCTCACCCATTTTCTCACTTTCCCTTCCACTGTCACTCACTCTCGAACACTTCCTCTCATCCTCTCTCTTACTTTTTCTCTTTCACTAACTCTCATCTTCACTTTCTCTCTCATTCATTCTCTCTCTCCCTCACACACACTTTCTCTCTATCACAGTTTTTCTCTATCTCACTCTCCCACATTCTGTTTTGCTCTCACTCTTTCTCTCATTTCTCTTTCTTTCTTTCGTTTTCCGTTTCTCTCTCTTTCTCACTCTCTCACTCATTCTCTTTTGCTCTCTCTCCAGAAAGAGAGAAAGGGAGAGAGATAGAGGGAGCAAGAGAGAAAGAGTTAGAGAGTTCCCTTATTTTTGTCATCTGATCAATAAGAATTAAGATTACACGAAAATAATTTTAAATTGTCTAATTTGTCACCCAATACTTGCTATCTCTAAAACATTTTCCTTCTGGACATTCAAATTATTTTGGTTTGGTTTCTTTGTTTAATGGCATATAAACCTTTGTAGGTTATTTAATGCCAAAGCCATTCTCTTAGAAAAACAGTAGTGGTACTATTTAACCCATAGCTGGGAGGATAAGGGGGGTTCATACTTTTCCCGTGGGTATTTGTCCGAAAGTGAACGTAATAGCGCGACTGGAATACGAACTCGCTTACTACGAATCCGCAGTCCATCGCTTTAACCATTACGCCACGAGGACACCCCAAATTATTTTGGCTTTTGACATTTCTGATTCTAATCTATACGTAAAAAACAGTATTCTCTTTATATTTTCAAATCAACACAAATGATTGAGTTGTCTGAATTTCTGAAACAAAGCTTGATGAGTTTTATCATTTACGGTTTTCGGACTATTGTCTTCATGTTTATTGTTATACGTTTCGGCCGATTTGTCCTCCAGCCTTCCTCAGATGTTTCTTGTCGAACTCGGGATCCTACACGGAACTTCGAACAAGGTCCGTTATTCAATCCACGTGGATCTAGCGGAACACATAGCCTAACGGTTATAGGCATTGGATAAGTAAGCTTCTAATTGACAGTCGTCTGGAGGTTGCAGGTTCAATCCTGAGTGCAAGTGAGTAGCAATACAGGAATACTTAACCTGGTTATGGTTAACGGAATCAGAGCAAGTGACCCTCATGGATAAAATAAGGACTTGGTTCTAAGTTCCATGTCGGCCCCTGAGTTCGGCAAGAAACACCGGAAGAAGGCCGAAGGACACATCGGCCGAAACGTTGTAAATATATCAATAGATATGAAGACCATAGTCCGAAAACCCTGGATGATAAAAAAAACAAGTGATTGATCAGTCTTCACTTTTGTGTACTACCTAACAGCAAGGTACTATTTACCAACCTCTCTGCTCGGGCAGGATATGACACAAGGTCAATTTTAAGCGGAGTTTAAAAGGTTTGAATTCAGAGTTTTCCTTCTCCTAGACTAGTTGCCTCACCAAGGCTGAAGAACCTAGTCTGTCCTACTATTTACCCATAGCCGGAGGGAGAATAATTGGATTCATACCTTTCCCAAGGGTATTAGTGCTATGTGAAATGCAATCAGTCTCGTCCAGGGTTTGAACTCGTGACGCCGAGTCCATTTCCTACGACGATAACGACGACACCACGGGCACCTCCTTTTTTCTTTTTATCTTTTTTTTTTAACTGCAAGGTAATGTGCAAACCACGGAATGTTTGATTATTATTCATCGACTGATTTAAATGGCATGTCAACGTATCATATCCCAATTAGTTGAGGATGTAGAATACGCCGACTTCATCTCGACAGTGGTGGGTAAGAGCTCCCCATTAAACTGGATTCCTGGATAAGACACAAAACCATCTGTAAATGAGAAAATTTGGAGTAACCTTTTTTTACCAGGTTCTCTCTGACATGAAGTGGTATTACCCAGTCGGCTGTGGCTGTAGAATACATTGACTGTACCTCTGATGTTGAGGTTCCAGTGATGCTGGAGCTTTGCAGAATGCGGTGCACTCCTTCATCACCATTGCTCCTAGGTCCACTCTTGCCCGGCGTGGTAGCACCTGATAGGGCCCTATCTATGGATTAAATAGAACTAACGGCATACTTTTGCTAAAATGAATTGTTTGACTAAACTGAATAGCTTGAAATAGAAATATTTTTGACAAACCGTATTTACATTTAAACTACGTGCTCATGCTAAACTGAATTATTTGAAATGGAACTGTTTTTTGACATTGGATCTGTAATTACGCTAAAATGAATTGTTTAATATAGAACTGTTTTGACATTTAATTGTGCGGAAACAAAATTTGTACTTATACTAAACTGAATTAGCTGAATTAGAACTGCTTGTCTAAACTGAATAGATTGAAATAAAAATGTTTTTCACAATTAAACTGTACTTGCATTTAAACTGCATACTTATCCTAAACTGAATTCTTTGAAATAGAACTATATTCATAAAAATTGATTTGTCGTTAAATAACCTACAAAGGTTGGTATGCCATAAAATCCAACCAACCAACCAACAAACGAAGTAGTTGTACCTGTTAGCGTCCCGTCTATTGGTTGAATAGAAACAGTTAATCATTTTCTATACTTGAGACCATTTAACTCTGTTTAAACAAATTACAGTTAAATTGAATTACAAGTATTAAACAGCAATACTAGAAACATTTGAATGAACTGATAAAAGAGGTTTGGCTTGTTTGACAATTTCTTTCAACAAACTATTCGTTTTCAAATCATATATATTTAGTATTAATTTAAATAGTATTTATTTAAATCATATATATTTATTTGTATAAAGAGGATTTGGCAGTAGATATCCGACAATGTTAATGTTGTAATGGAAGAACCTATCACCCTTAACAGTGGATCCACCCAGCCATATTATATATGGTTACATGCGCAGGACACAAGGCATTAGAACGTAAGAGGGCGCGCCCCGGCGAATGCCCCGGGGCCTGTTCTGGACTTCGGTCCGGAGCGTGGCCCTGGAAAAGGAACAATGGCAGACTTGGGGCCTTTAATTAGGCACCTAGTTTCGACTAGGCTACCTTCGGGTGGGCGAGCTGCATTTTTGTCTCCTTTGTCCCCCTTGTACGGCACTAGACCATGCGTCTAGTTTAAGCCGCAAACTGGCATACGTGCCCGGACCCACATTTGGGTTCGTGAAACTGCTTGCCTCATCAGGCTCACATTGCACTAAGTGATCCGATGAGCAGCACAGACAAGCAGGGTTCGAGTCTCGGCTCGTTCCCGACCTTCCCCTCCCCTTTATCCCCACTTTAATCGGCCTTCAGGCTTTTGATCTTGTGTCAAGTCGTGTCTGGTGGGAGGCAGCGACAAATATCGGCGCGCACTCGGCTTTTAGCTTTTTGCGAAGCCCCGGAGCCTGTTCTGAACTTCTGTCCGGAGCGAGGCTCTGGAAAAGGAACAATGGCAGACTTGGGGCCTTTAATTAGGCACCTAGTTTCGACTAGACTACCTTTGGGTGGGCGAACTGCACTTTTGTCTCCTTTGTCACCCATGTACGGCTCTAGACTAAGCGTCTAGTTTAAGCCGTAAACTGGCATACGTGCCCGGACTCACATTTGGGTTCGTGAAACTGCTTGCCTCATCAGGCTCACATTGCACTAAGTGAGCCGATGAGCAGCATTGACCAGCAGGGTTCGAGTCTCGGCTTCTCCCTGACCTCCCCTCCCCTTTATCCCCACTTTAATCGGCCTTCGGGCTTTTGACCTTGTGTCAAGTCCTATCTGGTGGGAGGCAGCGACAAATAATCGGCACTAGACCAAGCGTCTAGTTTAAGCCGTAAAACTGGCATACGTGCCCGGACCCACATTTGGGTTCGTGAAACTGCTTGCTTTATCAGGCTCACATTGCACTAAGTGAGCCGATGAGCAGCATTGACCAGCAGGGTTCGAGTCTCGGCTTCTCCCTGACCTCCCCTCCCCTTTATCCCCACTTTAATCGGCCTTCGGGCTTTTGACCTTGTGTCAAGTCCTATCCGGTGGGAGGCAGCGACAAATAATCGGCAGTAGAACGTAAGAGAATAAGGAAGACGTTAGGAAAGTTCCTACACTACCATTTACCGTATTGGCTACCGTGTGTGGACTCTATTCAACTTGTGTTTGTAAAATAAACCTGTTATTGTTATTACATGCGTGTGAGTATAGGTTTTTCCACTCAGACTTATCTAATCGTTGATATCGTATTTTGCACGATGTAACAGTTTGATATGCCATAAAACACAACCAACCAATCCGTCTAGGGAGGATATTTTGCATAGAGGTTTTGAAACTGAGTTTGTACGTAGGGGTTTCAATATACATGGGGCTCATGTGACTGTATTGTATACTCATAGTGATATCAACATCACAATACAAATACAGACGGACTCTGTCGTTTCAAATACGAACAGGTTTATTCATTTCTGGCTTCCGTCCTTGGCGACATGAGGAGAGAGAGACAATTCTTAGAAGCCTATGCTAACCATCGGGTTTTTTTTTTTTTTTTATTAAAGTCTGAGTGTCAGCAAGTCCCCACAGGTCTCCAGGGGCCTTCTAAGTATTATTGCTCATCTCAATTTATTTTTGGTTCTCTAATTCCCTTAGTAATTTTTTTCTATGCCTTTCATTTTGTTTGGGGGGGGTGTCCTCGTGGTGTAATGGTTAAAGCGAGTTCGTACTCCAGTCGCGCTATTATGTTCACTTTCGGGCAAATACTCTTGGGAAAGGTGTGAACCCCCTTATCCTCCCAGCTATAGGTTAAATAGTACCGCTGCTGTTCTTCTAGGATAATGGCTTTGGCATTAAATAACCTAAAAAGAGTTGATATGCCATTAAACAAAGAAACCAACCAAACCATCATTTGGTTTGGTTTTGGTTTGGTTTGGTTTTATGACATATCAACCATTGTAGGCTATTTAATGCCAAATCAAATTTATACAAATAAACAGATCTAATTCAGTTCAACATAAGTACACAGTAAGTATAGTTTTTTTATTTATTTACGCACAGTTAAATGTAAAACAGTTTTATTTCAAACAATTCAGTTTAGCATTAGTACACTCTTTAGTTCTTGTTTAACCAATAAATAAAACCCTACAACGTGCAACCACTTCGGGACAGGTTTGACCTTGGAGTGATAACAATGAAGGGGGTAATCCGCTTTCCTCAAAGCTCTAACAATAATGAAGCCTCCCCATCAGATGGTTTAGTGCCATATCAAGGACACTCGTTGGAGGAGTCTTGCTCCTCTGCTGAGATACAGTCGGTGTATTCTGCAGCCCCAGGATACTGAGTAATTCACCTTTCAGGTCCGTTCCCTGTAAAACAAGCGCATTGGTACCAGTGTCACCTGCATATTCCTTTTTTTCCATCACTCAAGGTATTTGTATATCTTTTACTTTCATTCATATTTCTTTTGTTTTGGTTCAAGACATCTAAGTAGCAATTTCCAGTAATTTGTCAATTGAAATATCCATGTAGTTGCTTTTGTTCCATGCGATTATGTCATTCCTTGAGAATTTTTCAAGGGAGTTTGAGTGACTGCAGGTCTCCTCATGTCTCCATGACTCTTCGCAGGAGCCTGGCCGATTTTGATAATGCTGTTATTTGGATGGTCTCCACTCGTCCTCTTATTTCCAAGTCTTCCAGTCGGTACAGTCACCAAATGATTAGTTTCCTTTGGTGACTATACCGAGTGCACAAATTACAATTTGTATCACCGTCACTTTCATGTTCCATAGTTGTTTTTTTCAGTTCTTTAGCATGGTCTTGGTATTTTTCTCTCTTTTAGCTGGAACACCAGTTCACTATTCGGACGGTTTCGTTGACTATCACTAGGCCTAGTCGACAGGTCGAGATTCGATGATTTTTTGTATCTTAAAATCCCAGAGAAGTTTTTGCGTCTCATTCACCGGGACGGATTCCGGGTTGTACATATGGCATTTGTTCCTCTGGTCAAATTTAAACTTTTTGCTCAATTTCCAATAGATCAGCTTCCTCATCCAGTCGTGTCTATACTTATACTCATTTTTTTTTTGCGCTAATTTACTGATTTCTCTTATTATGTGATTGATCGTTTAATCTCAATCACGAAATAGCCTTAATCGACTATTTTGTTGCGTCTTGTGTATTATTATTATTATTATTGTTGTTGTTGGTGATGGTGATGGTGGTAGTGATTGTATTAATAGTATGAAAGAAAAAAGACTGCAATATTTTATAGAAGAAAAAAGAAACAAGTAATATCATACTGAAAAAGTACTACTACTATTTCTGCTACTATCTGTCATGTAATGTTAACAAAGATTTTGGAGACTTGGTGACACTTGCTCTCACTTAGACTCCAGTGTTTAACGTGGTTGAGCGGTTTACGGAGAGTCGAAGTTTGAAAGTGAATGGGAGGTTAATTTCTGGGGAAGAAGAGAGAGAAGAAAAAACAATAGAAAAAAAAGCAGACGGACAGTCTACGAACGGCCATGTAAATCAGGCAAAAGCATTCGATGTAGGTCAGCCAGTTACTGGTGAATAACTATGGTAAATAAAAAAACGAGGGTCCTAAATCTTCTGTGCCTATATGGAAACACGGTAAATGGATATGCTACTCCCCCCGACACCAGGCGGCAGTAAGGGGACGACTCATGTTTAAAGGTTATTTGGCTGCGCGATGCGAAGAGGTAAAGTCGAAGGTTTGAAAGCTGATGCGAGACGTGACGAGGTAAAGACAACATTTGAACACCAGCCACGAAGATGGAAAGACAGACGAAAATTACGAGCCCCATTATGGGGTGAGCTCCGAAAAGGAGTCTCATGGCAGACATCAACCACTGAACAAGCATGTTAGAACTATAAGAGAAAACCTGAAAGAAAATTCAAGGACAGCTTCTGCTCTCTCTCTCTCTCTCTCTCTCTCTCTCTCTCTCTCTTCTCATGACTCATTGTTTCTCTTTGTTCAGCCAACGCGATCGACTCAGTTTCTAAACTCTCTTTCTTTCTTCCCGACGACTACTTAAAAAAGTGTTGTAGTGAATAAACTTTTGTGTTAGTGAACCAGGACCGGGTTTCTATGTGTTCTTCACTTTTCCCACTGTGAGGCTACCACCGTAAAATTGAGGTCTAACGGTAAAACGTTCTATTTGGTGCAGTAATATTACAACCTTCTACTTGAGAACCATGGTGGTACACAGTAGAAAACCATCTGCTAACACAAGTATGAAAAACCATCAAATGTGTAAGATAATAACGCTATAGAATTGCTAGTGAATGTTATGCGAAGAGTTAAGGAGACTTGAGGCGACTTGCTGTCTCTCAAACTCTTGTAAAAGACCATCAGCTAACGCTGACGTGAAAAACTCTCAAAGAGAAAAAAGATGATAATATTCCCAGAGATGACGTGACAGACTATATGTATCAAATAAGGAAGAAGGAAGAGGATTTACTACCATTGATGAAACCGTTGATGCATCGATACAACGATTCGAGGACTACATAGAAAAGCAAGAAGGAGAACTGATTACAGCCACTAGAAACGATGCTAACAACACGATGGCCAACAGAATGACAATAACTAGGAAACAAAAATGGGAAGAAAAACAATTCTATGGGCGATTTAAATGACTAATAAACAACATCTGCAACGACAAAACCTGGACGTGGCTAAGAAAAGGAAACCTTAAGAGAGAAACTGAATCTTTCC
>OY757914.1:100791305-100808690 GCA_963585895.1 Sepioteuthis lessoniana
TTATGTATTTGTATATACATATTGTCATCCAACGACGAACTGTTTCGTTGTATAACAACTCCTCAGAATGGCTGGAAATACAACAAATAGGGATTGAAACCCGGCTGACTTTACGCCAGTCGGATATCTTACCATAGAAATAATGATAAACTCGGTGAAAGCGAAAGAATTTAACGAATATTTATTATTTTTCTTTTGTTTACATATACGCTTATCTGCTATCGAGTGCTCCATTCATGAGAAGATCTTGATATTACACGAGTGGAAATCGGTAATTCCTTCGCGAGATTGCTCAAACCCGTTGGGAGAACATATATCTCTATATATATACCATGATATTCAGAGGTTTCCATTGGTCGACAGCAGATATTGTAATTTGATCGCTGCTTAGACCCTAACTATGACCAACAGCCAAGGAAAATTTATCAGTTTCATTCAGTTATTCATTTGCACAGAAAATCAACTAGTCATTACCAACAACTACTTCAAAGACAGGGAGGTGCCCTTGGTATAATGGTTATCGTTGTAGGAAATGAACACGGCGACACGGGTTCAAATCCTGGAGGTGACTGATTGCATTTTACATAGCACTAATACCCTTGGGAAAGGTATGAATTCAATTATTCTCCCTCTAGCTATGGGTAAATAGTTGGGCAGACTAGCTTCTTCAGCCTTGGTGAGGCAACTAGTCTAGGAGAAGGAAAACTCTGAATTAAAAAACCTGTTAAACTTTGCTTAAAAACTGACCTTGTGTCATATCCTGCCCGAGCGGAGGGGTTGGTAAATATAAACTACTTCAAAGACATTTTGAATGCACCCAAGATCAAAACACTAGCACTTCATCGACTGCACCATCATGCGACAGCGTGATCTGCTCGATTTTTCTGAATTTTCTCTTGCTCTCTCTCTATTTCTCTGTCTCTCTGTCCATCTTTCTCGCTGTGCATATATATATATATATATATATATATATAAGTGTGCGTGTGAATGAGTGTATTAATAAATATAACTGTGTGTAAACGTGTTTATTTATACATATACATATATGTGAGGGTTTTATCTATCTATCTATCTATCTATCTATGTGTGTGTGTATGTGTTGTGTGCGTATGCTTTTGTATTTGTCTATGTTTTCATGTGTTTGTGCGCACGCGCACACACACACACACATACATATATATATATATATATATATATATAAATATGTGTGTGTATGTGTGTGTGTGTGAGATATATATATATATATATATATATATATATATATATATTTGTGTGCGTGCGTGCTTGTATGTGCGTGTATGTGCATATTAAGTGCGTTTATATTGTGTGTTTTTATATGTATACATATGTGTGTGTGTATCTGCTTGTTATATAAGAATGAGTTTCTATGTAGATGTGAGCATATGTATATTTATATATACTTTAGTGTGTGTATAAATGTGCATACATACATATAATAACACATACATATATATGTGTTTATGTGTGCAGGTTTTTATGTTTATATATGTGTTCTTGTGACTTTACCTCTTTGATTTTAAACATATATGTTTACATAATCATTATATATGAGTTTATATATATATATGTATATATACATGTAAGTGTGTGTGTGTGTGTGTGTGTGTGTGTGTGTGTGTGTGTGTGTGTGTGTGTGTGTGTGCATCATTATCCGTATATGTATATGTGTGCATATTTTTTTATGTATAGAATAGATTGATGAAGAAACTCGATTCCAAGAAAATAAATTGACATCAAAATTCATGTTTTCGTCTTTTGATGATTTTCCCTGTCCTTTTTTTATTTTTACTAAAAGATATAAATGTATATATTATTATTTTTTTTTTCATAAGCTATGAAGCAGAAATTGAAAAGTTCTCTTCGGAATAAATATTTAGAGGTAATCTATTCTAGACAAAGCAGAAATACAAAAAAAATTATATATATATATATATATATATATATATATATATATATATATATATATATATAGTTAGTTTTCCCATTTCGTATCGGGCATATATTTTTTCAAAAAATACTCAAATTTCAGTGCCTATTGTGTGATTAATAAATAAGATCTGTGTTTTTATTTCGATCTGTTTCGATTAGTCTCCTCCATATCTATCTTCCTGCTCATGACTAGAAGCTGACTAAGCTTGGCTTCCTTTGACACAAGGTCGTGGGTTTTATAAAAACTAGGGATTGACGTCTTGTTTGGAATTGTAGATTCAAAAATTTGTCCTTTACATAAGGTCTGAAATTCTAATCAGGGTCATAATTTTTAGTTACTTTTCAAGCAAACGTAGACCATAGAATAGTATCTGCCAGAATAGACAACAGGTTTCAAACTGAGTGCTTTCAGCCGTTTGTGTAGCCATCTTCAAGGTCAAAGCTTTTAGGATATAAGTTAAGGACTTATAAAAGAAAAAAATAGCCATTAAAAATATATAAGATTTTTTAAATACGTTTGAATGTTGAATTTCGGTATTTTGCTCTCTCTTTCTCTCTCTCTTTCTCTCTCTCTCTCTCTCTCTCTCTCTCTCTCTCTCTCTCTTTCTCTTTGCCCAGTCGGCTGAGGCTGTAGAATACATCGATTGCATCTCCACCGAGTGGTATGACTTCTCCTACCAGTCTCCTGGATATGATACTAAACAATCTGATGGTGAGGCTCCAGTAATGCTGAAACTTTGGGGAATGAGGAGTACTCCTTTATAGCCATCGCTCCCACGTCCACTGTATCCTGTACTACCTGATAGGGTCCTATCTATGGATCAAATAGAACTAAACTGTGTACTTATGTTAAACTGAATTGTTTCAAATAGAACTGATTATATTTACAGAAATGGATTTGGCATTAAATAACCTACAATGGTTGATATGCCATAAAACCAAACCAAACCAAACTTAATTCGGTGTTAAATTACCCTAGAAGGGTTGATACGTCATAAAACAAAACAACCAAACCTCTCTCTCTCTCTCTCTCTCTCTCTCTCTCTCTCTCTCTCTCTCTCTCTCTCTCTCTCCGTTGCACAATATACACACAAAATACAAATAAAAGCTATACATTCATTTTCCGATCATCTTGGTTAGCTAAGATCTCATTCAGCTTTGGATGAGTTATTTGAAAGCCTGATGCATTCTAACGGCATTTAAAACCGTCCTGAGTTACTCTATGCCTTGAGATTCGGAATACACACCCATTGTACACTCATATTTAATTGTTTTTTGTAGTTGTTTTTCAATTTCTTTTCATTCATTTATATGACAACTAGTATTCCTATCCAGTACAAATTATTTTCATACAGTTTCATGGTTTCAAGTATTCTCACCTAATGCTTTCCTGATATTCATATGGTTTCAAGTCGTTATTTCTATAATTAAACATTTGTATACATTCACAGGTTTTCAAGCATCGAATAATAATACAAACGAAGTAATTGTTCTGAGAATTAATTTTTATTTATTTATTGCGGACTTTTCCCCCTCATCTTGGTAGTTTTTTGTGTTGTTTTTTCTTTCACTACGTTTCGGCCAAATTTTCCTCTGGCCTTCTTCAGGTGATTTACTGCGACCGCGACCAAGATGAGGGGGAAAAGTCCGCAATAAATAAATAAATAAAAATTAATTCTCAGATTAAAAAGCCTCATCTCAAAAATGATTCCAATTAAGGACAATATACAGAAGTAATTGTTGTTTCGGGTATCACTTCTTAATACAAATGATTTACAGTTATATTGTATGAAGTCTTCCTATCTAATATAAATAATTTTCGAACAGATTTATTCAACCTCTTGATATGACCGCTCCCCGTTAGAGGTCACCTTGAAGAAATGTCAATTATGAGATATTTCATACAACCACTATATCCAGAACAGGAGCCGGATCATCAAATGTAGTTTTGTGTTATCCACTCGGCACCAACTTTTTGGGGAGGTACTCCCCAATGGAAATACTGTCAATATATTAGTCTCACCGGCAAGGTGATGGGTTATTTTCAAATGAATTTGAAATTTTAAATTAATTTTTGTATAAGACATATGTTCCTACGAACCTAATGTATTTGATTTATATGTGGCGTAATGGTTAACGTGCGGATCTTCAGCTTTAGAGTAAGCAAGTTGGAACTCTACTCACATTATTCTGTTCGATAAGGGACTAATACCTTTGGAAAAGGTATAAGCCCTCTTATCCCACCTGCGACGAGCCAAGTAGTACAATTATTTTTCTTCTCCAATGATGGATTTGGTATCAAATATCCCACGAAATTTGATATGCCATTAAACAAAGAGACCAAACTTTCATACTTGAGGGATTAATAAGTAAGTAGTAAAGTTGCGACAGTGGTCGAGGGCGACCCAAAGGCTCCCTTTTCAGTAGCTACTACACCAAGGTGAAAGGGAGGGCGCTATTCCTTTCTCTGGATTGCTCCACTTTACCTTTGATACGTACCTTATAATGCTGAGTATTAAGCAAGAAAGTATCAAGTACCACTTTTTAAGTCTTTGGTATGACTCGACCTGGGATTGAACCGCAGTCTCCCGGGCCATTGAAGAACCCTCTACCCACTAGACCAATGAGCCGGTTGAAGGATTAATAGTACTACTATTATTCTGCCACAAGAATGTATTTTTTATTAATTAACCCACAGACGTTGATATGCTATTAAGACAAAAGAACCAAACCCTTATACTTGAGGGTTAAAAAACAGTACTACTACTGTTCTCTTAGGATGGATTTGGCATTAAATAACCTACAAGGACTGATATGCCATTAAACAAAGAAACCTAACCTTTATACTTGAGAGAAAAATAGTACTCCCAAGCAACTCACATCTGTCAGTATGAACACTCTCACGCTGACTGAATGGTGAACAAGATGATATTTATCCTTTCCTCCCACCAGGCAGGATTTGACTCAAGCTATTTCATATTGTGGGGGTTTAAGGGAGGGGAAAGTCGGAGATGAGCTGAGGCTCATGCGTTGCTGGTCAATGCTAGTCATAGGTTCACTTGGTGCAATGAAAGTATGAATGGTAGACAAGTTAATCTATGGAATAAGTTGGTTATATTGCCAACGTTCGAATTAGATAGTTGGCATTCCATTTTGATGCAAACGTCCAATGTTTGGTTTGATTTATTTGTTGGACAGCATAGACATTTTATGGGTTATTTAAGGGCTAAATTTTATTGATTTACATATTTCTTTGTTTACTCAGTTTAACGGCATATCAACCTTCCTTGGTGATATAATGCCAAAGCTTTCCTTGTAGATAATTTACAAAGCTCTTTGCTTCGATGTGGCACAAGGCCGAATGAACGGGGCGCCCTTGTAGACGAATACCACGTCGCCCCCCCCCGTAAATTTCTTACGATAGACTTAACTGTTTCCATTTTTCACCATTCCATTGCAATTATTTTTTAAAATCACAATTTCTGTCCGTAATAATCATTTGTTTGTGCACAGTTATCAAGTCTTCAATATACAGATAATTTACTATCAGTTGTATAGTTTCAAGTATTCCTATTAGATACAAATAATTCGCTATCAGTTGTTTAGTTTCAAGTATTCCTATCTAATACAAATAATTTACTATCAGTTGTTTAGTTTCAAGTATTCCTATCTAATACAAATAATTTACTATCAGTTGTATAGTTTCAAGTATTCCTATTAAATACAAATAATTTACTATCAGTTGTTTAGTTTCAAGTATTCCTATTTAATACAAATAATTTACTATCAGTTGTATAGTTTCAAGTATTCCTATCTAATACAAATAATTTACTATCAGTTGTTTAGTTTCAAGTATTCCTATCTAATACAAATAATTTACTATCAGTTGTATAGTTTCAAGTATTCCTATTAAATGCAAATAATTCGCTATCAGTTGTTTAGTTTCAAGTATTCCTATGAAATACAAATAATTTGCTATCAGTTGTATAGTTTCAAGTATTCCTATGAAATACAAATAATTTGCTATCAGTTGTATAGTTTCAAGTATTCCTATGAAATACAAATAATTTGCTATCAGTTGTATAGTTTCAAGTATTCCTATGAAATACAAATAATTTACTATCAGTTGTATAGTTTCAAGTATTCCTATGAAATACAAATAAATTACAATCAGTTGAATAGTTTCAAGTATTCCTATCTAATACAAAAAAATTCCTATCAGTTGTATAGTTTCAAGTATTCCTATGAAATACAAATAAATTACAATCAGTTGAATAGTTTCAAGTATTCCTATCTAATACAAAAAATTCCTATCAGTTGTATAGTTTCGAGTATTTTCATCTAATACAAATAATTTGTATAGGTACAAGTATTCCAAAAATGTAAATTTGGTGACTGTAGTGGAGGGCAACTCGAAGGCTCCCTTTTAAATATCTACCACACTGAGTAGGGCATGGTACTACACTTTTCTCAAGATTCCTCCACTTACCTTTGATACGTTCCTTATAATGCTGAATGTTGAGCAAATTGGCATCATGTACCATTTTTGAGTCATTGGATATGACTCTACCTGGGATTGGACCTTGGCCATTGGCGAACACTCTACGCACAAGACCAATGCCATTTGTTGGTATGGTCAAATTTTAGTATCTTGCAGTGGGTCACCGTTCCCACCCAGTCGTATCTACTCTTGTATTTCTTTTGTGCTAGTTAACAGCATTCACTTATCATCAACCACTTCATCTCAATCTTGCCATGCCATTATTTTTATTTACTCCTAGAGAGTTTTTCACACCAGTGTTATCTTTCATTGAAGTTTAAGTGATAGCAAGGCTCCTCAAGTCTTCAGGACTCTTCTAAGTATTCTGGCCGTTTTCAACGATGCTTTCGTTCGGATGGTCTCCACTCATCCTCCAACTTTAAAACTCCTGCAATCCCTTTAATAGTCTAGTAGTTACTGTACCGAATGCACCAATCACGATTGGTATAATCGTCACTTTTACGTTCGATAGATGTTTTAATTCCCTAGCAAGGTCGAGGTACTTATTCTTCTTTTCACTTTCTTTCAGCTTCATTCAGTGGTCAGCCGGTACAGCAAAGTCTACAATTTTGCAAGTTCTTTTTTTATTTGTTTATTACTGTAAGGTCTGCTCTTCTGGCCGAGATTAGGTGATCCGTTTATATGTCAAAGTCCTATATAAATTTGTGTGTGTCATTCTCCTGGACGGCTACAGGGTTGTACATATACCATTTTTTCGTATGGTCAAATTTCAATTTCTTGCACATATCCCGGTGGATCACCTTTCCCACCCAGTCGTGTCTAGTCTTATACTCCTGCTGAGCCAATTTGCCGCATTTGCTTGTTATGTGATTTATGGTTTCGTCTCTATCACCACATAACCTACATTTGCTACTTTGTCACGTCTTATCTATTCTCGCTTTGATTTGATTGGTTCTTATGGCGTTGCTTTGTGTTACTTTTAGGAGAGATTCTGTTTCTCTTTTAAAGTTTCTTTTTCTTAGGTTTTCTCGTGCGAGATTATTATTATTTCTTTTCGACTTTTTCACACCAGCGTTAGCCAATGGTTTCTCACTGAAGTTTGAATGACAAGTCACTTCAAATCTCCAGGATTATTCTCATTATATTTGGCCGATCTTAACAATGCCGTAGTTTGGATGGTCTCCACTCGTCTTGTTATTTCCAAGTCCTCCAGTCCTTTTATCAATCCTTTAGTAATTGTACCGAGAGCACCAATTACAATTGGTATAATCGTCACTTTCATATTCCACAGTTTTTTTTTCAATTCTCTAACAAGGTCCAGCTACTAATCCTTCTTTTCGAATTCTTTCAATTATACTCTGTGGTCCGCTGGGATTGCAGACCCACGATCCTGCAAGTTCTCTCTTTTTTATTGATTATTATAAGGTTTGGTCATCTGGTCGAGAATAGGTGATCCGTTTGTATCTCAGAACCCCAAAGGAGTTTGTATGTCTCATTCTCCGGGACAGATTCTGGGTTGTGCGTATACCATTTCTTCGTATGGTCAAACTTCAATTTCTTGCACAATTCCTTGTGGATCCTTTGCCCCCCTAGTTGTGCCTAGTCTTATACCTTTTCAACACTAATTTGCAGCATTCGCTTATTATGTGATTGCTTGTTTCATCTCTATCACGATATAACCCACTTCTGCTGTTTTATTGCGTCTTATCTATTCTCGTTTTCATGTTAGTCCTTATGGCGTTGTTTTGTGCTGCTATTAGAAGAGGTTCAGTTTCTCTCGTAAAGTTTATTATTATAATTATTATTATTATTATTATTATTTGTAAGTTTTTCACACCACTTTAACTGATGGTCTTTCCCTGGAGTCTGAGTGACCGCAAGTCACCTCTGGTCTCCATGACTCTGGTCAATCCTAACAATATTCGGGTCAGTCCCTACAGTGATGTTGTTTCGATTATCTCGATTTTTTCTCTGATTTCATTTTCCTCTTGTCTTTCTTTCATGCCTTTTGGAACCGTTCCAAATTAAATTGAAATCCCCGTCACCCTCAATTCTCACATCTTTTTTCATTTTCTAACAAGGTCCAAGTGCTTGTTAATCTTTTCTCTTTTTTTTTTCACTCTGTGATTCATCGGAGTGACAAAATACAATGAACGACAATTTCTTTTTTCTTGTTAATACTAGGTTTTGTCTTCTTGACGGGATCAGGTAATTTGTTTAAATCTTGAAACTCCAGAGAATTTTATGCATCTCATTCTTCGAGATTTTGGTTTTTGTATATACCATTTGGTAGTATCATGTTACAATTAATTCGCTTGCACAGTTCCCAGTGGATCATCTTTCCCACCTAGTCGTTACGTCTTTCTTACTTTTTTAGACCTAGTTTGCTTTAGCAATATTCCCAAATACTGTTTCTGACAATCCTATTCTGATGCACCAAATTTGATCCATTTGGCTATTCTTTTCATCACCCTCAACACAAAAAAGTCCAGTTGCCTGCTAAAAGGGGAATCGAATTAAATATAATCGGAAAGAGACTATGTTTCTTAATCCACGTGTATTTAAAATAGAAAGTAAAAAAAATGTGAAAGAATAATATATTTGACACATGAATATTAAAGAAGGCAAAAACTAAAAAAAAACAAAACTTTTTCCTATGAATACTTACAAGACTGCTACTAATCTATCTACTTTCTAAGCTAAAATATGAATATTAGCGAATGGGTGTCCTCGTGGTGTAATGGTTAAAGCGATAGGCTGTGGAATCGTAGTACGCGAGTTCGTACTCCAGTCGCCCTATTATGTTCACTTACGGGCAAATACCCTTTGGAAAAGTACGAACCCCCTATCCTCCCTGCTATGGGTTAAATAATACCACTACTGTTCTTCTAGAAGAATGGCTTTGGCATTAAATAACCTACAAAGGTTGATATGCCATTAAATAAAGAAACCAAACCAAATGAATGTTAGAACATGTACATTTAAGACGTTTGTTTTTTTTTTCTTTTGCATCTAACCAATATTTTTTTCGGTTTCGGTTTGGTTTGGTTTTATGGCATATCAACATTTGCAGGTTATTTGACGCCAAAACCATTTTTATGTAAATAATCAGTTCTATTTCAAACGATTCAGTTTAGCATGAGTACACAGTTTGTCAAAAACATTTCTATTTCAAACTATTCAGTTATTTAGTTTAATAAAACAATTAAGTTTAGCATAAGCATGCCGTTAGTTCTATTTAACCCATAGATAGGGCCCTATCTGGTGCTACCACGCCTGGCCAGAGTGGACCTGCGAGCAAAGGCATTGAAGGGGTGCTCCGTAATCCCCAAGGCCCCAGTATTACTGGGACCTCGCCATCAGACTGTTTAGTGTCATATCCAGGACACTCATTTGGTGGGGGGGGGTCTTACCCCTCTGCAGAGGGGCTGTCAGTGTATTCTACAAACCTACTATTTGAACGGTATACATTTGAGTGATTTGGTTTGGTTGTTTTATGGCATATAAAACATTGTTGGTTATTTAATGCCAAATCATTTTAAAAAACAATTCATCTTTAAAAACATATTAAATATGTAAGACTTGGTTTGTTTAGGTTTTATGGCATATCAACCATTGTAAGTTATTTAATGCCAAATCTTCTATGTACATATATATTAAATATATTAGATTTGGTTTGGTTGAGTTTCATGTCATATCAACCATTGTAGGTTATTTAATGTCAAATCTTTTTTAATACATTTGTATTAAATATATAAGATTTATAAACACATTTTGTAAATTAGATTTTAAAATGTGCCTGATATCCGTTTTTTGGCACACAGTTAAAGGGTTTCAAGTATTGCTATGTGCCAGTAACAATTTAATGTCAGTCATTTGTTTGCACACTTGAATGGATATACGTACGTGGTGAATTCAATAAGTTTCCAGACTTTTTTGTACAGGCATTTAAAATTGTCGTAGACACTTGAAAATTCAGTATGTTATTGCTATACATCTTATGAGATGACAGACCAATTTTTCAGGTTCAAATCAACAGCTACAGAAGCAATTGGAATACACCCTACTAAAGCCTGATTGTCACAGCTGGTGAATTGCAAAAATGCAATCTGGACGTGAGCCCACTTTAGAAGAACGATATGCAATAAAATTGTGTTTTAAACTCGGACAAAATGCCACAGAAACATATGGAATACTTCAGACTTCATCTTGAATGAATCGAGCATCAGAATTTGAGTGGCATAAGAGACTCAAGGAAGGCAGGGAGTCTGTGAGGGATGATGAGAGGTGTGGGAGGAGTAAGGAAGTCAATACACCAGAGTTGATTAGCCAAAGGGTTACGGTTAAGGTTACGGTTACTAGTTTTAAAGGAGGTTACGGTTTTAAAGGAGTTCAGGAAGAGATTCCGTCGGAAGAGGCCAGCACTCTTCAAATCGGGTCAGTGGCATTTCCACCAGGACAATACACCAGTCCACAACTCCATCCTTGTCACAGACTATTTGACCAAGATGGATTTCAAGACAGTTTATCACCCTCCCTATAGTCCAGACGTTGCTCCCGGTGACTTATGGTAATTTCCTAAGTTCAGAGGCTGTCGTTATAAGACAATTGAGGAGACGAAAGTGGCTGTGACAAAGGTTCATTGACATGCTCACACAAGAGGAATCCATGGAGTCTTCCAGAAGTTGTTGGAACGGTACAACAAGTGCATTGCAGCCGGAGGAGATTACTTCGAAGGGGACTTGAGTTTCATGTGTGTACTATCAATAAAAGTGCCCATACGAAAAAGTCTGGAAACTTTTTTAATGATCCTTGTATATGTTTTGTAAGGGAATAGTTTGTAGGTAATTTCATTTTTGAATGAGTTAAAACTAATCAATTTGCATACAAGAATTGATATTGCTTCAACATAGTAAAATGATTTCAATTATTGCTATCAATACTAACAATTCTTCTCAATATTAATCATTTGTTTGCTTGCAGTGAAATGTTTACAAGTATTGCTATTTAACACTAATTATTCTATTCAATACTATTCCTTTATTTGCACACAGTCAAAAAGTTCCAAATATTGTTATAGTTAAAGAGTTTCAAGTATTGCTATTTAACACTAATAATTTTAATCAACATTACTCATTTGTTTGCACATAGTTAAATGGTTCCAAGTATTCAAACACGAACAATTCTATTTAATATTATTCATTTGTTTGCTCTCAAACGGTTTCAAATATTGCTATCTAAAATCAATAGTTTTATTTACACACGGTTAAGAGTTTCAAATATGGCTAAGTTAAGTAAAGTTGGCGACTTTAGTCGAGGGTGACCCGAAGGCTATTTCTAACAGTTCAGTTTAGTATAAGTCATTTGTTGCACTTAGTTTAAATGTAAAAGAGTTCTGACTCATAGATAGGACCCTATCAGGTGTTTCCAGTCCAGGTTAAAGTAAACCTCGGAGCAATGGCAATGAAGGAGTACCCAGCATTCCCTTAAGCTCCAAGGCTGGAGCCTCGCCATTAGATTGTTAAATGTCATATACAGGACACTCTTTGGGGTGTCTTACCCTTCTGCAGTGATGCAGTCTGTTTATTCTACATCTCCAGCTAAGCCAACAGAGCTGTTGATTGAATAATTGATTTCTACGGCATTGCAACCCGTTTAAGGTTATTTTATGACCATTGTTTACAGAATTACGTTCTTTGTAAATCCATATTTACATTTTTTATACAGTTGATTTTCCAGATTATTTTTTGGCACATGGTCATAATGAATGATTTATGTAAACAGTGGACATTTGAAACTCGCCATATTCAAAGAGAGTTATGGAGGATGGAAATATGAAGTTGTAAAATTTCCTGGCTCCATCTTTTGATATTCATAAAATTGGCTTTGAATTTTTTTTAACTCTTTACTGCATATAAAATCAGTCAATCGTAGTCTTTGATTTACAGAAAAAATTAGAAATAAGTAAAAAGAATTCTTCACGAGTTTAAGAAAACAAAAATTAAACAGATGTATTTGGCCCATTGATGGAATCTTATTATGTACAACATCTCAAAGAGGACATGAGAGCAATTGTAATGAAGGGATACTTTACCCACATTAGAGTTTGGTAAATGGTGCCTCACAGTAAAATAATTAGAGATTTTTGTTAATTATTTAAATTTTTATTGCTAAATTTTTTCTTAGCTAGAAACTTTGAGTTCATAGTTGCAGGTATTCGAGTTTGAAAGGTCAAAGCGGGTTAACCTTATTAGGTATAAACGTGTCAGTTCCTGTCAAAATAAGAATTGACAGTTTGAGTTAGTTGTCAGCAAAATATGATAAGATAAATATCTAAATATATCTCAGCTGATATTTTGCAATAACGTGTCACTAAAATGTTTTAGTTGGAGTCGGTCGGTCGGAGACGGAGTTGGAAATAGCAGACAACAAACAAACTACGATGCTGGAGTGGAGTGGAGTGGAGTAAGCCCACGGCGAGGTTGCACGCAAATAAGTTTAGTTTGGTTTGGTTTGATGGCATATATGACATTTACCGCCAAATTTATTTTTTATACATATAAACACTTCTATATCAAACAATTCAGTTTCACATAAGTACACAGTTTAAATGTAAAAAATATTCAAACAATACAGTTTATTGTATGTACACTTTTATTCTATTTAACCCATGTAGAGGATCCTATCAGGTGCTAAAACTCTAGGCCAGAGTTGACCTCGGAGCGATGGCAATGAGGGAGTACTCTGCATTCCCCAAAGCTCCAGAATAATTGTTTAGAGTCATATACAGGACGCTCGCTGGTGGAGTCTTACTCCACGGCAGAGATGCAGTCAGTGTATTCTCCTGTCCCAGTCGACAGGGCCAACCCAAACAGATACCGTGAGGAACCGCGGAGGAAATAACTTCGTCTCACATAATGACAATGTCTCTGTCTATATTTCCGTCTCGCTGAATAGATTGTTACTGCTGATCAAATAGACTGAAATAATTTCTTTCAATTATCCACACATTTCATTATTTACATTTTTCGGACTATTGTTCTCATCTTCATCGCCATATTTATCACAACGTTTCGGCCGTTGTACGCTCCGGTCTTCTTCAGGTGGTTGGATTGTCGAACTTAACCCTTTATTTCTCTTACCGAAGCTAGACTGTTCTAGTTCTACAAACCATGTTTAATGGATGTCAGTTATCAGTTTTCTCCTCTGAATTTACCTTCTGAATGTTCTCCTCTGCCTTCACCTGGTATTTAACTCACACACTTTGGGTATGTTACTGGATCTAACCAACGCCTTTACCCACTGTGCCATGTGTCCTTGAGGGCATCTCCGTATTATGTTGACTTATTATCCAATGCAGATATTTCCCAACCACATAATTTCCAAAAATATCACTTCGAGCTTGGTTTGAAGAGATACATATTAGAAGATCCATGGTTTCAAAACTGTCATGAAATAGACGCCATTACCGTATTGGTATTGCGAAGTGATTAAAAGATAGCTTTTATCTTAGTGGAGTTTAGAATCTTTTGAACTACTCTCTTAGATGGGACCCTATCAAGTACTACCATTCCGACTCAGAGAGGACATGGAAGTTATGACTTTAAAAAGGTACTCCTCATTAACCAAACTGCCAGTAAATGAGGTAGTTCATGGTTACCTGCAAGAAACTCCTTTATTGAGGGGTGGGGTTACCCCTTGGCAGGGTACATAATCTGAGAATTGAAAATCTGGCCGACAGAGGGGCATTTTTGGTTGATATTTATAGTCTTTCTTTTGGGGCGCAAGGGTGTATTTCTATGCTGATTTCATCGTATTTGTTTTGTTGTAGATTTTTCTATTCTTAAAAATTTATTTGAGAACTGAATGGTGCCTATTTATTATACTTTTTAGTTCCCAAACTAACTTCAGCATTCAATAACTTTCTAGCTTTACATATATTTCAAATCTTACGATTGACGTCTTGTGAGAGAGTTCAATTAAGCCAAGTCAAAAGTTTTACAATATTTTAGAAACATGAAGTGCAATTAAGCAGCTACGAATGTTTTTGCCTCGGCTGTGAAGCTGAAAACGCAAAATGGACAGTGAGATATCGAGGTCACATGATAACTCGCCGACTTTTGCTCGACAGATTTCTCTTTATGACTTGGTTTGGTTACTTTGTTTAATGGCATGTCAACTCTTTTTAGGTTATTTAATGCCAAACCCATTCTTCTAGAAGAACAGTAGTGGTACTATTTAACCCATAGCTAGGAGGATAAGGGGGTTCATACCTTTCCCAAAGGTATTTGCCCGAAAGTGAACGTAATAGCGCTACTGGATTACGAACTCGCGTACTACGATTCCGCTGTCCATCGCTTTATCCATTACACTACGAGGACACTCCCCTTTATGACTTGGAGCACGACCTCGAAATCCACAATTTTAGCCCTATCTGACCTTGCTTGATCGTCAAGGTTCTTACGACCCGAGCAAAATTTATTCAATCATCTGGTTAATATCCTGTGAACAAATGCGCCTTCACCTTTCAAGCAATGAAAGGTTTTGGTTGTTTCCACGGCGTTATAGCCAATTTTAAACGTGGAAAGTATAAGTTGCCGAATTGATCCATCTGTCAAATCACATATAGAGTTAAGCAATGCACAGAAGGTCAACAGACCAACCACCATGCCACTTCCAAGTACCGGTGTCCTCGTGGTGTAATGGTTTAAAGCACTGGGCTGCGGAATCGTATTAAACGAGTTCG
This sequence comes from Sepioteuthis lessoniana, assembly GCA_963585895.1. Lineage (NCBI taxonomy): Eukaryota > Metazoa > Mollusca > Cephalopoda > Myopsida > Loliginidae > Sepioteuthis > Sepioteuthis lessoniana. The sequence goes on from OY757914.1 coordinate 100,806,503, forward strand.
AACTCTATTCGCGCTATAACGTTCACTTTCGGACAAATACTCTTGGGAAAGGTATAAACCTCTTACCTACGGGTTAAATAGTACCACTGCTGTTCTTCGAGAAGGACGGTTTAGGCATTGAATAACTTACGAAGATTGATATGCCATTAAATAAAGAAACCAAAACAAACTTCCGAGTGCAGCAGGGAAGTTCCACAGCTTTGAAAACTACCTCGTACCAAAAGTTTGCAAAACTTATGATTCACCCTAGTAGTGGCGTCAGTCTTCTTCTCTCAACAGCCCTTTACACATACTACCTATCTGGGCACCTCAGGTAGTGTAATGGTTAGCAAGTTTGACTAGCAAACCTGCAAAAGTGAGTTTGAGTCTCATTAATGCCCCATTTAATCAGTCTTGAGCCACATCGAAGCAAAGAGCTTCGTAAATTAGTGGAGGTGCTCGTGGTGTAATGGTTATCGTCATAGGAAATGGACACAGCGACACGAGTTCGAATCCCGTACCAGGCTAATTGCATTTCACATAGTACTAATACCCTTGGGAAAGGTAAGAATCCAATTATTCTCCCTCCAGCTATGATAAAATAGTAGGGCAGACTGGGTTCTTCAGCCTTGGTGAGGCAACTGGTCTAGAAGAAGGAAAACTCTGAATTCAAACCTGTTAAACTCTGCTTGAAAATTGACATTGTGTCATATCCTGCCTGAGCGGAGGGGTGGGGTAAATATGGATATTAACTATCTGTTTTTGCTTTGAAATTTTCTGATCATTCTATTTAATCTCTGTGTATCTTTTAGATTTCAATTTGGTACAATACAGACGTATGTAACAAAAAGAATATCACCCTTATTATTCTATTATTGTTTTACACCAATTGTATATTATTTTTCTCCTCTAGGGTATGATTTTACTCCGATAATATATAATTACTTTAGTCCTTTAAGATGGGGTTGTTTTACTCCTCAAAGATGTGGTTGTTTTACTTTTCAAAGATGTGGTTGTTTTACTCCTCAAAGATGTGGTTGTTTTACTTTTCAAAGATGTGGTTGTTTTACTTTTCAAAGATCTGGTTGTTTTACTCCTCAAAGATGTGGTTGTTTTACTTTTCAAAGATGTGGTTGTTTTACTTTTCAAAAATCTGGTTGTTTTACTTTTCAAAGATCTGGTTGTTTTACTCCTTTAAGATGTGGTTTTTATACTCCTCAAAGATGTGATTGTTTTACTTTTCTAAGATGTGGTTGTTTTACTCCTCTAAGATGTGATTGTTTTACTCCTCTAAGATGTGGTTGTTTCACTCCGCTATGATGTGGTTGTTTCACTCCTCAAAGATGTGGTTGTTTTACTCTTCTAAGATGTGTTTTTTTACTCCTTTAAGATGTGGTTGTTTTACTCTTTTAAGATGTGGTTGTTTTACTCCTTTAAGATGTGGTTGTTTTACTCCTTTAAGATGTGGTTGTTTTACTCCTCAAAGATGTGGTTGTTTTACTTTTCAAAGATGTGGTTGTTTTACTTTTCAAAGATCTGGTTGTTTTACTCCTTTAAGATGTGGTTTTTATACTCCTCAAAGATGTGATTGTTTTACTTTTCTAAGATGTGGTTGTTTTACTCCTCTAAGATGTGATTGTTTTACTCCTCTAAGATGTGGTTGTTTCACTCCTCTATGATGTGGTTGTTTCACTCCTCAAAGATGTGGTTGTTTTACTCTTCTAAGATGTGTTTTTTTACTCCTTTAAGATGTGGTTGTTTTACTCTTTTAAGATGTGGTTGTTTTACTCCTTTAAGATGTGGTTGTTTTACTCCTTTAAGATGTGGTTGTTTTACTCCTCAAAGATGTGGTTGTTTTACTTTTCAAAGATGTGGTTGTTTTACTTTTCAAAGATCTGGTTGTTTTACTCCTTTAAGATGTGGTTTTTATACTCCTCAAAGATGTGATTGTTTTACTTTTCTAAGATGTGGTTGTTTTACTCCTCTAAGATGTGATTGTTTTACTCCTCTAAGATGTGGTTGTTTCACTCCTCTATGATGTGGTTGTTTCACTCCTCAAAGATGTGGTTGTTTTACTCTTCTAAGATGTGTTTTTTTACTCCTTTAAGATGTGGTTGTTTTACTCTTTTAAGATGTGGTTGTTTTACTCCTTTAAGATGTGGTTGTTTTACTCCTTTAAGATGTGGTTGTTTTACTCCTCAAAGATGTG
>OY757914.1:100808890-100811390 GCA_963585895.1 Sepioteuthis lessoniana
GCTTCGAGATCATATCTAACACAATTCTTACAGTCTGTCTGTCACACACACACACATCACACACACACACATATATATATATATAAATATATAAAGAGAGACAATATATATATATATATATAAATAGATGTAAAGAGAGATAATATAAATATATATATATATATGTATATAAAGAGAAAAGACATAGAGTGAAAGAGACAGACATAGAGAAAAGGAGAAAGAGAGAGAGTGTGTGTGTGAAAGAGAAAGAGATGACAGATAGATCGACAAACATACTGATATTCAAGGAGAGAGAGAGCAGTAAAATGAAAGAGAAAGCGGAACTGAATGGTTCAGATGCGTACAACTTGGCATCTTTCGAGTTCCATAAAAGATCTGACCAAAAAACGATCCTGAGATGATCTCTCTCTCTCTCTCTCTCTCTCTCTCTCTCTCTCTCTCTCTCTCTCTCTCTCTCTCTCTCACTTTTGCTCTCTTTAGTTCTCTCTCACTCACTACCATTCAAACATACTGGGTAATAAATGAATGGATGAAGGAAAGTAATGGACCCTGATCACAGATAGGCACTCAGAAAATACACACCTCAGCGCGTATTTACTTAAACGCGTTTTATATGCTGATATAAAATAGATTTGCTCAAATTCATTGCCACTCAATCTTGAGACCCACCATTGCACAAGGAATTAAAAAATGAATAAAAGAACCAGTAACAGATGAAATCAATTTTTATTTATTTATTTATTTATTTGTAGTAGACAGCTGCCCCTGCCATTTTGATGTTAACCTTAAACCCTGCTCATTTACATATTACAAACCAGCGTTTCATCTCCTCATACTTCGTTCATGTACAGACCACACACACACAAAATAAATCACAGACACACACACACACACAAAATAAATCACAGACACACACATATTCTCAGGGAAGGACACCCGATATATTACTGGTGCTATCCCTTCCACCCAGTCATATGTGGAGCCTAAAGAAAAGACTGAAGAAAAAAAACTAGAGTTTTTAAAAAAAAAGCATGTGTACATAGAAGAAAGAAAGATGGAGATTTGGCTAGTAGCCTCTATCAGATCAAAAGAGAATATAACATTATTGACACGATGAGCCTGTCAAAAAATATTTGCACTTATTCACTAAATTTGTGGATTTTTGTTTGCTTCGTTTTTATTTTTATTTTTTATTTTGTTTAGTTTTTTTTTTTTTTGTTGGTTTTTTTTTCTGTTGGGGGTTTGTTACCAAAGTCATCGATTTCTTTATGCGAGAGAGTTGTTAATTCATGCGTTAATAAGAAAGAAAGAAAGAAAGAAAGAAATGTTCATACATATGTATGCGATAATTACGATTAATAGTATTCGAGTATGAAAGAAACGAATAAATTCTATTTGATAACGGAATTACTTAATCCTAAAACTAATGTAGGGGCATGAATTTTTCATTGTTGCCTATATATTTCATTATTCAATATCTTTAATACATATACGTATACATATAAACACTTTCTGAATAATGAATGAATCAGTTATCTATCTATCTATCTATCTATCTATTACAATGTCTCCCTTCTTTCTTTCTTTCTTTCTTTCTTTATGCATTCCTAAAACTAGTACTACTCATGTCTCTATTTCTATTAGCGATCTAATATTGAAATGCAATGTGGTAACAAAAACGTGCAAACACACATATATAAATTATATGTGTGTGTGTGGTGTGTCGCTGGGTAGCAGTCAATATATATATATATATATATATATATATATATATATATATATATATATATATTATATAGAGAGAGAGAGAGAGAGGGGGGGGGTCTATGTCAGAAGTGTTTACTTCTTCGTATATAGATACCAAGATAAGTTAGATATTTTTTCCTTTCAATCTACTGTGGTAATATATATATATATATATATATATATATATATATATATATATATATATGTGTGTGTGTGTGTGTGTGTGTGTGTGTATCAGTATGTATGTATGAGAGATGTACGTATTCCCATCAATAATAGAGGTATAAACGTGTATCTATATTTATATGTAAAACAGATTATAATATGTTTGTGCGCCTGTATGTATCCATGCACTCATATTCTTACGTATGTGGATATATATATATATATATATATATATATATATATATATATATATATATATACGCTACCACATATTATTTATCTGTGTCAGTTACTTATATCCAAGTCCAATCTTGACGTGTGTATTTTATTTAGTCTTTGATTTCATTTAGATTGCTTATCAACTTCAACTCATCTTTTTTCACGTTTAAACTTGCTTACTTGAAATGCACCAGCCTCCAACCCTTTCCCTTAAAAAAAGATTAAATAATTTTTTTTCTTTCTTAATAAACTCGGTTAAGATTACTCAACTTTTCTATGACATTTCAAGTCTGTTTAATAAATTATTTGTTTATATGGAAATAATTGTCTCTCTTTCCACTATTATTCCATATATATATAGATCTGTTTC
>OY757914.1:100816390-100856390 GCA_963585895.1 Sepioteuthis lessoniana
TTGCCATTCACTTTACGCTAATGCCCTCAGAAAGGACACGAATTTATCTTTTCTCTTCCTGTCTCAGTTATGGGTAAAAATTGATTAATGAACAGACCAGACTCGGCGAACTAAGCTCAAATCCGGGACGAAGCTGATGCATTTAGATTTTCACTAACGCCCATGTGACTGGGTTATTTACCGTAGGTTAGACAACCAGTCAAAGAGAAATACTTTATTCAAACAGTTTTAGATGTAATTTTTTATCAACATTATTTTCAGGACGAAAACAAACTAAAATCTCTTCGAATAATATTGCTATAATAAATGTTTTAAAGCATTGTAAATTATTAACTTATGTCGAGTATTCATTTATCTTAATTTTCGTTGCGTTAGTTTGCAAAGACCAACAAGTAGCACTTATTTCACTCTCACTGTTACCCAGTCGGCTAGGGCTGTAGAATACACCGACTGCTTCTCAGCAGAGAGGTAAAACTCTCCTAACGAGTGTACTGGATATGACACAAAACAATTTGATGGTGAGTCTCCAGTAATGCTGAAGCTTTGGGAATGTGGAGTACCCCTTCAATACCATCACTCCCTGGTTCGCTCTGGCCCAGAGCGGTAGCACCTGATAGGGTCCTATCACTGGTCAAATAGAACTTGGATATATTCTTATGCTAAACTGATTTGCTTGAAGTAGGACTGTTTTGACATTTAAGCAGCGTGCTTATGCTAAACTGAAGTGTTTGAAATGGAACTGTTTTTCTATGCTAAACTGAATTGTTCGAAATTGAACTGTTTTTTATATTGAAACTGTACTTACTCTAAGCCGAATTATTTGAAATAAAACAGTTTGTGGTATAAAAATAGATTTGACATTACATACGCAACAATGGTTGGTATATTTCATAAAAATACATTCCTTTCTTTTGCCTTTCAATTGAATAAAATTCATCGTTGATCTTTTGGTTGTTTTCACTTTAAAAAAAAAAGTAACCAGTCTTTCTTTCTTTCTTTCTTGGTCTCTTTTTATTTTTATCTTTATTTCTATTTTCGTGGGGGGGAGTGATTTGAAACTTTCAACACGGTGCGACATTATAATCACTTAGATGTGCCTGAACCAGACACAGTACATATGGCAGTTCGTTAGAAAACGTAGAGGCGAGACAAATGAGCTAAAGAACTGGTCATTATCGTCCGTCGAAATTAAGGAGTGCTTAATTAGGGCGATTTCAGTTTGGACTTTTTAATTTTGTAGATTTCTCTTCTCCAAAGACCTGTAATTACCCAACTGAAATGTAAAACTCTGATTTTATTTTATTCGATTTTAGTTTATTTTATCTTATCTTATTTTACATTTTAACTGGGTGGGCAGCATCTAAATTGAAGACAGAAATTAACGGGGCACTAATCAACTGCCATAAATGAGGTGGTAGCGAGGTAGGTACTTAAAAGACAAAGCGATTTTTACTTGGGAGGAGTCCACCTTCGCTATAAATAAATATAGATCTCAAAATTTTTCCTTATTTGATAAAAGTTTACTTCTTCAATTTGTATCACTATCATTGTATTTCCACACTTTATTAAGAATATTACAACAAAATATATATATTCATCCACAGACAGACTGTTTCTTTGTATCACAACTCTTCTGTGTGGCTAGACATGTAGGACACTTGAAGCCCGCCCAATTTTACGTTAAGACTTAGCATCAGACTGCTCTGCCAACAAGCGTACCACGTCAGCTAGCGAATTATAAGCATTAAGTAGTAGCGTTCGTTTGTTTACATTTTATACCTTACCGGATACCAGAGTGCTCAATTCGTTCGAAGAGCTTTGCATTATGCGAGCGGCAGCCGTAAATTCCTTCGCCAGAGTGATCAAACCCCATGGGGAAGCATATATATTGTCATCCACAGACAGACTGTTTCGTTCTATCACAACTCTTCAGTATAGCTAGACACATAGGACGCTTGAAGCTTGGATCGAAACCCGCCCAACTTTACGTTAGGCTTTACTATTTTATATATATCATTACTGTTTGCCCAGTTGACAAGAGCTGTAGAATAAGCCGACTGCATGTCAATAGAGGGATAACACCCCACCCCCCACTACCAACAAATATCCTGGATACGATCCGAAACAATCTGATGGCGAGGTTCCAGTTCAGGAGTTTTAGGGAATGTTGCCATCACTCCCAGGTCCACTCTGAACCTGACGGGATCCCAACTATGGTGGCCTAGTCGACTGGGGCTGCACCGACTGCCTTTCTGTTGAAGGGTAAGTCTCCCCAACGAGTATCCTGGATATATCACTAAACTATCTGATGGTGAGGTTCCTGTAATGCTGGAGCTTTGGGGAATGCGGAGTACCTCTTCATTGCCATCGCTCCCACGTCCTCTCTGAACCTGATGGGATCCCAACTATGGTGGCCTAGTCGACTGGGGCTGCATCGACTGTCTTTCTGTTGAATGGTAAGTCTCCCCAATGAGTATCCTGGATGTATCACTAAACTATCTGATGTTGAGGTTCCTGTAATGCTGGAGCTTTGGGGAATGCGGAATACCCCTTCATTGCCATCGCTACTAGGTTCACTTTACCCCGGAGTGGTATCATCAGATAGGGTTCTATCTATGAGTCAAATAAAACTAAACAGTGTGCTTATACTAAACTGAATTGTTTAAAGTTGAACTGTTTTTACATTTTAACAGCGTACTTATGCGAAACGGAATTGTTCGAAATAGAACCGTTTTTACATTGATCTTTGTGTAAATATATAACTGGGGTTTTTATTATGGCATTTGTGATTGTCATATCCTCTGCGCACGAGCGTGAACTGTACTCAATGTGTGTGCACCTGGACTAAGAGCCGAATAGTTCAAAGCCCAACCAAACCGAATGATGAAATATAATTAACGAAAAATGATTAATATAAAAGAATCATAAAGTAATTATATAACAATGTCAAATGAAACTCTTAGTGTTAAATAGCAATAGTTGTAAGCATTCAACTTTGTTCGGGCAAATGAGCTCTGGTTCGTTTAAAAATGTTACGTACTAACGATTTGTTTATAAATCGTATATATTAAAAAATATTAAAGAGGATTTTGCATTAAATAACCTACAAAGTCTGATATGCTATAAAATATAATAAAGCAACCATTAACGTTTGTAAAGGGTGCAATATTTAGTGATATAGAAAGAAAGAGAAAGCAGTTGATATCTGGTTTGGTTTGGTTTGGTTTGATTTTATGACATATCAATATTCGGTTTTTTAATACCAAATCATCTTAATACAAATATACTGAATATATATGATTTATGAACACATTTTATAGAAGACTTTTTAAACGAGACTGAGCTCTTTTTTTGTACACAAATACGTGGTTTGAAGTATTGCTATATAACAGTAACAATTTAACATCAATCATTTATTTGCACACAGTTAAATAGGTACACATGACATGTAAGTGGTTAGTTTCTCGATAATTTCATTTTTAAATGAGTTGGAACTAATTTGTGGCGCTCTTGAATTGCAATTATTTCTGTACAGTTGAATAGTTTCAGTTATTACAATCAAACACTTATAATTCTCATCATCATCATGTCGTGCGGCCAGCACAGATATCCCTGACCCTCTCTCTCCACGTCTCCCTATCATTCATCGCCTCTGGCTGGTCTTCAGGGTTACATCCCGTATCATCACATAGCTGCTGTATGTATGTTCGAGCTGGTCGTCCTGCTTTTGATTGGCCATATGCGGGGATCCACAGGAGTACACCACTTACGAGCCCGTTCTTGTTTCTCCAGCAGTGTCTGGCATGTCTGGTTCGTCTAGCTTGGATAGTTTTCGTGATAGGTGGTAGGTGGCTGTACAGTTGGTGCCTTGTGGGGTGTTGCAGCCAGGACTTGTTCAATATTGCTCTCAACATTCTTGTATAATTGCCGTCTAGCTTCTTCTCCAGCCGTTTAGTCAGCGTCCAAGTAGTGCATCCATATAGCAGTATCGACACGACCGTTGCCTGGAAGAAACTGCGTTTAATTTTATCGGTCAGGTTTGATTTCCATAATTCTATTCGGCATTAATCATATTTTTGCACACAGTGAAGTGGTTCCAAGTATTGCTATGTATCACTAACAATTCAATAAAAATCAGTCATATTTTTACACATAGTTAAATGATTAAACAGTTCTATTTCTAACAATTCAATTTAGCATAAGTATTTTTTGGCACAGTTTAAATGTCAAACCTATCAGGTGCTACCACTCCAGGTCAGAGTGGACCAGGTAGCAATGTCAATAAAAAGGAACTCTGCATTCCCCAACGCTCCATCATTACTGGGACACCATCATAACATTGTTTACTGTCATATCCAGGACACTTGTTGGGGGCGGGGTCTTACTCCTCTGGAAAGATAGAGATGGTTTATTCTAGTCCTAGACGACTGGGCTATTGATATGTGAGATAATGTATTTATAGACAGTATTACACAAAAATTAAAACCTCTTATATTTGTACGGGACATTGGCCTAGTGGTTAGAGTGTTCGCCAATGGCCCAGGTCGAGTCATATCAAAGACTCAAAAAATGGTACTTGATGCCTCCTTGCTTAACACTCAGCATTATAAGGTACGGATCAAGGGTAAAGTGAAGCAATCGAGGGAAGGAGTAGCGCCCTCCCCTACACCTTGGTGTAGTAGCTATCGAAAAGGGAGCCTTCGGGTCACCCTTGACCATGGTCGCCAACTTACTTACTTATATATATTGTAGCGCTCAAGAATTAACGGTTTTCATCAGTGACATCAACGACCCGAATTTAAATCCTTTTCTATTTCAACTCACTGTCTTTTTACTATTTTACATTCTGTCTTTCTGTCTGTCTGTCTCTCTCTCTCTCTCTCTATCTCTCTCTTACTTTCTTTTTTCTCCTCTCTTACTTCCTCTTTCCCTCTATCTTACTTTCACTTTTCTCCTCTTATATTTCCTCTTTCTCTCTCTCTCTCTCTCTCTCTTCCCCTCTCTTACTTTCTCTTTTCCCCTCTCTTACTTCCTCTTTCCCTCTCTCTTTCTCTTTTGCCCTCTCTTACTTCCTCTTTCCGTCTCTCTTGCTTTCTCTTTCACCCTCCCTTTCTTTTTCCTTCAGCCTCTCTTACAACCTCTTTCTTTCTCTCTTACTTCCTCTTTCCCTTTCTCTTACTTTCTCTTTCACTCCTTCTTACGTTCTCTTTCACCCTCCCTTACTTTCTCTTTGCATTCTCACGTTTATCATCTCTTCTCTCCTGTTTCACACTCATTCTCTTTGCCTTAGAATATCTGTCATTCTTTCTCTGTTCTCTTTAACTCTTCTTTTTCTTTTTGTCTTTTTCTTCTGTCTCCTTCTCTTTCACGCTTTCTAACAATTTTTTTTTTACTTCTGTCCTCTTTTCTTTCTTCTCTTTCACCTCTCTCTTTCTCTATTTACTTCTTTCATTCTTTCTTTCTTCTGTCACCACTTTCTCACTCTCTTTCTTATTCTTTTTACCTCCTTACTTCTCTCATTCTTTCTCTCTTCTCTCTCTCTCTCTCACCCATTCTCTTTACTTTCTTACAACTCTCATTCTTTCTCTCTTCTGTCACTTATCTATCTATCTATCTATCTATCTATCTATCTATCGTTCTCTTTACCTTCTTACTACACTCATTCTTTCTCTCTTCCTTTTCATCACTCTCTACCTCTACTTACATTATCTCATTCTATTTTTCTTCTCTTTCTACCCTCTCACTTTCTCCTTACGTCATAATTTCCCTTTAATCAATTACCTTAACCATTCAGTGCCCTTTTCCCTCAATCTCACACCAACCAATCTTTATCTGCGCAAAGTGTAAAGTACGTACTATTTCATGTGCTTACCTTATCTACTTATGTCTATCTGAAATTCTTTTTTTTTTAATTCTCGCCTTGAAACGCTTCTAAATAAAGACAAACAAAACGTATTCTCTCACAGTCTGCGTGCAAATCATTTGCGGCCACTGGTAGAGCAAAGAAAACAAAAACAAAAAAAACAAAACAAAAAAAGAACAAAAAAAACAAAAAAAAAAAAACAAAAACAAAAACAAAAGGAAGAAAGAAAAATATGTGTGAGGGAGAAGAACCCGGATGATTTCCCAAGTGCATTCTTTCACAATATCGACATTTAAAATGAATGACAGATTGGCTTGGCAAAGAAGCGAAATGATTGTGTACGCGATTAAGTTGATTTTCTTAGGATACAAGCAAAATCTCTAGAGAAGCGTTATCATTAGCTGTTTAGAACATGCGTAGTCTTTAACACACACACACACACTCTCTCTCTCTCTCTCTCTCTCTCTCTCTCTCTCTCTCTCTCTCTCTCACACACACACACACGCATACACACAAGCACATATACACACCACTACCACCTCCATTAACAACTGCAATGACGAACTGCATTTTTTCATTAGAATAGTCCTACATTGTGCTATAGAAACGATATTAATAACAAAAGTTACATCAGTTAAGCAAAAGTCACATAAGAAACTAAAGAAAATTACAATGGCGATACCACAATAAAAACTAATATATATATATATATATATATATATATATATATATATATATATATATATTGCAAAAATGCCACAATATAAAGAGATTATTTTAAGAACAATACACTTAAAATGATCTAATCTAGAAATTTAATATATGTAAAAAGAGAATTTGGCATTAAATGACTTACAAAGGTTGATATGCCATAAAACACAAGCAACTAACCAATCTAGAAATTCTATTGTGCTTACAAAAATCTCCACATACTTTCACAAACTTGTTGGGTATATATATCTTCACTGGTCATATCACCTGGTTTTTTCGTGAAGGTGTAAGGTGTCTTGTGCAAGAATACTCTGGTGAAACCCATCCTTTTCCCGATCTTCTCCTCAGTCGGCTGGGGATGTAGAATATATCGTCTGCATCTCTGCTGAGGGGTAAGACTTTCCAACGAGTAACCTGTATATTACATTAAACAATCAGATGGTGAGACTCCAAAATTCAGTAGCTTTGGGGAATAAGGAATACCCCATCATTGCCATCGCTCCCAGGTCCACTCTGGCCTCCGAGCCAAAAAGAACTGTTTGACATTTAAAAGAAATGACTATTTTTAAAGTGAAATGCTTGAAATAGAACTGTTATATTATTTGAATATGTGTGAAAAAAATGACTGGTGTTTTATTGAATTGTCCATGATACATAGCGATTCTTGGAACTATTTAAGTTTGTTGACTTATGTAAACAAATCATGTATGTAAAAACTGGATTTGTCATTTTATAACCAACAATGGTTGATATGCCACAAAACCTAACCAAACTAAACCAAACCAAACCAAACCGAAGAAACTTCCGATCAACAACTGGTTTGAATTCAGATTTTTCCTTCTCCTATTCCTGTTGCTACACTTAAGTTAAAGATCACAGTCTGCCCAACTATCTATCTATAGGTAGGCGTAGAATAGTTGTATTCATTTTTTTCTCAAGAGTATTAGTGCTATGTGAAGTATAGTTTCACTCGGAATTTGAACTCGAATAACCAATTCCACGTACACACACACACACACGTATATATATATATATATATATATATATGTGTGTGTGTGTGTGTGTGTGTGTGTGTGTGTGAATTCATCATGGCGGTGTAATAATAATTACAGTTATCGCAGTGGATAACAGATTCAGTGAGCCGATTTAAAATCCAACTCGCTACATTTTGTTCTCAGTTTATGTCAATGCAATTAATGAAGGAATGAATTAATCTATTCTAACTTTAACCAGCAATGAATACAATAGAAGAGAAAACTGACCTCTCTAGCCTTGGCTGACAACAAATGTAGGAGAATAAATTTCTGAAATCAAAACCAGCTCCTTCAGTCTCTTCTTTTCAACGAATGTCAAGTTATATCGGATCTTTCTCCTTGGATAACATTCGTGCGGTAGAGAAGGAAGATTTGCTGCATTACCAACAACCTGTCGTCCATGCCCACTTGTCTTTGCTTTGCGTTCCTTGGTCTAAGGAATTTCCTCGTCCCATTAATTATACATGTTATATAATGACAAGTGAATAATACTAGTTTTGATGTGGGATTTCCAAAAAAAAAAATCTATTGGAAAACCAAACTTAGAATTACTCAAATCCAAAGGAAATAAGAATCGGTTATAGAAAACGGTTAATATGGATTCCACGTGAAACCAAGTTGCTTGAATGGTGGCCAATAAATTACAAGTACTGGTAAGATTTGGCAGGTATCAATAAATTTATGATTTTTATAGAAGAAAGAGACCGCTGTCCACTTGTGAACTATCAATCGCTGAACACACACACACACACATATATATATAATGGAACTTTTAGGACAAGATGTTCCTATTCCTAAAATTTAAAATATTCTTGTTTGGGACTTTTCTTCAGAGATACATTCGGTTCATGGAAAATTTCTAATCTTAGCATCATATCTTCTCACCGAGGCGACCCATCCCACTCTTCAAACAAGTGACATCCTTACAAGTATGTAGAGGACGGCCATGCTAACAACCAATCAGATGTTCCGGCGAAGTTCCTCCCATTATTTTATGGGTAGACCAGTTTAGATTCTTTTTCTTTTCTCCTTTCTGTATTTTTCCTTTTATTCCTTTTTTTATTTCTAGTTTTCCTGCATAAAAAAGTTCTTTATTTACTAGTAAACATGCACGAAAAAATAAAATAAATGAAATAAAAAATAAATAAAAAGAAAGATATTCTTAGTACCAACCCACCTTCGTCAAAAAGGCACTATCGAATTTAAAAGTCACTAATCTATCATCATCATCATGTCGTGCTGGTAGCACGGATATCCCTGACCCTCTCTCGCCACTTTTCCCTATCGTTCATCGCCTCAGGCAGGTCTTCTGGACAACATCCCATATCCTCACATAGTTGCTGAATGTATATTCGTGCTGGTCGTCCTGCTTTTGCACAGCCATGTGTGGGGGTCCATAAGAGTACATCACTTATGAGTTCGTCCTTGCCTCTCCAGCAGTGTCCTGCATATGGAAATCAGACCTAAACGATAAAATGAAACGCAGTTTCTTCCAGGCAGCGGTCGCATCGATACTGCTATATGGATGCACTACATGGATTCTAACAAAACGGCTGGAGAAAAAGCTAGATGGCAATTACACAAGAATGCTGCGAGCAATCTTGAACAAGTCCTGGCGGCAACACCCCACAAGACACCAACTGTACGGCCACCTGCCTCCTATCACGAAAACTATTCAAGTTAGACTAACCAGACATGCAGGACACTAATCTATAATGATGGTAAATGTTATGAAACTGAATTTATAGAAAAAGGTTGATTTGTGATGCGTTAGAATACAATAATATTTTTTTCTTGATTTTTTTTCTTATCTAGTAGGTTTTCTTAAGTTTCGTTCCCTTTATACAAAAATCATCAGAATTTTTTTCTCAAGATCTTACCACTAACATTAAGCATTTTTAAGAGTACCATCAAGATTTCTTATCTTTAAAATCAAGTGAAACTTTATTTTCTAATAATTAGATACTTTCGGTCCCGAATGTAGCGAGATTTTGAGTATTCGTAATTTTTCTAAGGGAATCCATAACGTATTTATAATGGATCGTCGGGTGTGAATAATATATTGAAAGTACATACGTACATGGAATCACGATTAGTGTAAGGATTATCATCATAGGAAATGAAATCGGCCACTCGAGTTCAATTCCTGGTCGAGGCTCTTTGTATTTCACATCGCGCTAATACTCTCGGAAAAGGCCTGAATCCTATTGTTCTTCATCCAACTATGAGTAAATAGTAGCATTGAATGTGTTCTGTAGTCTTGTTAAGGTAACCAGTCTAGGAGAAAGAAGAAAGAAATACCTGAACTACACACACACACACACACACACACACACACATATATATATATATATATATATATATATACAGGGCGCGGAAGCAAAATTAGGAATATTCAAGTATAATAATAAAGGATTGTGTTATAAAACAAGATTATTTGAATTTAGAAAAATAAACAACAGAAGAAGATAGATACAAAACTGTAAATTTACTCAATATGGCCGCCAATTTTTTTTTTCAGTTATTGTATCAACGTGCCTTCGAAATGATTTGCATGCCTTAAAAAATAAGTTCCTCGAACATTTTATTCATTATTTATTTCTCCTCAATTGCAGTTTTAAACGAACAAATATTTGGATAGGAAGTTGCAATTGATTTGTTTTCAAAAACGCCACATATAGCGTAATCAAAGGGATTAGGTCTGGGCTTAGTGGAGGCCATAATGAAACTCCAATTATTTCCGGGTTTTTTTTGGGGGGGGTCGGCATTAGGCAAATCATATATATTTTTTGTCGTTTCTTTTCTTGCTCATTCATATTGGGCTAAATTTTAAAGAAAAAGTGTTTGAATAATAGAGCTGATCATGAAAATTTAAACTTATCGCGTTTTTTAGACTTAAAAAAACGTTTTAAAAATTATTCCATATTTCATTTCCGCACCCAGTATATAGATGTGTGCATGTCTGGTGGGTGTATAATACACCTGCCTTAGAATAGATTTTAGTGAAGTAGTCATACAAATCAAAGACTGAAAGTTAAACCTCATTCTATTCTAAGCATTTCTCTAACACATGAGCTGTAACCATCAACTTTTCTTCAATGGCGGTGAATCTATTATTTTGAGTCTGATATCCGTATATTGACGTATGTACATGTGTATATGAATTTGTTTTTAATTTATCTTTATACAGAAATAAAGCCCAAACACCGGTCTGCTCAAAAGTGGCAGAAGTTTTGAAGTACTTCGCCAGAAAGGAAAAAAAATGGCTGCCATCCGAGAAAGAGACGTAATGGAAAGGCGGGAAGACACCAAGGGAGATGACTCTTGACTGAAAGAGAGAAAAGATTGAGAATAATACTTGCCAATAACTCCTTGTCACTTACTCGTCCAGTCTGTCTCTAGAGTACTGGACGGAGAACTGATAAGGGCTTTTCAGGCATACGAACAACAATTGACAGCTGGGACCATCCTATCCACACGATTGATAGCAAGCAGTGGGACACTTGAAGGTTGTCAACGTTTTTGTTGTTGTTGATGTTGTTGTTGTTTTCTTCTCTTTTATTTGTAAAGAACATTTGTCTCTTGCTTCTTTTCTGCTTTTTATTTATTTATTTATTGTTGTTTCATTGTTGTTCGTTAGACAGAGAATTATATTGAGATTTGTGAATTATTTTATCTCTGATTTTCAACGACTGCATTGTATGTGTCTTGATATTGATTAAGTTTAACTTAGTAATGTGAAAGATCATATGACAGGAGAAGTGCTGACGTTAATCCCAATGTGTGGGAAGGCTTATCAGCCGATTTTTCTAGGCCTTTTAACAATACTTTACCGTAAAATAGTTCCATCTATGTATGAATCTATATCTTTCCAGCTCTCTTAGTCTTCATGCCAACCCGTGTCTCTGTTATATAGTCATCGTAATTTTCTAAGCTTTTTTTTTTTTGCTTTGATATTGCACAAGGCCATATGAATGGGGCACCCAAAGAGACTTGAACTCACTCTTGTAGGTTTGCTAGTCTACCTTATATAGTCGTCTACATTTTCTTTAGTGTACACAATTTTTTCAGGTCGTTGAAGACTTTTCTTATACAAACATTTTACAGACCGTACACAAGTCGGATCAGGGTGTGGAATTAGATCCGTGCTCTTTGCGTTTTTTTTCGGCTGAATAATTAGTTTCAGTTTGACTTATAAACATCTAGAATTGTAGTCAGCTGATTTTAACTCGTCCAATAAGAGACAAACTTAACACTTAAAACTGTCAATTATATTAAGCGATACTGAAAATTTATGCTTATGGAACAGCTATTTGAATTATATATATTTACTACTCATCCCCACCTCCAAAATCAGCCAATTTGGTTGTTTTGTTTAACGGCGTATCAACATATTTCGGTTCATGTAAAGCCAAATTAAATTTCAGACAATTCAGTTTAGTATAAGAATAGTTTTTGTTTACAGTTTCAATGTGAAAACTGTTCTGTTTCAAACAATTCAGTTTAGCATAAGTGCACAGTTTCAATGTCAAAAACAGTTCTATTTCAAACTGCTCAGTTTTGCATAAGTACACAATTGAGTTCTATTTGACCCATTGATAAGATCCTATCTGGTTCTACCACCCCAGGCCAGAATGAACCTAAGAATCATAACAATGAAGAGGTACTCCGCATTTCCCAAAGCTCCAGCATTATTGGAACTTCACCTCCGATTGATTTGACTCGTTAGAAGAATGTTACCCTGTATTCTACAGCCCCAGCCGACTGGGCAAACCTACAACGGATTGAGTCGTAATATTCCATTCTTTCTTCTAAGAAGAACTTCTTCAGATTCTTATTTTTATCAGATTCACCAAAATCTACCATTTTCCATATATATATATATATATATACATATATATGTTGTATCTGTCAACTCTTGGTATATCTATTTCTTTCAGTTTATTTCAATGTGCCTTTTCTTTTCTTCGTAAATTCCGTGAGAATTAGAAATGTCTGTCTCTTATGTGAAATATCTTATTAGTCTCAATTTAAATCCCTTGATGTAGCTCTTATATATATATATACATACATATATATATATATATATATATATATATATATATATATATATATATATTAAAAAATTTTTAAAGCTCGCCCAGAAAGAAAAGCCAGATCAGAACATTTTGACTGTGGCAACAAATGACTACTTATAGAACTAGAAAAACTAATCTCGATTTATGACTTAATTTCTTTGCAGGTGAAGCCGATACAAAAGAGAAAGTATTACAACAAATCTAAAATCAGACTGTGGCTCAGAACTTCTTAATCAACACTTATATATATATATATATAATAGATTGATATTAGTTTTTATATATATTTAATATCTATCTATCCGTCTAAGTCTCTTTATCTATTTATCCATATTTACCAACCCCTCTGCTCGGGCAGAATATGACACAAGGTCAATTTTTAAGCGGAGTATAACAGGTTTAAATTCAGATTTTTCCTTCTCCTAGACTAACTGCCTCACCAAGGCTGAAGAAATCAGTGTGCCTTACTATTTACCCATAGCTGGAGGAAGAATAATTGGATTGATACCTTTCCCAAGGGTATTAGTGCTATGTGAAATGCAATCAGTCTCGTCCAGGATTTGAACTCGTGTCGCTGTGTCCATTTCCTACGACGATAACCATTACATTTTATCTATTGATCCATCTATCTAACAGGCCTGCTTCGGTAAATAGCAATCACTATATATATATATGTCATCCACTATATATATATGTCATCCACTATATATATATATATATATATGTCATCTACAGACAGATCTGTTTCGTTCTATCAGAACTCATCGGTGTGGCTAGACAGTAGCTTCCCGTAGCTGGGATCGAAACACGGTTGACTCAAACGCCAAGCCAAAGCCTCTAACCATTCAGCCACGAAGAGCGATTAGCTGCGAAGTAAATTTTAAACGGTTATGAATCACAATTACTATTGTTTACATACATCCGTTCAACGGCTGCCGAGACCTCAATTCAAACGAAGAGGCTTGCAATAGACGCTAATGGCAACACGATTACTTCTTCGCCAGAGAACTCAACCCTACGGGGGTAGGTGAGTATATATATCTATATACGTGTGTGTGTGTATGTGTGTGTGTATGTGTGTGTGTGAAGGAGAAAAGTGCTCGTTGATATTATCACAAAATAAATTGCGAAGAATAAAATTCCGTTCTTTTAAGTTTCATGTGGTGTGCACAATCATCAGACGGAAAAGCAAGAAACGTTGCTCAACAGTTGTAAAAAGAGTGTGGCATAAGCCATGTGTGAAAATAGAATTACATGTGACATTTACATGCGGGAAAAAACTATCCAGATACACATACACGCACGTATATATATAAAGTGTTTGGTACTTCTTTACATTAGAGTGAGTTTACATGGCGAAAGCAATGGGTTTCGACATGGATGGAAGCCCGTTCGAACTCATGAGATGTCATTGCGTTCACTTTCAGACTAATGTACTTGGGAAAGGTATGAACACCTTATTCCACCAGTTGCTGAATAAATAGTACCACCACTGTCTTTCAATAAGGATGAATATGCATTAAATAACACACTAAGATTAATATATCCCTAAACAAAGAAACCAATCTTCCCAACATAAGAAAACCATTTCTTCAAATACGCAAAGAGCTGTTGTAAGAACACACGTGACATTTCTGGCCATCGTTAATTTTGCAAGCTCTGCTACCAATGGGACAAGCAAAATATTTGCCCTTGGCGTTGACATTAGCTCATTGCATTGTACACTAATAGGAGTTCTCAGACCTGTGACAGACTTACATACTTTGTCACATAATTGATAAGAATTACCTTTAGCTTTCTGAAGAAGGACCTATTATATAACTAGTCTACAAATGTTTATCATCGTAAGGTTTTATGGAGGTGACCGTGGTGTAATGATTTTCGTCATAGGAAATGGACACGGTGATACAAGTTCAAATCCTGGACGAGACCGATTACATTTCACATCGCACTAATACGCTTGGGAAAGGTATGAATCCAATTATTCTCACTCCAGCTATGGGTAAATAGTAGGACAGACTGATTTCTTCAGCCTTGGTGAGGCAACTAGTCTAGGAGAAGGAAAACTCTGAATTCAAACCTGTTAAACTCCGCTTAAAAATTGACCGTGTGTCATATCCTGCCTAAGCGGAGGGGTTGGGTAAATATGATCATCGTAAGGTCTCATATGAATAGCACATGCAGCTTTCGAAAAATGGATCGTACTGCAGATGTTTCAAAGATTTTCATGTTTAGACTTGTCCTGTTCTTGAAGTACTCATTTCAAGATGGAGTTTTTTATTCTTAGTATTTTAAAAACTTAAAAACCATTGTAGGTCACTTTTTTTCCAAATATGATTGATTTTATGCCATCAGTTCCTAGTTGTTAACATCTATGTTCAAAGTCCTACTATATACATATATATATATATATATATATATATATATATATATGTGTGTGTATGTATATGTGTGTACCCATGCCTATACATATGTATGTATATATAACTTTATTCTTTCTATCAACATTCATGTATGGATATAGAAATGTAAGTAGAGTAAATAAAGTTGACGACCGTTGTTGAGTGCCACCTGAAGGCTCCCTTTTCAATAGCTACTACACTGAGGTGTAGGGGAGGGCGCTGCTCCTTTCCCTGGATTGCACCACTTTACCCTAGATACGTACCTTATATTGCTGAGTGTTAAGCAAGGAAGTATTAAGTACTGTTTTAAAGTCTTTGGTATGACTCGACCTGGGATTGAACCCCGGTCTCCCGGACCATTAGGCGAACACTCTACCCCCGAAGCCAATGAGCCGGTAATGTAGGTATATATAAATGTATATGACAGATATCTTATGCAATAGTGTCGTTCATCAATCTGTCTATCTTGTACACACACACACACACACACACACACACACATATATATATATAAGATTAAAATAAGTGGAAAAGGGAATAAATTAAATACTAAAAAAGCTTGGTTGGTTGTTTTGTTTAACGGCGTATCAACATATTTCGGGTCATGTAAAGCCAAATTAAATTTCAGACAATTCAGTTTAGTATAAGAATAGTTTTTGTTTACAGTTTCAATGTGAAAACTGTTCTGTTTCAAACAATTCAGTTTAGCATAAGTGCACAGTTTCAATGTCAAAAACAGTTCTATTTCAAACTGCTCAGTTTTGCATAAGTACACAATTGAGTTCTATTTGACCCATTGATAAGACCCTATCTGGTTCTACCACCCCAGGCCAGAATGAACCTAAGAATCATAACAATGAAGAGGTACTCCGCATTTCCCAAAGCTCCAGCATTATTGGAACTTCACCTCCGATTGATTTGACTCGTTAGAAGAATGTTACCCTGTATTCTACAGCCCCAGCCGACTGGGCAAACCTACAACGGATTGAGTCGTAATATTCCATTCTTTCTTCTAAGAAGAACTTTTTCAGATTCTTATTTTTATCAGATTCACCAAAATCTACCATTTTCCATATATATATATATATATACATATATATGTTGTATCTGTCAACTCTTGGTATATCTATTTCTTTCAGTTTATTTCAATGTGCCTTTTCTTTTCTTCGTAAATTCCGTGAGAATTAGAAATGTCTGTCTCTTATGTGAAATATCTTATTAGTCTCAATTTAAATCCCTTGATGTAGCTCTTATATATATATATATACACACACATATATATATATATATATATATATATTTAAAAAATTTTAAAGCTCGCCCAGAAAGAAAAGCCAGAGCAGAACATTTTGACTGTGGCAACAAATGACTACTTATAGAACTAGAAAAACTAATCTCGATTTATGACTTAATTTCTTTGCAGGTGAAGCCGATACAAAAGCGAAAGATATACAACAAATCTAAAATCAGACTGTGGCTCAGAACTTCTTAATCAACACTTATATATATATATATATATATATATCGGTTAGAGTGTTCGCCAATGGCCCGGGAGACTTGGGTTCAATCCCAGGTCGAGTCATACCAAAGACTTTAAAAATGGTACTTGATACCACCTTGCTTAACACTCAGCATTATAAGGTACGGTTCAAGGGTAAAGTGGAGCAATCCTGGGAATGGAGTAGCGCCCTCCCCTACACCTTGGTGTAGTAGCTATCGAAAAGGGAGCCTTCGGGTCACCCTCGACTATGGTCGCTAACTTTACTTTTTATATATAATAGATTGATATTAGTTTTTATATATATTTAATAGCATGGATGCTTATCCGTTACCATGCACTGTTGAAATGGGTGGAATGTTCGCCAATGGCCCGGGAGACTGGGTTTAATCGCAGGTCGAGTCATACCAAAGACTCAAAAAATGGTATTTGATATCTCCTTGCTTAACATTCTGCATTAATAGGTACATATCAGGGTTAAAGTGTAGCAATCCAGGGAAAGGAGTAGCGCCCTCGTTTACACGTTAGTGTAGTAGCTATGAAAAGGGCATCCTTCGAGTCGTCCCCGACTACTGTCGCCAACTTTACTTATATATAACTTAGTTTTTAAATATATTTAACAGCACAGAGGCTTATTTGTGACCATTCAATTCATCCGTCTTTAAACGATATTCAAACAGAAAAATTATTATATAATGTATCACACATATTGAGCACTCTCCAAATTATACTGCATTTGATCCACCACAAACCCACTAAGTGAGATAGTGACAACCATACACTGTTGTAATAAATATATATATATCATCATCATCATCATCATATCGCGCTGGTAGCACGGATATCCCTGACCCTCTCTCGCCACTCCTCCCTATCGTTCATCGCCCTAGGTAGGTCTTCAGGACAACATCCCGTATCCTCACATAGCTGCTGAATGTATGTTCGTGCTGGTGGTCCTGCTTTTGCACGGCCATGTGTGGGGGTCCATAAGAGTACATCTCTTATGAGTTCGTCCCTGCTTCTCCATCAGTGTCCTGCATGTCTGTATATATATATATATATATATATATGTGTGTGTGTGTGTGTGTGTGTGTGTGTGTGTGTGTTTATTCTTCAGTCTAGTCAATCCAGAGTCCGAAATAATTCCGTCAGGACAATTAAATAAATACCCATAACAGGATAGTAATGAATTCCTAACCCTAAAGTGACTGCATTTTAGTTTTTCTTAAAGGTGTATATATATATATATATATATATATATATATATATATATATATATATATAAACTTCAGTTTAATGACAAAGATGTGGAGTAGGCAATACACCTAGAAGTTAGCTCTGAAATTAAAACTAGACAAGGAAGTTCCAGCATCAAACCTCTGGTAAGTTGAAGGTATCTTTTGATGAAAGAAGGTACTCCAAAATATAACCTGCAGTTCTAATTGTCACCAGTTATCTTGCTTTTTTTTGTCACTGAGCTATGTAGACCAAGAGATTGGCATGTATCATACTAGAGTATGTCACTCTAATCCCATGACATACAAATGTCTTACGATCTTATTATCTTCGGTATATTGTATATTTTTTACAAGTTTAATTAGTTACTAATCATGATATAAACCAATGGTCCGGGACACCGGGCTAAACCCCGGTGTCGAGTCATACTTCAGACTGAAGAAAATAATACTTGATGCCTTCTTGTTTAAAACAGCATTATAAGGTATGAATCAAGGGTAAGTGGAGAAATCCAGGAAAAAAGTTATGGTTTCCCCAACACTTTGGCGTTGTAATTGAAAAAGGAGCCTTTGGGAAACCCTCGACAACCGTCACCAACTTATATATATATGTGTGTGTGTTTGTTTGATTTCTTTGTTTAATGGCACATCAACCCTTTGTAGGTTATTTAATGCCAATGCCATTCTCATAGAAGAACAGTAGTGGTACTATTTAACCCATAGCTGGGAGGATAAGGGGGTTCATATCTTTCCCAAGGGTATTTGCGCGAAAGTGAACGTAATAGAGCGACTGGAGTACGAACTTGCTTACTACGATTCCGCAGTCCATCGCTTTAACCATTACACCACGAGGACACCCCCGTATGTGTTTGAGTATGTGTAAGTGTTTATGTATCAGTTCATATATATCTAATTGATTGCATGTCTTTATTTTTCTCTTATATGAGATTTTTCAAATCAGTCTATTTATCGATCTATATTTCAGTCTGCTTATATCTCTATATCTATATCTATCAGTCCCTCTTTAGAAAATTTCTATCTCTTAGCACCTCCCTTCCTATTGACAAAATATCAAATAAATTTCATTCTATCAACATGTCTGTGTTTCCTTCTTTTATCTGGTCTCGACTCTTTTTTTTTATCAAATGTCATTTTATAGTTTACTCATTATTTTCATTTTTGTGGGGAATACTTCAAGTATAGGTACTTTTTTGAAATGAATAAAACCATTATATAAAGTATGGTGTTATGCTTATAAAATACTCTTAAGCAATCAGGGTTTCATTGCGATTTTACAGTAGATATAGTTTATCGTTTGTAATCAAATTTTAATGCCAATCGTTTTGGCAACTCTGGATCTAAATATAATCACTAAATAATTTTGCGATGTTGAAATCTATATACTGCGTGTAAGTCTACTAGTAGCTCTGCATCCCACACGAAAATTATTCTTCATTAATTGTGACGATGTAACAAATGTAATGTCCAATTTTGTATATGAATGTTTTAAACCATATTTAAGTATTGCTTCTTGTTATTGTTTCGGAATGATATACAGAATGTTTTGTTATCTTTTTTTCTTTCAGATTATAAGAATGTTGTTTGTAATCTTCGGTATTCATCTCAATATTCATCCCAACAAAAGAACACATTAGACGTGTTTTACTCTATGAGTAAAGTTTAACTGGTAGTGGCAAAAAAGTATTGGAAAATATAATTATCTGCCCTTGTCGGTTAAGTGGGGCCAATCAGTTCTCTGCTTGGAATTAGTGCCCACTTTGACTCTCTTTCAAAATTTCATCACTTGTAGTAATGACAGGCAGACTGAAAAAATGATTTGAAATCATTCCAGTTTAAAGTGAACCTCAGTAGATAAGTCTGGCCGCAAAGCCATTAAGTTTGCAACCCTTGTATTTTTCAAATATATGTTTGTGCTTTTATATTGTTTTGACTTCTTCATCCAAACTGAAAGTCTAATTATAAATGAGGGAAATTATATGGAACCCAGCAAAAAATACCATAAAGGCGATCTCACTCTCTTTCAGTGTCCTGTCCATCCATTGGACGGAGATACGTTTGTAAAAATCTTGAAATGAGTACTCCATAATATATAACGTTTATATTATTTCATGGGGTTAATAAAAAAATATTTTAGAAACGCCTATAACACTCACTGATTATCATTGCATTTTACCATTTTTATCTTCATTAATAAGAAAAATGTTCGTAGAAATTTAACATATTTATGTATCATTTTTAAATATAATAAAATGTAATGAAATTAATAAAATGAAATAGTTTTTAGATACCATTACAATCCTGCTGTTACATTTCAGAGAAAGCAATAGAGCAAAGAAAGCGAGAAGAAAAGCGATCGTCTGGGACAGTTGTCACGGCAAAGTCGTCCCTAGGAAAACTGTTGTGCTATCCTATTTTTACCCATTCAGAATAAAATATTAACGTATGTATTAGCAGGTCCTTTTCACTCAGCTTAATCTACCTTTTGACCATTAAGGTGATGCATGTCAAGTTTCGAGGACAGACTTAGGAAGGTAGTCGCATTAATGATAGAGACTTAGTGAACGATTAGCTTGTTTAAATGACTCATCGAACAGAATCTATTGTTATCAAAAAGAAAGGAGAAGAGGGATTTTGCTGTTTGGCAAGACCTGAAGATATTTTCCTGGTGTTGCAAAAACTTATTCTATGTATGGTATACGAAGTACTGGAAATAGATTTTTAAAATTTTTTTATACAAAATTTAAATGAATACATGAGTTAGTGAGCAATTGGCTTGTTTAAATGACTCATGAAATAGAAACTATTGTTACAAGAAACAAGAAACGTTATTTTGCTGCTTGGCTAGACCAGAAGATATTTTGTTTGTCGTGTAAAAACTTATTCTACGTGTGATGTATGAAAGAATTATGAAAAGAATAGGAAATACACCTTTTAGATTTTTTAATTTAAAATTGAAATTAATACATATGTAATAAAAATCGAATAATGTGATGATGCCAAGCCCTTTAAAAGAGTCAATGGCAAATCACGTTAATTTTTTTTACGCAGTCTCGATATATTTTTTAGCGAAGCAAAAGATTTTGCAAGTATATCACCCACCATACAAGCTTGAACTATACCTTGGTGACTTTTTTAATTAGTAAAACGAATATTCATCTTAAAGGTAAGTTTTAAGGACATCGATGACAGTGGACGGAATACGACGGCATATTTCTACTCCTTGTCAAAAGGTGAAACTTCTAAGGTGCTTCTACTCATGAAAAGCTCACGGGAAGAATTGTACTGAATAGCAAAGGAGACGATTATATAGCTAAATAACGTTTCGTTTATTGTTCATTTTCGTCTTAGTATGTTCACCTTCAGTCTTGATAGTTTTTTAAATCAACCAGTAGTCTCAAGACCAGGTCATCACTAAGAGGTCCGTACAGACCCCGTTGTGGAGGATAAAATTTTGATTGGTTGAAAAAAACATAGTGTTCCACAAGCGCTGAATTTACTAGTTTGTATTTATCATATTTACCAACCCCTCCGCTTGGGCAGGATATGACACAAGGTCAATTTTTAAGC
Organism: Sepioteuthis lessoniana; assembly: GCA_963585895.1. Taxonomy (NCBI): domain Eukaryota; kingdom Metazoa; phylum Mollusca; class Cephalopoda; order Myopsida; family Loliginidae; genus Sepioteuthis; species Sepioteuthis lessoniana. The sequence goes on from OY757914.1 coordinate 100,837,800, forward strand.
GGAGTTTAACAGGTTTGAATTTAGAGTTTTCCTTCTCCTAGACTAGTTGCCTCACCAAGGCTGAAGAACCTAGTCTGACCTACTATTTACCCATAGCTGGAGAGAGAATAATTGGATTGATACTTTTCCCAAGGGTATTAGTGCTATGTGAAATGCACACAAAACGGAATACATTTGCTTTAATTAAACAGACGTCATTTCCACACTAGGCGGTAGCTCTCTAAAACTTGTAGACAAGTTCATCTACCTAGGAAGCAGTGTCTCATCAACCGGGACTGACATCGACACACGACTAACAAAGGCATGGACAGCTATCGATAGGTTATCAGTCATATGGAAGTAAGACCTGACTGATAAAATGAAACGCAGTTACTTCTAAGCAGCGGTCGTGTCGATACTGCTATATGGATGCACTACATGGACACTGACTAAACGGATGGAGAAAAAAGCATGACGGCAGCTACACAGGAATGCTGCGAGCAATTTTGAACAAGTCATGGAGGCAACACCCCACAAAGCAGCAGCTATACAGCCATCTACTACCCATCACGAAAACTATCAAAGATAGACGAACCAGACATGCGGGACACTGCTGGAGAAGCAGGGACGAGCTCATAAGTGATGTTCTCCTATGGACCCCCTCACATGGCCGAGCAAAAGCAGGGTAAGTAGTTTGAACCTAAATACAGCGGCTCTGTGATGATACGGGATGTAGCCCTGATGACCAGCCAGAAGCGATGAACGATTGGGTGAAGTGGCGAAAGAGGGTCAGGGATATCCGTGCTGGCAGCACGACAAGATGATGATGAGATGATGATGAGATTATATTATATTATATACTATATTATATCCATTTTAGTTGATTTTATATTTATTATTCAATTAGTTCCTCATTCAATTAATCTAATTGATGATGAATAGAAATTAGTTTTGGTTTCTAGTGGTGTATCAAATTAATATGTTTAAAAAGCCTTAGCTTAAAACATCTTATCTGGATTAGGAACTTGCCCCCAAAGGTTACCAGCCTCGGCAGAGCTGTCTGGCATACGTGCCTGGTGGAGTATCAATAACACACGTAGATTCACATTATACTGGACCTCTGGGTCATTTGAATTTATGACTAGAAAGGTCACCTGGCATACATGCCGGGAGAATTAGCAAAGGCTGCCGTAGTTCACATTGTCCCAAGTGATTCTATGATCAGCATAGTCCAGCAGGGTACGAACCTAAACTCATGCCTGACCACCTCCTTCTCCTCCTCCCCTAAATCCCCACTATAAAAAAGACCTTGAGTCAAATCCTGCTTGGTGAGAGGCATGAATAAATACGAGGTGCATACGATAAGTTTCCAGACTTTTTCGTATGGGCATTTTTATTGATAGTACACACATGAAACTCTAGTCCCTTCGAAGTAATCTCATCTGGCTGCAATGCCTTTTTTTGTACAGTTCCAACAACTTCTGAAAGGCCCCAATGGAAGTCCTCTTTTGTGAGCGTGTCAATGACCTTCGTCACAGCCTCTTTCATCTCCTCAATTGTCTCATAACAACAGCCTCTGAGCTTATGAAATAGCCAAAAGTTACAGGGAGCAGGGTCTGGACTATAGGGAGGCTGAGGAACTGTCATGATACCCATCTTGGTCAAATAGTCTGTGACAAGGATGGAGTTGTGGACTGGTGCATTGACCTGCAGGAAATGCCACCGTGCCGATTTGAAGAGTGCTGGCCTCTTCTGACGGAATCTCTTCCTGAACTCCCTTAAAACCTCAACATAGTAACCCTAACCCTAAAACTCTGGCCAATCAACTCTGGTGTATTGATTTCCTTACTCCTCCTACACCTCTCATCATCCCTCACAGACTCCCTGCCTTCCTTGAATCTCTTATGCCACTCAAAAACTGATGCTCGATTCATGCAAGATGCTCCAAAAGCAGTCTGAAGCATTTCATACGTTTCTGTGACATTTTTCCAAGTTTAAAGCAGAATTTTATTGCATATCGTTCTTCTAAAGTGTCAGATTGCATTTTTGAAATTCTCCAGCTGTTACAATCAGGATTTTGTATGGTGTATTCCAATTGCTGCAGTAGCTGTTCATTTAAACCTGAAATCATAGAAATTGGTTAGTCATTTCATAAGATGTATAGCAATAATATAGTGAATTTTCAAGTGTCTACAACAATTCTATTTGCCCATACGAAAAAACTTATCTTATGCACCTCGGATAGATAGATAGATAGATAGAATCCTGTTTTTAATCTCCGGGGAAATAGTAGTCCTTGAAGTATTAAATTCAATATCCTGATTTAAAAATATGTAAGTCAACATAAACAGGTTGTAGAGATATTATAATGCAATAAACCTTTTTGTGAAATATATTCAATTTGGCAGTAAAATTCATTTCTCCTTACTCATTTTTCATATTTGTGACAGCGTTGATCTACACCTGATGTATTGTCACTGTGTTAAACTATTAGTAAGTTAGGAAAACAAGACAACTCGTTGTTCTGGAATTATTAGCTGTCGTCACTTTATTAAGACTACGTGTGGAGAGTGATTGCGACGACTGACAAAGAAAAAGGCTTCTTTGTTTTGAAAACATCTGACCACTTTCATCAGTGGGATTTAGTGAGCTGAATTACACTCACTATTAGAAGAGATAGCTTTCGTTTCGCAATGAAAATTAATATTTCAGAACACTGCAACCTTAACGTAAAAGAAATAGTATCCAAAATCAACTTCCCAGGACAGGAAAACCGACTGGATAAACGATCCGAACTAAAAACCTAATTTAAGCACCTGTAAACTATCGAGTTGACAAACTAAAAATAGATGTTTTGAAAAATGAAATAAATTAGTCTAAATGGAAATTAAGAATCAAAATTTGAATAAAAAATTAATATATAAAATTATTTTATATATATATATAATATATATATATATATATATATATATATAATTACATATATAAAACAGGTGAATAAAACAAACAGCGAAAATAATAATAATAATAATAATAATAATAATAATAATAATAATAATAATAAACCAATTCTATCAAAGTGAGAATAGATAAGACGCAACAAAATAGCAATGGGGTAGTCGTCGTGGTGTAATGGTTAAAGCGATGGACTGCGGAATCGTAAGCAAGTTCGTACTCCAGTCGCGCTATTACGTTCACTTTCGGGCAAATACCCTTAGGGAAAGGTATGAACCCCCTTATCCTCCCAGTTATGGGTTAAATAGTACCACTACTGTTCTTCTAGGAGACTAGCTTTGGCATTAAATAACCGACAAAGGTTGATATGCCATTAAACAAAGAAACCAAACCAAATCAAACAAAATAGCAAATGTAGTTTATGTGGTAATAAAGACGGAACCATTAATCACATAATATGTAAATGCAGCAAATAAGCAGAGAGAGAGTATAAGACTAGATACGACTGGGTGGGCAAGGTGATCCACTGGGATATGTGCAAGAAATGGAAATCTGACCATACGTATAAATTGTATATGCACAACCCAGTATCTGTCCTAGAGAATGAGACACACAAACTCCTATGGAATTTTGAGATATAAACGGATCCCCTCATCACGCCCAGACGACCAGATCTTATAATAATCAACAAAAAAAAGAGAACTTGCAAAATTGTGGACTTTGCAGAATAAAATTGAAAGAAAATGAAAAGTAGGATAAGTACCTCGACCTGGCTAGGGAATTGAAAAATCATGGAACATGAAAGTGACGTTTATATTAACTGTAATTGGTGCTCTTGGTACAGGCATAGAGGGATTATAAAAGGGACAGGACTTGGAAATAATGAGACTAGTGGAGACCATCCAAACAGCTACATTACTGAGATCAGCCAGAATACTGAGAAGTGTCCTGGAGACTTGAGGAGACTTGCTGTTATTGAAATTTCAGCGAAAGATCATCGCCTAACGCTGATGTGAAAAACTCTCAAGGAGTGAATAATAATAATAATAATAATAATAATAATAATAATAATAATAATAATAATTAACAAAAAAGAGAACCACGGAGTGAAAATAAAAGAAAACAAAAAGAGTGACGAGTACTTAGATCTTGCCAGCGAACTATGAAAGCTGTGGAGCTTGAGGATGGTGGTGATACAAACTGTGACTGCCATGTATGGAACAGTCCCTAAAAACTTAGAAAGGAGATTGGAAGAATTGGAAAACCGTGGACGAACCGACACCATCCAGACTAAGCATTGTTAAGATCCGCTAGAATATTGAGAAGAGTCCTGGATATCTGAGGAGACTTGCTGTCACTAAGACTTTAGGGAAAGACCATCAGATAATGCTGATGGGAAAAACTCACTCGGGGCATTATATTTATAATAATGATAATAATAATAATAATAATAATAAAGGGAACCTACTGAATAGTGGACTTTGCTGTCCCGCTGAACCACAAAGTGAAAACCAAGGGGAAAAAAGAGGTAAGTACTAAGATCTTGCCAGAGAACAAAAATTGTTACTTGAAATTGACTTCGAAACAAATTATAATTGGTGTGCAGTCCCCAAAAGCTTGATCAAGGACTGAAAGAGTTGGAAATTAGAGGGAAAACCAAGACTATCCAAACTACAGCATAACCAAGGTCGGCCAGATTAGTAATTTTATTTATCAAGTACTCCTATCCAATAGAAAAAATGTGTACATAGTTGCATGGTTTTAAATAACTAATGATAATAATCCTTTGTAAATGATTGAACAGTTTTAATTGACCCACAGATGATACCCTAACCGGTACTACCACTCCAGCTCAGAGTGCACCCGAAAGTGATCGTAATGAAGGTTTGTTCCACATTCTCCAAACTCCAAGACTGAATCGTCACAATCAGATGCAATTTAGTGTCAAAGCGAGTGCATTCAGAGTTTTTGTTTTTTTTCTCAATGCAATTGAATTGCAACCACCGCTTTCAAGTACCTTTAAGACAAAATAGGGTTTGGCACTTCTTTGCCACAAAAGAATTTTGAAAAATGTAGTCGGAACAATAATAGGTGCTAGGGCTTGACATGACCAGCCGATTGATTGGATGGGGCCTCTCCCATTGCCTGTCTCGCGCTGTAAATGTCAAAGAGAAATGTTACTGGTCACATGAACACTTTTGGCCCTCCTCGGTCACCAAGCATTAAGGGTCATAACCCACAGCCAACTTGTTGTCTCCTTGCGAGGTGGAAGGTCTTACACCTCCGAAGAGGTGCAATCGGCATATCCTACAGCCCCAGCCAAGTATTGAAGAGTCTTCCCAGAATGCCCTTTAGCCTAAAGTATTCTTCCTGTCATGTTCCATAAACTAGTATATTTATATTTACCAACCCCTCCGCTCGGGTAGGATATGACACACGGTCAATTTTTAAGCGGAGTTTAACAGGTTTGAATTCGGAGTTGTCCTTCTCCTAGACTAGTTTCCTCACCAAGGCTGAAGAAATCAGTCTGCCCTACTATTTACCCATAGCTGGAAGGAGAATAATTGGATTGATACCTTTCCCAAGGGTATTAGTGCAATGTGAAATGCAATCAGTCTCGTTTAGGACTTGAACTCGTGTTGCCGTTTTCATTTCCAACGACGATAACCATTATACCATGGGCACCTCCTCTTTTTTCGTTAAGCCTTTCGAGTTGCTGTATCGATTTTAAGATATCCGGCATGAATTGGTTAATAAACCTTCCGTAATTCATTATTTCCTTAGTACTTTCTGCCTAGTCTTCGGCCATCATCAGGGATAAAAATGGTTATCGTCACAGGATATGGACACGGCGATACGAGTTCAATTCCTGGACAAGACTGATTGCATTTCATATAGCACTAATACCCTTGGGAAAGGTATGAATCCAATTATCCTCCCTCCAGCTATGGGTAAATAGTAGGGCAGACTAGGTTCTTCAGCCTTGGTGAGGCAACTAGTCTAGGAGAAGGAAAACTCTGAATTCAAACCTGCTAAACTCCGCTTTAAAAATTGACCTTGTGTCATATCCTGCCTGAGAGGAGGGGTTGGGTAAATAGGATCAGGGATAAAAACTAGTATATAAACGGATCTCAGTCGCATGCGTACCACTAATCAGGCGTTAAACTGACAGCCAACAAGAGCCATTGACATTACCTCTACACAACCCAAACATACATATACACGTACATGAAGTAAAGTAAAAGTAAACAAAACGACCGAAGTCGAGGGGTGGGTGTCCTCGTGGCGTAATGGTTAAAGAGATGGACTGCGGAATCGTAGTAAGCGAGTTCGTACTCCAGTCGCGCTATTACGTTCACTTTCGGGCAAATACCCTTAGGAAAGGTATGAACCCCCTTATCCTTCCAGCTATGGGTTAAATAGTACCACTACTGTTCTTCTAGGAGAATAGCTTTGGCATTAAATAACCTACAAAGGTTGATATGCCATTAAACAAAGAAACCAAACCAAAGTCAAGGGCGACCTGAAGGCTTCCTTTTTCATTAGCTCCTTCACCGAAGTGTACGAGAAGGCATTACTACTTTCAGTTGATTGCACCACTTTACCCTTGATCCGTACTTGATAACTGAGTGTTAAGCAAAGCAGCATCGAGTACCATTTTCTTAGTCTTTGTTATGACTCTACCTAGGAGTGAACCCCGTTCTTCCAGACCGTTTGCGAACACTCTAGCCACGAATTTTGAATCCAGTGCTAATATACTTAAATGTCTTCAACTACTAACGCTATTCATAGAAACAAATTTGAAAAAATAATCGCTTCACAATACACCAGTATAAACGCTCATTCTTACAAATTATTAATGTACATGCAAAAGTTATGTCACTTTCGAAATACACATATCCCTGATGATGGCCGAAGACTAGGCAGAAAGTACTAGGGAAATTATTATTAACCAATTCGTGCCGGATATCTTAAAATCGATACGGCAACTCGAAATGATTAACAAAGAAATATGTACACAAAATTGTCTATAATGTTTAATGAAATATGAATCAATGAAGAAATGCTGCCTATATATATATATATATATGTGTGTGTGTACTAGAGATCAATATCGACGATAGACCTATATATATACTAAAAAGATTTCTTAATCAAATTTCAAAACGTATTTTAAAATACAGATATATAAATCACAACTTGCAGTTTCACGTTTTCACGATTATCAAGCAATAAAAAGTTTTTCTTTTATAAATTCACCGATGTTTATATATTTCCTGTAACTATTATAAGAAAGAAAGCAATAGTTACCATGACTATTTAAAAATAAATTCAAAGCTTTATTTAATGCCTGACAATTGTGAAAATCTGAAACTACCAGTTGTAATACATTTATTTGTATTCAAAATGCAATTTCTATTCTTGATTTCGGAAACACTTTGTGTGTGTATATATATATATATATATATATATATTTGATATAAAAAATATTTTTAAAATATTTTTTAGTATTTAAAAGATGCAATTTGAAAAGAAGCAAACGTTTATTTTGCAAATGTACATGCCACAAAACTAATTTCATTCTTTTGTTATATATATTATCTTTGATTTATAAATTCTAAGAATGAAAATATTACATTTCCCACAGTGTTAGTTTCTTTGTTGACGCGACTATTTAAAAAACATATTCGTTTGAATTTCTACATAGGAGAATCTTGTTTGGATTTTCAAACCGACGTCATCTCGCAGGTACTTCAGATCTAGCATCACAGAATCAACTCTTTTCTTCTATTATGACTTAACAGCGAATATATCGTTCAGTTCCACTTTCATTGAGCTGATATCATTTCCTTATTACATACATATCACTCATATATTTACATTGACTAACAAATATTTGCCCAATGAAGTTGCATTTTCAGTTCTATACAAAACGGATGGCTAAAGAGAGATTCGAAGACAGCTGAGCTACATACACACAGGGGCCGACGGTACGGATCATCTCTGAACCACTTTTCTCTTCGTTCCTTGATCATTTGATATTCCAGAGGCTACATAGTCACATCTCCTCCAACCTACTACTTAGACATGCTTCTTTCTAGTATGCCACCGACACAATGCAAGTGATCATGCTTCCTTCTAGCATGCAACCCACTTAATTTCCGCGGCATTTCCGCCGGGGACACCAGCGTCCTGTTTACTTTAGGTACCTGGTGCATTTCTTGTTATTTTTGTTCCTAGTGCCCGACCTCTGCAACTGAATCTACATACCAAAGAGAGTCTAAAAAGTCAATATTTAACACCTTCACAATGAGATTAAAAACCAAGAAAGTCTGGTGGTATTGAAAGGTATCTATGAGTGGTAATGATGCTTTGATCCCGAAACTTTGATTGATTACAGAGTATTTAAATGAAACCTTTGTTGACAGCAAAACTGTTGATTTATTCATTTTTTTGCGTATGTATCGAACATGCGTGTTGTGTGTATTAGTTGTTGTATTTAAATGAATTATCAACCGTAAAACGGATGGAAAGAAACAGTGAGACCAATTTGAGCACTTGACTATGATTGGATAATATCAGTCAGGTGCCCGAGGAGTTTCAGAAGTTTAGAAAATAGGTTGAACAGTTAACCAAGTGCCAATGATTCTTCGAAGGGAATTGTTGATTTCCACCATGCACTCAACTCCCCGTAAATGTCGCAGCGGGTAAAATGAGTGTGTCGTAAAAAATAAAATATGTGTACATAAGAATGGTTTCCGCGTTGTAGTTATCCAAGCGAAGAAGAAATAAGACAAATGGCGTTACTGCAACGAACAAAAACAGATACACAGGGATGAGACATAAGGCGATAACAACAAAAAAGATGTCGGCGATAAATGAAAGTTAAGTCCATTTTCTAAAAAGAGAGAGATTTATCCAAACCAAAAGATATGACACAAGGTCAATCTTTAAGCGGAGTTTTACGGGTTTTAATTCAGACTTTTCCTACTCCTAGACCGGTAGTCATAACCAGTTAAAGAGTCTAGTATGCCCTACTATTTACCCAGAGCTGTAGAGACAATAATCTGATTCATTTATGGAGGTGTCAGCGGTGTAATGGTTATCTTCGCAGGAATTGGATACGGCGACACGAGTTCAAATCCTGGACTGAATGCATTTCACATAGTACTAATACCCTTGGGAAAGGTATGAATCCAATTATTCTCCCTCCAGCTATGGGTAAATAGTAGGGCAGACTAGGTTCTTCAGCCTTCGTGAGGCAACTAGTCTTGGAGAAGGAAAACTCTGAATTCAAACCTGTTAAACTCCGCTTAAAAAATTGACCTTGTGTCATATCCTGCCCGAGCGGAGGGGTTGGGTAAATATGATAATCAGATTCATACCTTTCCCGAGGGTATTAGCGCAATGTAAAAATGCAAACAGCCTCGTCCAGGATTTGAATTCGGGTCACTGCGTCCATTTGCTTCGATGATAATCATTACACTACGAGTGCCTAAGAAGATATAAGCCCAAGCAAGTCTAAGAACAAGAAGCTTACATGACACTAATTATCAAAATATTTTCAATGATTGTCTCTGACCTTATGCTAATATTCTTGAAAATCAAATGCTTAGAAAAGACTAACATAGATAGATTGATAGATAGATTCATCTCATAATGGCTACCACCGTGAGAAATGGACACACGGTGACCCGAGTTCAAATCCTGAACGAGGTTGTTTACATTTCACATAGTGCCAATTCCCTTGGTGAACATATGTATCCGTCAATTCCTTCTCCGGCAATGGGTAAATAGAAGGATAGACTGAGTTCTTTAACCTTGGAACGGCTCCCTATCAAGGAAAATGAAAACTAAATTAAAACCTTCAAAACTTTATTTAAATATTGAACTTGTGTCACATCTTCCTCGTGCGAAGGGGCTGGGTAAATACCGAGTGATAAATAAACAGGTAGATTATCTTTATTTTTTCGCTGGCTATATTAGTTAACTTGAAAAATCCTTGTTTTAGGATATTTGGCCTTTTTCAAAATGGCCTTTTTGAAAAACTTGTTTTCTTCTTGGATTTGGGTTGTTAATTCTTTATTTCAAAAACAGCAAAAATATTCTCTCTAAAAGCCAAATTCTTCAGAATCTAAACGGGTAATTCTTATTTTTATTCAAGATTGCTATTTCAGTGGAAAATAGAATGATTTGTTGAACTTCGTTTATCTCTATAATCGCACATCAACTCTTTATGAATTATTTACTGCTAAGATTTGATACAATAATTTGCTGGCTGTGATATGGCATCAGATATTCCTTATACAAATAATTATTACACTCTTATCGGGTTTCACCTATTCCTATCTAATATTGATAATTTTGATACAATATGGTTTCAAATGATTCTTTCTGTAATTAGAAATAATCATTTATTTGCGTATAGTTATATGGTTTCAAGCATTCCTTTGGTTTGGTTTGTTTAATGGCATATCAACCACTTTAGGTTATTTAATGCCAATTCCATTTTTAGACAAGTAAACAGTTTAATTGCCAATAACAGTTCTATTTCTACCTATTCATTTTAGTCAGCAAAGTTAAAAGGTTCCAAATATTGCAAAATATCACTAACAATTCAATTAAGCATCAGTCATTTATTTACACACAGTTAAATGTTAAAACAGTTCTATTTCAAACAATACACTTTATTAATTGTACGGAGTGTAAATGCCAAAAACAGTCCAATTTCAAACAATTCAGTTTAGCATAAGCACACAGTTTAGTTCTATTTGTCCCATAGATGGGATCCTATCAGGTGCCATCACTCCAGGTTAGAGTGGACCTGGGAGCGATGGCAATAAAGGGGCACTCCGTATTAAACAAACCTCCGGCATTACTATTGCCTCACCATCAGATTGTTTAGTGTAACAACCAGGCCAATCGTTGAATGTATATATTGTTATTTACAGAACAAAATTTACAGACAAACGCTATAAAATATCACTAAAATAAACTAAACGCTTGTTGTACCATTTTTTCAATAAACTCACTCCCTGATGATGGCCCAAGATAGGCCCGAAAATACTGAGGAAATAATTAATTACGAAATATTTATTCGACAATATCAGCCAGATATTAAATCATGCATACGGTGATTTAAAAGGGATCAAATCAAAAATATGGACACAAAAGATGTGTATACTGTTTAATCAAATATTTCTCAAAGAAGAAATGCTGCCCTAATTCACACACACACACACACACACACACACACACACACACACACACACACACACACATACATATATATATATATACACACACACACACACACACATATATATATATATATATATATGGATTATGGGTGGGAAGGTTTAACCTCTACTGCCATACCATCAACATTCGTCACTGATAAACGTAATAAAGTAGATGTCAGTATTTTTTGAGAGACTTTCTTCCGAGAATACTGGTTCTTTTTCATTGCTGACAAAAATGCATGACTGAATATGTTGACTAAGTGAGGAAGAAATCGATTTAACTGAAACTTTCTGTATCTAAAGGTGTTATTCTGATGACTTAATTTACTGTATTTTCCGTGAAAATAAATAAAAAATGTCAGTTTTGTAACATCTATCCTATAATCGTTTTTAGTAAAAATAAAATAGAATAACGAGAAGTCACTTAAAATATTGTATGAAGTTAATACTTAAAGGGTTTGGTGAAAAATATCAAACAAAAAATCTCGAAATTTTATTCCCATGAATATTTACGAAAATAATTTTGAAAGAGATAAATATCGTGATTATTTCAAGATATGCCATTTTCTCTTTTATATCTCATATGAAATGCTAATCTTTGACAAATTAGCTAATTTCTTATCTTTATCGACTGTTGGAATATCAATTTTTTGATATCTGCAATTTTCATACATTTAAAGAGATTTAAAAATAATAAATTTTTCAGATTTTTGATATTTCGATTTTCAGGTTCGACTAATCTAAATTAATTCAACCATTTTCATCTTTATCAGAATTAAACGTCTTTATATCTATTGGTAATTAAAAAGAATTTACTTGGTAATAGATAAGTAAATTCTTATTTTCATCAGTAATTAAAATATTAATTTTCTTGGTATCAAATAATTTGAGTGGGGGGGGCATTCTAATAAACACATTACAAATAAAGCCAAAAAATGTCGGTTGTCAATAATAATATTAATAATAATAACATGGCCTGGGTTAACTACAAAAAGGCATATGATATGGTTCCGCAAAGCTGGATGATAAAATGTCTCAAAATGTACAAAATATCATATGAAGTCATAAACTTCATCAAGAAAACCATGAAAACCTGAAGAGTTAAACTGAGAGGAGGAAGAATCTTGGCTGAAACAAAGATACAAATAGGTAATTTACTAAGCTTTTTTGCTTAGATGTAGCACAAGGCCGCATGAATTGGGCACCCAATGAGAATCGAACTCACTCGTGTAGGTTTGCTAGTCTACCTTGCTAACCATTACACCACCCGAGGTGCCCCAAGATACAAATAGGTATTTTCCAAGGAGATGCACTATCACCCTTACTATTCATAATTGCCATGATGCCACTTAACCACATACTCAGAAAATGCACAGCCGGATACAAACTCAAGATAATATCAATCACCTTATGTACATGGATAACATCAAACTATTTGCAAAAATAAAAAATAAATGGAAACTCTAATACACGCAGTTTGAATATACAGTCAGGACATAGAATGGAATTTGGCGTAGAAAAATGTGCAATGCTTGTAATGAAAGGTAGCAAACGACATCTATCTGACGGATTGGAACTACCAAACCAATAGAAGATTAGAACGCTTGCAGAAAACGAAACCTACAAATACTTGGACATCTTGGAGGCTGACACTATCAAACAACTGGAAATGAAAGACAAAATTCAAAAAGAATATCTCAGGAGAACTAGAAAACTACGTGAGAGAAAACTCTCTAGCAGAAACCTTATCAAAGGAATAAATACTTGGGCTGTACTCCTCGTTAGATACCCGGGACCCTTTCTGAAGTGGACCAGAGATGAACTTAAACAAATGGACCAAAGAACTAGAAAACTAATGCACAAGGCATTACATCCCAGAGAAGACGTTGACAGACTATATGCATGAAGAAATGAGGGAGGAAGAAGACTTGCCCGCATCAAAGACAGCGTTGACGCATCGAAACAATGACTAGAAGACTAAATAATAAACACGAACGAGGACTGATTACGGCCATCAGAAACAATACTGAGAACACAATAGATAACAGAATGACAATAGCTAGGAAACAAAAATGGGAAGAAAAACAACTCTATGGGCATTTTAAACGTCTAATAAATAACATCTCACATGACCAAAACTTGGACCTGGCTAAGAAAAGGAAACTTTGAGAGAGAAACAGAATCTCTCCTAATAGCAGCACAAAACAACGCCATAAGAACCAATCATATCAATGCCAGATTAGATAAGACTCTACAAAATAGCAAATGTAGGCTATGCGGTGACAAAGATGAAACCATCAATCACATTATAAGCGAATGCAGCAAATTAGCACAGAAAGAGTATAAGACTAGACACGACTGGGTGGGCAAAGTGACCCACTGGGAGATGTGCAAGAAATTTCAATTTGACCATATGAATAAATGGTATATGCACAACCCAGCACCTGTCCTAGAAAATGACACACATAAACTCATTTGGAACTTTGACATACAAACAGATCACCTAATCTCGGCCAGACGATCAGACCTAATAATAATCTACAAAAAAAAAAAAAGAGAATTTACAAAATTGTTGACTTCGCTGTCCCAGGTGACCACAGAATAAAACTGAATGAGTGTGAAAAGAAGGATAAGTACCTAGACCTTGCGAGGCAACTGAAAAAACTAAGGAACATGAAGGTGACACTTATACCAATTATGATAGGTGCTTTTGGTATAGTAACTAAAGGTCTGGAGTACTGGAGGACTTGGAAGTTGGCGGACGAGTGGAAACCAGCCAAAATACAGCATTAAATATTGGCCTTGTGTTACATCTAATTCGTTTGTTAGTTGGTTGTTTATTGGCATATCAACCTTCTTGGATTATTTAACGCCAAATCCATCCTTCGAGAAGAACTGTAGTAGTACTATTTAAGCCATAGCTGGGATGATAAGAGGGTTCATACCTTTCTCAATGGTATTTGTCCAAAAGTGAACATAATAGCGCGACTGGAGTTCGAACTCGCTTACTACGATTCTGCAGTTCAGTGTTTTAACCATAACACTGCTAGGACATCCCCATCTCAGTTTTGGTGGAGGGATTGAGTAAATATATAGCTTTCCAGATAGTATCCCTTTTCATATAAATTAAAAAGCCAAAACAATAAAGGCAGCGACCAAAGAACACGTAGTTCCTCCCTTTATAAAAAATGGCGGCTACGGAACACATTCTAGAGTCCTTATTCAACTCTATTCTGTTAGTTGCATCGAGTGACATGTTGTTAATGTACTAAGTGATTTCATTCACGTAGACATCGATAAGACTGAAAATAGACTAAGTGCAGATGGCATCGAACTACTCAGATTCTCTTTCTAGGGGGTTATGGGAAGGTGCTACCACAGCAATAGAATCTACTGTGATAGTCTTCTCATTTATATTTAGCCGTGTCTTGATTGAAGACAAGATTATAGTTGATAATGAAGCGATACCAAATTTTAATCCCTGCTCGAAGATTGAGGTAAAGAGATTAGCTCGAAACCAGTGGAATCGTTACAAGCAATATAAAGTTGTTGGCGATCGTAGTCGAGGGCGACCAGAAAGCTTCCTTTTCAATAGCTACTACACCAAGGTTTAGGGGAGGACTCTACTCCTTTCCCTGGATTGCTCCACTTTACCCTCGATACATACCATATATTGCTGAGTATAAAACAAGGAGGTATCAAGTACCATTTTTAAAGTCTTTGGTATGACGCGACCTAAGATTGATTGTCGAACACTCTACCCCTTGGGCCAATGAACCGATTACGAGGATATAATTATCCAATAATGTTCTTGTGTTGTTCGTACGTTAGTTTTGTTTGTTGGCTGTGGCTGCAAGGAATTTATCGAGGTTTGTAATATGTACCGTATATGTCGTAGAAGCGCTTATGACGTAATGGTTAACGTCGAAGGAAATGGTCACAACAATTCGAGGTCTAATCTGGAATTAAGTTGTTTGTATTTCACATAGTGCTCATATTGTATTATCTTGCATACTACTCGTAGCCATAATGATATCAATCCAACGGTACATATCATCATTATCATCATCATGTCGTGCCACTAGCACGGATATCCCTGACCCTCTCTCGCCACTTCTCCCTATCGTTCATCGCCTCCGGCAGGTCTTCAGTGCCACACCCTGTATCCTCACATAGCTGCTGGATGTATGTTCGTGCTGGTCGTCCTGCTTTTGCCCGGCCATATGTGGGGGACCATTGGAGTACATTGCTTATGAGCTCGTCCCTGCTTCTCCATCAGTGACCTGCAAGTCTAACTTGGATAGTTTTCGTGATGGGAGGCAGGTGGCCGTATAGTTGGTGCCTTGTGGGGTGTCGCCGTCAGGACTTGTTCAGTATTGCTCGCAACATTTTTGTGTAATTGCCGTCTAGCTTCTTCTCCAGTCGTTTAGTTAGCGTCCAAGTAGTGCATCCATACAGCAGTATCGATACGACCGCTGCCTGGAAGAAACTGCGTTTCATTTTATCGGTCAGGTTTGATTTCCATATGATCGATAGCCTATCGATAGCTGTCCATGCCTTCGTTAGCCGCGTGTCGATGTCCTTTTCTGTTGATGATACGCTGCTTCCTAGGTAGATGAATTTGTCTACTAGTTTAAGAGGGGTTCAATCTAGTGTGGTGATGTCGCCTGTATACAAACACAGGCGAAAACAGGCGGACTCTGTTGTTCAGGTACGAACGGTTTATTAATTTCTTGATTTCAGTTGATCTGTAACATATTGACCCTCGACCGAGCCGTCAATCAAGAGATACACCTGTGTAAATAAGCGGAAGAACAGCGGAATCAGGTAGAGGTGAGACTTTTATATAACCAGGTGACCGAGGCGGTCCGAGCCAGATTGGAGTCAGTTAGAGACAAGATGCCGAATTGAGACCAGCTGCAGACAGAGGGCCTTGCGGCACTCAGTGACCCACGGTTGAGCAACCCAACCAGATGAGAAAGAAGTAGTGCTATGGTTAGAAGAAATTGGGTCAATATATAGCAGTCTGTCCCCGTCTCCAATTCACCTCTCACACACAACCAACATCAACCCTTTCGAGAATAAAGTGTGAGAGATATATTTTTATAAAGAAGTGTGTTCGTTCGTTCATTGAAGTCATCGTTGTGTTTGATTATGTTACGCATATATTTGTATATGTATATGTATATGTATGCGGCTATATAACACATCGACACGAGGAGAGAGACACAATTTATAAAAAGTCTTTCTTAATCATACTATGCTAACCCCACCCTCAACGTTCGGCACATCTCGTGGTGTTTAAGATCTCCATTCATCTTTGCCGGTAGAGATCCGAAAAACTCAACTCTTCGACTCAATGGTCGAATTCCCACCTCTATGCCTCAATGGAAGGAAGTCACCTATCTGCCTCGATGGTCCACTATCGACTTCCAACTGACTCCTTTTAAAAATCCTCAAATTATCAGGTCCATCTCTTCCGGGCATGACGTCATCCACACTCCAGCTCCATTTCCTGTCTGCGGGTTTATTATGACAATGGTGATTGTCGTATCCTTTGTGCGCGAGCGTAAACTGCACCAATTGACTATACACCTGAACTCTTAACCCGAATAGTTCAAAGCCCAGCCAAACAGAATGATGAAATATAATTAACGAAAAATGATTAATATTAAAAAATCATTCCTTAATCATATAACAATATTCATGGGAACGTTATGCAACCAGCAATCGGGGAACAGTAAGGCAGACTGGGCTCTTGAAACATGGTATGCCACCAGTATAAGACATGGAAAACTTTGAACCTCCGCTTAAAAATTGACTTTGTTACATATATATACATATTGTTGCGTATACCTACACAAACCAATTAAACTAGGGTTCTTTGAAAATAAGAAAAAAAAATGGTATTTTCCCCTAGGTTCGAATCACACGCACGAATGGTAACAAGCAGCAAACTCAAAGAAGTAAAATTTAAAAAACAACTTTAATACATCATCATCATTATCGCGCCGCCAGCACGGATATCCCTGACCCTCTCTCGCCACTTCTCCCAATCATTCATCGCCTCCGGCAGGTCTTCAGGATTACATCCTGTGTCATCACATAGTTGCTGTATGTAAGTTCGTGCTGGTCGTCCTGCTCCTGCACATCCATATGTGGGAGTCCGTAGGAGTACATCGCTTATGAGCTCGTCCTTGCTTCTCCAGCAGTGTCCCGCGTGTCTGGTTCGTTTAACTTGTATAGTTTTCGTGATGGGGGGCATGTGTCCGTATAGTTGGTGTCTCGTGGGGTGTTGTCGCCAGGACTTGTTCAATACTGCTCTCAACATTCTTGTGTAATTTCTGTCTAGTTTCCTCTCCAGCCGCTTAGTTAGCGTCCATGTGGCGCATCCATATAGCAGTATCGACACAACCGCTGCCTGAAAGAAACTGCGTTTCATTTTATCGCTTAGGTCCGACTTCCATATGATCGAGAGCCTATCGATAGCTGTCCATGCCTTCGTCAGTCGTGTGTCGATGTCTTTTTCGGTTGATGAGACGCTACTTCCTAGGTAGGTGAATTTGTCTACTAGTTTCAGAGAGGCTCCGTCTAGTGTGGCAATGTTGCCCGTTTGGTTGTAACACATATATTCAGTTTTGTGTGCATTGACATGGAGGCCAATGCCAGCTGCGGCTCGTTCCAGACTATGCAGTAGTGTCTCTGCTTGATTAGGCGTATTCGCCTGTAACGCCGAGTCATCAGCGTAGTCGGCGTCCGTGATTGTTTTTGCGGGGTACCTTTTGCTTCTTCTCTTAGTCAGCTCGAAAAAAAAAAAAAAATTTAATACAAAGACAATAAAAAAAGAGAAGAATTCACGGGTTGAGATGGGCGCCTCAGGTGGTGTAATGGTTGTCAAGCTAGACTAACAAACCTACACGAATAAGTTCTAGTCTGATTGGGTGCCCCCATTCATAAAGCTTGGTGCCACATTTAAGCAAAAAATAAGCTTAGTAAATTATAATTCATACGTTGAGATACATGGATGTTGCGATAATGTCGAAAGGTTTGAACTTATCTGTTCGTTCACTTTCTAATGCCTTCGGTTTGGTTTGGTTTCTTTGTTTAATGGCATATTGTTGGGTATCACCTACCTTTTCAGCATAATGAGCTGTTGTTCCATCTGCCATATATGGCAGTAGCGGAGATGAGTCTGGCAATAACCCTACAAGTCAGACTAGAAGAGCCGTTCCTATTGTTGAAGTATATCATTACTCTATCACTAATCCTATGTTCTTATTACTAACAGTCTCTCTGTTGTAAATACTCTTTCCTGTAAATATAACTATTTTCCTCACATATCGTGGTTTGTCTTATTATTACTACTACTTGTGTTCACTAACCAGAACACAACACATATCAACCTTTGTTGGTT
>OY757914.1:100861390-101015861 GCA_963585895.1 Sepioteuthis lessoniana
AAATGGAAATTTACAGATTTCATTAACCAAGTGATTTTTTTTTTTTTTTTTGCAAATAGAGAAATGCATTCTGGGAAACAATTGCCAGATTAGATATAAAAATCAGCCATAGTGTACAGATTTCTAGGCGCCTCTGGTGGTGTAATGGTTAGCAAGCTTGACTAGCAAACCTACATGAGTGAGTTCGAGTCTCATTGGGTGCCCCTTTCATATGGCCTTGTGCCACATTTAAGCAAAATGCTTAGTAAATTTCCATAGTGTACAGATTTCTAGCCGCCTCTGGTGGTGTAATGTTTAGCAAGCTTGACTAGCAAACCTACACGAGTGAGTTCGAGTCTCATTGGGTGCCCCTTTCATATGGCCTTGTGCCACATTTAAGCAAAATGCTTAGTAAATTTCCATAGTGTACAGATTTCTTTAGAGATAAGAAATTAAGAGGGCATTTTTAGGAACTGTCGGATGAATTACTTAGCTTAATTTGATATCAATATAGATGCTTTTTAATATATATATATACATTTACCAATCCATTCGCAAAAACAGTATGTGACACAAGGTCAATTTTTAAGTGGAGATTTGCAGGTTTTAACTTTCTTTCTCGTAGTCCAGTTGCTATACCAAGGTTAAAGAGTTCAGTCTGTCCTACTATTGATCATATATGGAGGTAGAAATTGGGAAAGGTATGAATGCAACAATGAAAAATGAATACAGCCTCATCAAGGATTTAAACTCGGGTCTCAGTGTTCATTTCTAGTGACGATAATCATTACACTACGTTTCTATATATCATAAGACTTGTGCAAAGATTCTTGTTTTCTTTTCTTATTTATTTAAAATATTGATGTAATAAGATAGTAAAGAGAAGAAATACCCAAGGAGACACATTAAACAAAGGATTACACAAAACATAAAAACAGAAAAGATGAAGATAAAAATGTGTTGATGGAGTGTCTAGACTGCACAGTGAGTCGAATATAAGGTTTGATTTGGTTTGGTTTTATGGTACATAAACCAATATAGGTCATTAATGCCAAATCCATTTTATATATATAAAAAGTTTTATTTCAAAAAATTCAGTTTAGTATGAGTAAAGTCTTTTTGTTTACACACCGTTGAATATCAAAACAGTACAATATCAAACAATTCAGTTTAGCATGAGTACACAGTTTCAATGTAAGAAAATTTTTTTAATTTTAAACAATTCAGTTTAGCATAAGAACACAGTTTAGTTCTATTCGACCCATAGATAGGACCCTATCAGGTGCTAACACTCCGGGCCAGAATGGGCCTGGGAGCGATGGCAATGAAAGGGTAGTGTGCAATCCCCTAAAGATCCAGCATTACAGGAATTTAACCATCAGATTGTTTTGTGTCATATCAGGACACTCCTCGGTGGGGTCTTACCTCTCTGCAGAGAAGCAGTCAGTGAATTTTACAGCCCCATCTCATTGGGCATGACAGCTCTTCAACTGAATTGTTAGTTGTCATAGCAACACTTGGAAAAATTTAACTTTGTTGACGTATAATAAATTGAATTGTTAGAAATAGAACTGTTTGGTCATTTAACTCTGTGTGTCTAAAAATGTGTTTACAAATCACATATTTAATACTATGTAAAATCAGGATTTGGCATTAAATAACAAAAAATTGTTGATATGCCATAAAACCAAACCAAACCAAATTTTCTATTAGGTTTTGATTGGTTTCTTTGTTTAATGGCATATCAATCTTTGTGGGTTATTTAAAGCCAAAGTAATCCTTATAGAAGAACAGCAGTAATACTATTTAACCCATGCTGGGAGGATAAGGGGTTTCACACCGTTCCCCGGGGGATTAGTCCGCAAGTGATTGTAACAGTGTATCTGGAGTTTGAAATCACTTACAAAAATGTTAACCACTTCACCTTGGGGACTCCCCCTATCTTCTATTAGCGCAATAGATAACGACCTTTTTTTGCTTTTGAATTCAGTTAAGATTGAGTGCCAACTTTCCAAAGTCTCTCACTCGATTTGGTATGCTCTGGTTCGGTATGGTGCTATGACATATCAACCATTGTAGGTTATTTAATGTCAAATCAATTTAAAACAGTTCTATTTCAAACAATTCAGATTAACATAAGTACACAGTTTAAGTGTCAAAAACAATCGAATAATAAACAAATCAGTTTAGCATAAGAACACAATTCAGTTCTAATTGACCCATTGACAGGACTACTAGATGCTACCTATTAAGGTCAGAGCGGACATGGTTGCAGTGGCAATGAAGGGGTACTCAGCATTCCCTAAAACTTCAACATTACTGAGGCCTTACCATCAGATTGTTTAGTGTCATATCAGGACACTCATTGAGTGAGTTTTACCCCGCTGCAGAGACGCAGTCGGTGTATTCTATGGCCCAGTCAACTGGGGCCGGTGCTAGGTTAAACTTAGATAAATAAATTACTTTTAATTTCCGTTCTTTAAAAAATCTTAGTAAATATTCAACTTGAGTGTTAGTCTTCGAATGCATAGATTTATTCCGCATCGACTGCGCACGCTTTTCATGGAGTCACTTCCTTTGTTCACAAATATACATTAATTCATATCAAGATATATACAATCAAGAATTTTTCTCCGTCTCTGTATGTATCTATCTGTCTATCTATCTATCTATCTATCTATCTCATGTATATATATATATATATATATATATATATATATATATATATATATGAAGAAAAATAATTTGAAACCTTTATCGTCAGCCAGACTTTGATTCTTATCAAAGGGAATAATTAGGTTCTATTTAAGGAAAATTGGTCAGTCGTATCGACAATGGCCGTCAAGAGAAACATTTGGCGAAACAGCAGACAGCGATGTGTATAAATATACAAGCGAAACTGCTACCACTCGCTTCTTTATCCATTATTTCATGTCAGATTCTGCAGAACATTTTTATTCTTTTATTTATTTACTGAATAATATGTCTGGACAGACATACTTTTCCACTAATTTACAAGTACAGATAAAATGATTTCTATTCATTAGCTCATATCTATCTATAAAGTTTCTCTCTCTTTCTCTTTCTCTTTCTCTCTCACATACATACACTCACACAACCCATCTATCTATCAGTATATATATATATATATATACATATATATACATAGACACACACACACACACTCACACATACATATATATATATATATATATACATTGAGAAAGATTTATCGAGAGACTTATTTACGTCTACAGATAAAATTGTTTATCAAATTATCACATATCTCTTACACCCCTCTCTCTTTCTCTCTCTCTCTCTCTCTCTCTCTCTCTCCACACACACACACGCGCGCGCGCACACACACACACACACACATATATGATTTTCCACTGATTTACGACCCGATAAAATTGTGGTTATTCGCTAATATCTGTCAGTCTATCTGTCTGTCTGTCTGTCTGTCTCAAAACATACATACACACACTCACACACATACAAATATATATATATATATATATATATATATATATATATTGAGAGAGATATATTTCGACTGATTTACGAGAATCGATAAAGCTTCCTTAGCTCATCTCTCAATATCCCTCTCTCTCTCTCTATATATATATATATATATTCACTGATGTACGAGCATCGATAAAGTTTCTGTTCATTAGCTCACCTTATATCTCTCTAGCTCTTAGTCAATCTTTTTCTGTTTTTATGTCGGTCTCTCTGTCTCTGTCTCTCTTCGTCTCTGTCTCTGTCACTATCTTTCTCTGTCTCTCCCTCTCTCTCTCTCTCTCTCTCTCTCTCAAGATAGATAGACAGATAAATATTTCCACTGATTTAAGATCGCCGATAAAATTGGTTTATTTCTGTTCTTTTGTTTAATGGTATATCCCTATATACCAACTCCTTCGCTCGGGCAGGATAAGATACTAGGTCAGTTTTTGAGCGAAGTTTAACAGGTTTGAATTCAGAGTTTTTCTTCTCCTAGACTAGTTGCCTCACCAAGCCTGAAGAAATCAGTCTGCCCAACTATTTACCCATAGCTGGAGGGAGAATAATTGGATTGACACCTTTCCCAAGGGTATTAGTGCTATGTGAAAGGCAGTAAGCCTCGTCCAGGATTTGAACTCGTGTCACCGTGTCCATTTCCTACGACAATAGCCATTACACCACGGGCACCGCATGTTTAATGATATATCAGCCTTCTTTGGTAATTCAATGCTGAAGCTCTCCTTGTAGAAGGAGAACAGGGGTGCTATTTAACCCCCAGCCAGTGGCATATGAGAGTCCTTACTCATCTTGAGGGGTTTAATCCGAATGTGAACGTAATAGCGCGACGAGAGTTCGAACTTGCTTACTACCTTGTCGCAATTTAGTTCGTTAACCACTACATTTGTTAATTTTCATAACCTTGTCCTACCCTTCTCTTTCTCTTTCTGTCTGTCTCACGGTGTAAATAAATAAACAACAAATAAGTAGAACTCCAAATTTTCTCCAAAACCAAATATTATCATCATGTCGTGCCGCCAGCACTGATATCCCTGATACTCTCTCGCCACTTCTCCCTATCGTTCATCGCTCCTGGCAGGTTTTCAGGCCTACATCCCGTATCCTCACAGAGCTGCTGTATGTAGGTTCGAGCTGGTCGTCCTACTTTTGTTCCGCCATATGATGGAGCCCATTGGGGAACATCACTTATGAGCTTGTCCCTGCTTCTCCAGCAGTGTCCTGCATGTCTGGTTCGTCTAACTTTGATAGTTTTCGTAATGGAAGGTAGGTGCTCGTATAGTTGGGGCTTTGTGGGGTGTTGCTTCCAGGACTTGTTCAAAATTGCTCGCAGCTTTTTTGTGTAGTTTCCGTCAAGCTTTTTCTCCACCCGTTTAGTCAGCGTCCATGTTGTGCATCCATATTGTAGTATCGACACGACCGCTGCTTGGAAGAAACTGCGTTTCATTTTATTTGTCAGGTCTGATTTCCATATACCCGATAGCCTATCGATAGCTGTCCATACCTTCGTTAGCCATGTATCGATGTCTGCCTCGGTTCATGAGACACTGTTTCCTAGGTAGGTGAACTTGTCTTGTGGGGAAATGTCGACTGTTTGATTAAAGCACATGTATTCCGTTTTGTGTGCTTTGACATGGAGGCTAATAGCAGCGGCAGCTCGTTCCAGACTATGCAGTAGTGTTTTGGCTTGCGCGGGTGTATTTTCCAGAATCGCTATGTCACCAGCGTAGTCGGCGTCGTTCTGGATTTGATTATTTGTTGATGATTATACGATTAAAATGTATATAATTAAATATCATTAATGACCAAAAATTGAAAATTTATTACTTATAATATGATTATTTAGATGTGCAAAAAAAGTATTTTTCTGACCTCAGTGCAGTTCTATTTTGGGCTTCAGAAGGGCTGCAGTTTTATGTTTTCTAATACATTTTAATACTGTGGTGATATGTAAAAAAATAATGCGTAATGAAATCCATTTTGAGTTTATATTGATGTATAATGATTGTATGATGAATACGATGTCTGTTTTCTGATCAGTTCATATTGGTTTTCATTTACTATTCTTGGCTTAGTTTTCACATAATGTTGTATTGCCATAATCATAATCAATCACAACTGTACTACAAATACATTTTCAGGCAAAAACAGGTAGACTCTTTTGTTCAGGTACGAACCGTTTATTAATTTCTGAACTCTGTTCTTCTCCACGAGAAGAGAGACAATTTTTAAAAGTCTTTCGTATCATACGATGCTAACAACTCCCCAACGCTCGGCACATCTCGTGGTCCAATTTCAATTCCTCAACACCATGGTCAGACCACAAATTCTCAACATCATTGTCGGACCCTAGTTTCTCAACACCATGGTCAGACCCCAACTTCTCCACACCATGATCGGATTCAACTGAATCTTTTTCAAAATCTTCCAAATTCTCAGCCCATCTCTTCTGGGCATGACGTCATCCACCTTGAAGTCCCAGTTCCTCTCTGGGGTTTTGTTATGACAATGGTGATTGTCATATCCTTTGCACGTGAGCGTAAACTGCACCAATTGACTACACACCTGGACTCTTAACCCAACCAAACTGAATGATAAAATGTAATTAATGAAACAGGATTAAATAAAAAAATCATTCCCTAATTATATAACAAGAATCGAATTCATTTAAAACTGTCTATGAGTGAAGCTCACTTACTTTCATAACATGTGAAGTGCTTGTGTCTATCTATCTATTTATTTATCATAGTATGTTCCAACATATATTACTATTTGTCTATGTATTCATATCTATCTATTTATCTCAATCAGTTCGGGGGGCGCTTCCTTACGTAATGGTTAAAGCGCTGGACTGCAGAATCGTAGTAAGCGAGTTCGAACTCCAGTTATGTTTTCTTTCGGACAAATACCCTTGAGAAAGGTATAAAACCCCTTATCCTCCCAACTAAGGGTTGAATAATACCATTCCTGTTTTAGAAGCATTAAATAACCCAAGATGGTTGATATGACAACAGCAAACAAACACCAATCTATCTATCTCTAACTATTGATATCGATCTCAGGTTTGGTTTGGTTTGGTTTGGTTTCTTTATTTAATAGCATATCAACTCTTTTTAGGTTATTTAATGCCAAAGCCATTCTCCTAGAAGAACAGTAGTGGTACTATTTAACCCATAGCTGGGAGGATAAGGGGGTTCATACCTTTCCCAAGGGTATTTGTCCGAAAGTGAACGTAATAGCGCGACTGGAGTACGAACTCGCGTACTACGATTCCGCAGTCCATCGCTTTAACCATTACACCACGAGGACACCCCTCTTTATCTCAATGTATTCATATCTATTTATCTAGATTTTCTATCCTTACCTATCAAGCAATCCATCTATCAATGTATCTGAGTCTCTTCATATAAATATGTGAGTGTATGGGTGTATGTGTACGTGTCTATTCCAATCTATCCATCTTTCTCTCTTAGTTGTATGATATCTATCTATGTCAATTCCATCGTAATTCACTTCACATAACGCAAAAAAAAAAAAAAAAAAATTCATAAAATTTCCGAATTATATGCGAAAGTTAAATATTTGGCGACACACAAAGCATTCCCATCATTCGTTACCATGGAAACTGCATGTTGGTAGTCATGATAGTTTTGGGTTCGAAGTTTCAGATGACAGCTTTGATGATGAATTTTTCTACCGACGATTTTTTCTGTGAGATAATATCAATCCTTTTTGTTTTCTGTATTAAAACGTTTGAAAAGTTTGGATTTTTTTAATCATGAATCGTTGATTAAAATATGGGGCATGGTGCTAGATGCGACTCTCTATCCGCAAATGTAGGGATTTCACTGAGGTTTGCACAGTCTGGTACAAGATTCTAACAGTGGAAATCTTTGTGAGAAACAAACTCCCCGTGTCTATTTAAAAATGTTCTCATAGATTATCATCTGCAGAGAAACTTAGTATGGTTGACAATAAGGCTAGGTATCGTTGACATATGGTCAGCTAGATGAGTCACGCAGACTAGTAGTTGTAGTAAGTTAAACAATCTCTGGTTAGTCTATAAGTAGGTCTGTGCCAGATTAGACGAAGTGTACCCCTCTCTCTCTCTCTCTCTCTCTCTCTATATATATATATATATATATATATATATATATATATATATATATATATATATTGTTTATAAATGTTTGCTAAAGACCACGGAACTATCCTTTTTTATGAGCTATTTGTTTTTTCTCTTGCTTTCTCGCGAGTTTCTTTATATCAGGGTTTAATTGATATAGAAGTCCAAGTTTGTTTTGTTTTATCTCTAAAGAGCTTTCGATCATATCGATTGACAGACTTCAGGGATATTTTTTCAATCAATGAATTTAGGTCATTTTCTACAATCTAAAATTTAAAACATCAAATCTCATTGTTAAAAATAATACGCACTCCCTTAAATCCTACCCAAACCAGACAACAGTAGCAAACAGATTCACATGTCAATTTTGGGAGTGACTCCCGAACGCCATACAAACTTTTATTAACTATATTGACATTAAAACTACCACATTCTCGTCGTCTAATATGTTACTATTCTGATACCAAAGCCACCAAACAACATATCACAAAAATACATAACACTGATATATTCACATCTTTTGAAATACAAAAAAAAAAAAAATCCCTCATCGATAACCCGAAAATCATATGAAGAATTAACAAAAGAAAAACCGTTACAAATCCGCAAGCAATCAGTTTTAAAAATAACTATAAAAAAAGCAGACATAAATCGAATAGCATTCAACACACGCACTAATATATTGAACATGTTCAAAGACTAACGTGCTAACCAAGACATCCCTCTTATAATAAACCCTTCCAACAAAGTGAATACCAAACCAAAAGCTAAGTAAAAACAAACAATACCTACAATACCTCGGATGGTGTAATGGTTAACAAGCTAGACGAGTGACTTTGAGTCTCATGAAGTGCTCCATTCTTTCGGCCTCGTGCCATATCTAAGCAAAAATATTAGCAAATTACTAGGGCACCTTGGATGGTGCAATGGTTAGCAAGCTAGACAAGCAAACCTTCACGAGTGACTTTGAGTCTCATGAAGTGTTCCATTCATTCGGCCTTGAGCCACATCTAAGGAAAAAGCTTACAACAAAAACTACTAAATGATTTACAGTCAAGTCACACTGGAAGCACTGGTTCGCTCTAGATCGGCGAAATTAAACAACAATGAGCCTGTTCAATACATAGATAGGTAACTACTTAATCTAATAGCAGCTACTGTAAGCAAACTGAGGCCTGTGCCATATCTATGGAAATCTTCGTAAATAACAACAATACCTACAAAAGGTAATCCCTATATGATATGATATGATGAAAAGCTTTTTAGAGAGAAAAACCTTTGTCAATTGAACCCTTATACAAATATAATAGCAAGAAAGCAAATGAAATAAGATTATAAAAAAGGAAAGTTCCGTGACTTTTGCCCAAACTTGCATTAAAATACAATATATATATATATATATATATATATATATATATATATATATAATCTTTAACAGACAAGACTGTTCCATTGTATCGCAACTATTCAGTGTGGTTATACCCACGAGATGCTTCAAGCTGATATCAAAACCCAACTGACTTTACCACAGAGCCAATGTCATTCTCTGTGTAAGTGAAGGAATTTTTTTTACATATATTTTTATCATATACATTATCGGCTACCGGAGAGATCAATTCATGAGAAGAGCTCTTACATTTCAGCGTATGTGGCAGCCGTCAAATTCCCCACTCGAATGCTCTACCCATGGTGGTGTCTGGGACACTGGGTTTCATGCTTGTGCATTCATTAGACAGAGTGAAAGGTTTAAAAAAAAAAAAAAAGATTAACGCAGCCAACTTTTTTTCTGTTGGTGTTGTTGAAAGGATATTTTTGTTTTTGTGTATGTATGCCTATGTTTATGTGCTCTAGTGGTTATGTATGTGCTGTCGCACGCGTATAGATATATACGTATATCTGCGCACACATCTTTACATATATACGCATATATCTACTGTCTGTTGGTATGAAGGGTGAAGGTAGAGAACGTGAGCAGGGAAGAGTGGGTGAAGAAGCAATGGTGAAAAGAATTGCTTCAATCGGAACGATTTCTTCTTTCACTTGATCCTTGGATCAATATATATATATATATATATATATATATATATATATATTGTCATCCACAGACAGACCAGTTTCGTTTTAACAGAACTCTTCAGTGTGGCTAGACAGGCTAGATTCCCGAAGTTAGGATCGAAACCTGGCTAGCTGAAACGCCAATCCAAAATTCTACCACTCAAACATGAGGAAACCAGCGCAACTGAAGGTAATTTAAACGCTTATGTATCACATTTGTTTTTGTTTTACATATATCCGCTGAACGGCAACCGAGAGCTCAATTCATTTGAAGATCCTTGCGTTACGCTAGTAGCAACCATTACTTCCCTCACTAGAGAGTTCAACCCCACCGGGGTAGGGGAGCATAAGTATGTATGTATTATTCAGTCCAGTTAAACGGGGTCGGGAATAATTCCGTCAGGACAAAAAATCATTCAACTATGAACATTTGAATTTTCCTGGTAAAGAGCTCAATGTAACTGACATCACAGAGCAATAATGTCTTTAAGAAAAACAAAAACCAGTCACATTAGGATTATAAATTTATTTCCATCCAGTTATGGGTATTGATATGAATCAATAACACCAAAAATAACAGGACATCTTCAGATCTAATGGATAAAATAATTACAGTCAGATATATATATATATATATATATATATATATAGTATAATTAAATGGAGACTCAAACTCGGTTAAGCCGTCATAATGAATTTATTTCGGCGGAGAATATTGTTGGTATATTCTCCGTCTCGTCGGATGACTTTTTACATGCTCTGTATTGTCCCAGAGATGTGATGTTAGGTATATATATATATATATATATATAACAGCTCTATCGTTGATATTGAGCATTATTTAATACTACCACAAAATTTGGTTTACCATTAACTTGCCAAGTGAGCTCGTGATAAACATCAACAATTCAATATATATATATATATATATATATATATATATATAACACTGATGAAAGCAAAAAAGTCTTAAATAGATAAAAGTACACAAATATTGGCAAGCATTATAGTATGAATATAAAAGGAATTAAACCTTTTTTACTGTTGTATCATAGATAATAGTTTCATATATTTTTAACGCGAAAATTTTGAAGGATCAAAACCCAAAATAATTTTAGAAATCTTTTCCCTCGCAAAAATATCAGAATTAAAATTTCTTAGCCAATTAGATTCATAAAGTATTGAAATTTTTTAGTTAATTACAGGCCCATTTTTAGCATTTAAATTTTTAGCACAAAAATTTTAGCAAAAAAAAAAATTAACCCTTTTTTAAATATTGAAATCCGTTGGGTTCCCTATTCACATCAAGAGCAATTTTTTGAAAACAAAATCCAAGACATTATAGGACGATTTTTCTTTCTTTTTCCATTTAGATATTCCATTATAGTCAATGTCTTTGATGAAACGGGATACCCCTGAACTCTCCACTCCTCCCTTTCATTTCCTTTTTCTCTTCTTCAAAACCTCTCCTCTCCTCATATATCTCTATTTCTCACTGAAATTAATCCACCTCTGTCAGGTCTAATCACTAATGAAGCCTGATACACTTGATGGCACCTAGCCATGACAATCTACCCAGATGGTCTCAGTCAAAAACAATACCTCTACTACCATCACCCAAACTTATAATTATTTCCCTCCCTTTTCTTTCCGTGTATTTTGGCCCTTCCCCCACTTTAGATATTTTTATATTTTCACCATTATTTAATCTATCAGCACGATTGCGAAAATGTAGAAAAACTTGAATTTTTTTTAGTCTGAAGAAGTTTTTTCCGAAAATTAAGAAAGAAATATTAGTACTTATACATATATATATATTCCCGAGTTCGACAAACACCTGAAGAAGGCCGGAGGACATATCGGCTGAAACGTTGTGGAAATAATAAAGATGAAGACAATAGTCCGAAAACCCTTAATGATAAAAATCAACAAGCTTCGTCTCAGAAATTTAGACAACTAATTTCGGTCTCCAAGTTATTCTTGCTCTGCTAACACTTACGCTTTTTGTGTTGTCTCTAGTCGCTGAAATTAGTATTTCTTTGCACTTTTTTTTATATAGTCTTCGAGTTCTCCTGTGGATGCGTCTACGCCTTCTTCAATGTTGGTGAGTGCTCTTCTTCCTTCTGGTCTTGACACTAATAGTCTATGTCATCTCTTGGATGTAATCTCTTATGCATTGTCGTTAGTTTTCTTGTCTTCTGGTCCATCAGTTAATGTATATATATATATATAGTGTGTCGGTGGTTTTGAGTCGAATCGGCAAACAGGGGCGAAATTATGGGTACTTTTTGTGAAGCTTGTACATTTTTCACAACTTATACAAATCACTACAGTATAATTCATCTTTGACTCTCTCGATATGAATTCAAGACTGAAAATGTTTCGGCATAGAAAAAATATTTATATTTTTTATAAAGATATTATATTTACCCATTCCCTCAGAACGAGCAAGATATGACACAAGGTCAGTTTTTAAGCGAAGTCTAGTGGTGAGAATTCAGAGTTTTATTTCACCTAGACCAGTTGCCATACCAAGATTAATGAGCTCAGTCTCTTTTACTGATAACCCCAGTACAGGCGGTCGGGGCCGTAGAATACACTAACTGCATCTCTGCCAATGGATAAAGTCCCCCACCACCAACGAGTGTCACGATATGATATTAAACAATGGGATCGTAATGTTCTAGTAATATTGGAGCTTTGGGGAATGCAGAGTACCCCTTCATTGCCATCGCTCCAAGTTCAACTGTGGCCCGGAATGGTAGAACCTGATAGGGTTCTATCTATGGCTCAAATAGAACAGTTTGACATTTAGATTGTGTGCAAGCAAATGATTCATGTTAAATTGATTTTTTTAGAAATAGAACTGTTTGAGTATTTAACAGCATGTAAATAAAAACTGATGTTTAATTGAATTGTTAGTCATACATAGCAATACTTGGAACTATTCAACTTTGTTGACTTATGTTTACAAATCATATACATATATCTAATATATATGTAAAAACTGGATTTGGCTTTGAATAACCCATAAGGGTTTATATGCCATAAAACGAAACCAAACTATTCATCCATTGCTCTGGGTTGGAGAAGGGTATTCGCACTACATAATATGCAAATAGACTAACCTAAGGTTTGAACTCGGATCACCCTGTGAATTTCTTACCTTTAGACTATGAGTGTTTATTTCTTATAAAGAAAAGTCCTCTGAGTATTTGAACTGATAAAAAGATTTTGAAAAACGATACTATACTGCTTCGTTTAAAATATCTCTCTTGGATCATAAATTGAAAAATCCTAAAAAAAATTAAGAGATTATTTTTAATTTGGAACGCTTTACTTTTTTGATAGAGGAATAATACTTGGTAGACTATGTTTTAAAAGTCTGTTACTTCATTTGAATTCTAAAATGTATTACTTTATTTAAATCGTTGAATATTCCTTTAAACATTTAGCATGGGAAATATCTATATTTATTACATACATTTTGTTGTTTCAGTAGGAATAGGAAACATGATTTCGATATAGATTTTTATTAAGATCGTCTTTTAATGAAAAACGAACCAACAAAATAAATTAAGACGAAATATATTACAGAACACATTTTCTCATAGACTGTTCTACATGATGTTATTCCCTCCACATGAACAACACTGGGTAACCCTTCTCTGGCGAAGAAGTAATCGTGTTGCCATTAGCGTCTATTGCAAGCCCCTTCGAAGTTGAATTGAAGTCTCGGCTACCGTTGAACGGATGTATGTAAACAATAGTAATTGTGATTCATAACCGTTTAAAATTTACCTCGCAACTAATATCTCCTCGTGGCTGAATGGTTAGAAGCTTTGGTTTGACGTTTGAGTCAACCGGGTTTCGATGCCAGCTACGGGAAGATACTGTCTAGCCACACTGATGAGTTCTGATAGAACGAAACAGATCTGTCTGTGGATGACTATATATATAGATAGTCATTCACAGACAGACTGTTTCATTCTATCAGAACTCTTCAGTGTGGCTAGACACGTAGGGCGCTCGAAGCCGGGATCGAAACCCATCCAACTTTACGTTAGACTAAGTGTCAGACCACTCGGCCAACAAACGTACCACGTTTGGCTAAGGGAATTGTTAAGGTATTTATGTAGCAACAGCAGCAGCTGTTCGTTTACATTTTTATACCCTATCGGCTACCAGAGTGCTCAATTCTTTCGAGGAGCTCGGGATAATTTTGGTAAGTTCATCCACCAATTCCAAACTGAAATTAAGACACTTATCTGGAAAATATCCTTTAAAAATAAATTAATTAATAAATAAAACAGTGGAAATAAACATGACCGATAAAAGGAAACGCGGTTTCTTCCAAGTAGTGGTCGTGTCGATACTATTATATGGATGCACTACATGGACGCTAACTAAATATATGGAGATAAAGCTTGACGGCAACTACAAAAGAATGCTGCGAGTAATACTGAACAAGTCCTGGAGGCAGCGCCCCTCAAAGCAGCAGCTGTACGGCCACTTACCACCCATCACGAAAACTATCACAATTAGACGAACCAGACATGCGGGACACTGCTGGAAAAGTAAGGACGAGCTCATAAGAGATTTACTCCTGTGGACCCCTTTACATGGACGAGCAAAGGCAGGAGGACCAACTCGAAAATGCCTACAGCAGCTCTGTGCCGATACGGGATGTAGCCCTGACGACCTGCTGGAAGGAATGGACGATAGGAAGGGACGGCGAGAGAGGGTCAGTGATATCCGTGTTGATGGCGTGACATGATGTTTGTTTGTTCGAAACCGTGTGATGAACGGCTATATTTACTCAATATGTTATCTTACACAAAGAAAGAACAATATTTGTCATATTTTTGTTATTGGCATTCCTTTATTTAATGGATTATAACAGAGGTGGCAGTTCCAGGGCGTCGAGGCTAATGTACAGGCCTATGACATCATAGTGAGTGAGTTCGAACTTCAGTCGCGCTATTACGTTCAATTTCGGACTAATACCTATGAAAAAGATAGGAAACACTTAATCCTCCCAACTATGGGTTAAACAATACTACTACTTTTCTTCGGCTAGGATTGCTTTGGCATAGAATAACCCTTAAAAGTTGATATGACATTTGTCAAAGAAACAGAAAGAAAACGAAAACATATAATAGTTCCCAAATGCTTGTCCTTAAAAGCTAAACACTTCTGATGGCTCATTTTGAAATTCTTATCATTGCTGTGATTTTATATTGAATAAAATATTACAGTTTGTCAATTTTCAGGGACGTACGTTTAAAGACTTTAGGCTTCCGATATTCTTTGAAGAAGTAATCACAAAAAGATACATTTTGACCACGAGTTGTCACCACCTACTAAGGTTAGGCGTCCTGGTAAAATATTCTCTCGGCGTTTCCTTAGATATCTATTCATAAATGATGTCCACTGAAAGTGTATGAATTCTTTCATTTAAATACTTGCCTACCAAACAAACAACAATTCTTTTACTTTACACTTTTTTTAGCAAACTTAAGATGAAAACACAGCAAAAATTTCTACGTAAATTGCTTAAGATTAGAATAACATTAATTGAGATATCCTTTATATATATTTATATATATACTAATCAAATATCTACCAGTATATCATAGATCATATCATAGATCATATCATAGATATCATAGATAGAATGGGAACACAAGGTAGGAGAAATAGACCTAGAAAAATCTTATGGTTTAATCCCCCTTACAACATGGAAGTAGTTAATAACTTGGGAAAGGAGTTCTTCAAGATATTAAAAAGAAACTTCCCTAGTGGGAGCCAATTACATAAGATATTTAATAAGAATTATATTAAATTAAGTTACAGTTGCATGCCAAACATTAATGGAATAATAAATAGGAGTAATATAGCCAAATTAGGTACAAAGAAGCATAAGGTGATTGACAAATGCAACTGTAGGGATAAGGTTAGGTGTCCTCTCGAGGGCAAGTGTAAGCAGGAGTGTGTAGTGTATAAAGTAGAGGTATATAGTGATTCGAATAATAAGAGAGATAAAAAGATATATTTTGGGTCGACCCAAGGGGATTTTAAAACTAGGTACTATAACCATAGAACAAGTTTCTTGCACGAAAGATATAGGTATAGCACTGCTTTATCTAGTTATGTGTGGGAGCTTAAGGAAAAACAAGGAGTAGATCCGATAATGAAATGGGAAGTAATAAAGAAATGCCGCAAATATAGGGCATGTAATAGAACCTGTAATCTTTGTATGGAGGAAAAATTGGTAATAGCAGATTGTAAAAGTAAGAATATGCTAAACAAAAGATCGGAGGTGTTGAATAGTTGTAAACACAAAAGAGCGTGGTTACTATATAATTAGGAAATGTTATAGGGTTTTTGTTTTTTTTTTTGATATGCAAATTCTAGGATAGGTGGAGGTTTTTGGTGAATAAAGGCAAAGCAATTTCTCCTTAGAATGGTTTAGGCGAAACTTCCTGATGATCCGTTAAGGTGAAACTTTAGTAGAAGATTTTCGACTAGCGATTTAAGTTAATTCTATAATTGGCTCCATTGTTTTATGTTGAGCACTTTAGTAATTGTAGCATTGCAGTATTCACGGAGGGTTTTTTGGTTTTCTTTTGGCCACTGACTAAGTACCCCTTGATTTTTTTCAAGGAGTAGGACGAGGTTGGTCTTTTCTTTCTTTTTTACCCAAAAAACTTTTTTCTTTTTCCTCTGGACCGGGATTCGAGATATTTTTTTTCTCTTGTTCCTGGCCAGGGTTTTTTTGTTTTTTTCTGGTACCGTGAATACTGGTAGATATTTGATTAGTAAATATTGAAGCTCTGGTGTTGTCCATTGAGCACTTTCTTTGCTCTTGTTACTATGGAGAGAGCGAACATAAGTTATTCATACAAGAACATACCAATACCTGATAGGCATCAGTATAAGTTAGTTCTGTTGAGGAGGATAGAATCCTTTATAAAAAATATGAGGTGGAAAGCATATAAGATTTTTTTTTTTAATATGCAAATTCTAGGATAGGTGGAGGTTTTTGGTGAATAAAGGCAAAGCAATTTCTCCTTAGAATGGTTTAGGCGAAACTTCCTGATGATCCGTTAAGGTGAAACTTTAGTAGAAGATTTTCGACTAGCGATTTAAGTTAATTCTATATATATATATATATATATATATATATATATGGAATTTTCCTTTTATTTACAGGGGTGTTGTTACCTTTTCTTCCTTAAAAAATTCCAATGCTGAAGCGTTTAGCATAAAATAATAACCTAACAATATCCACATTGTATAATGTTCGACTATAAATGATAAAATTCTGGTATTTGTGGTTGATAAAATTAGTTTGTCTCTTGGTTGGTTATATTTTATGGTATACTAACCATTGTAGGTTATTTAATGCCAAATCTCTTTTTACTCATATAAACCGTTCTATTTCAAACAATTCAGTTTAGCACAAGTATACATTTGGCCTATTAGTTTGGAGTGTGAATCTTTGATTAATAGAATTATTGATCTTAAATCACAATCACTGAAAATATTCAACTGAGTGCAAAGAAACGATTAATGGTAAATTGAATTATTAGTGTTATTAATTCTTGGAACCAGTTAACTGGGTGCAAACGGATGATATATATATATATATATATATATATATACCAACCTCTCCACTCGGGCAGGATATGACACAAGGTCAATTTTTAAGCGGAGTTTAACAGGTTTGAATTCAGAGTTTTCCTTCTCCTAGACTAGTTGCCTCACCAAGGATAAAAAAAAACAGTTTGTCCAACTATTTACCCATAGCTGGAGGGAGAATAATTGGATTCACACTTTTCCCAAGGGTATTAGTGCTATGTGAAATGCAATTAGTCTCGTCCAGGATTTGAACTCGTGTGGCCGTGTCCATTTCCTACGACGGTAACAATTACACTATATATATATATATATATATATATATATATATATACACGAGTGTATTTAGATCTATGTAAGTGTCTGTGAACGTGTATTAACAGCGTTTGGTCTTAATTAATGCATCAGGTTGATATACTATAAAACATAACTAAACCTAAATAGGCTTGGTTTGATATCTTGGTTTTAATGGCACATCAACTTTCAAGGTTTATTTAACGCCAAAGACATCATTTAAGAAGAACAGTAATGGTTTTTTTTAACCCAAGAGCTGTGGGGGATAAGGATATTCATTTTTTTACAATGGTATTAGTCCAAAAGTTAGTGTAATCACGTGACTGGAATTTGAACTCTTTTACTACAATATCTCAGTCCATTACGTTAGCCATTACGCTACGCGGATCCTACCAAAGGAAAATAAACTTTTTATTAAAGAATAAATAGATAAATGCTAGATATATTCATATTCAGGTGTAATTCTTCTTTTTCTTTTCTTTTCTTTTTTTTTTTTTTTTTTTTGGAAGCTGCTTATCAAGTATTTCAGTATTTCAAATCTTTTAGCTCCAAAAGTCAGTCAGCTCAATCATTTGGGCGGAGCCTGTAGAATTCAGCGACTGCATCTCTACAGAAGGGTAAGACTCCTCCAACGAGTCTCCTGATATATGTCATTAAACAATCTGATCGTGAGGCTCCAGTAAGCTTTGAAGAATAATGAGTACCACTTCATTGCCATCATTCTCAGGTCCATTCTAGTTGTAGCACCTGAAAGGTTCATATCTATGGGTCAAATACAACTGTTAAAAATTTAAACCGAGTGCAAACAAATAATATGCTAAATTGAATTACTTGGAATAGAACTGTTTGATCATTAAAAAAAAGGAAAGTTGGCGACCATAGTGGAAGGCGACCCGAAGGCTCACTCTTCAATAGCTACTACACCGAGGTTTAGAGTAGGGCACTTCTGCTTTCTCTGGATTGCTCAACTTTACCCTTAATTCTAACCTTATAATGCTGAGTGCTAAGCAAGTCGGCATCAAGTACCATTTTTTGATTTTTTGGTATAACTCTACATGGGATTAGAACCCCGGTCTCCTGTACAATTGCCGAACACTCGACTCATTAGGCCAATGGCCCGATCATTTAACTGTGTGTAAACTAATGACTGATGTTTAATTGAATTGTAAGTGATTAATCGTATTTACCAACCCCTCCACTCGGGCAGGATATGACACAAGGTCAATTTTTAAGCGGAGTTTAACAGGTTTGAATTCAGTGTTTTCCTTCTCCTTGACGAGTTGACTCAACCAGGCTGAAGAACATAGTCTGCCCTACTATTTACCCATAGCTGGAGGGAGAATAATTGGATCCATACCTTTCCCAAGGGTATTAGTGCTATGTGAAATGCAATCAGTCTCGTCCAGGATTTAAACTCGTGTCGTCGTGTCCATTTCCTACGACGATAACCATTACACCACAGGCACCTCCGTCAGTGATTAATAGCAATATTGGAGCCATTTAAGTTTGTTGACTTACACTAAATTGAAGTGTTAGAAATAGAATGGAAACATGATTTGGTTTTAAAAAATCAATACCGGTTGAAATGACATTAAATCATATCAAATGAACTAATAAAAATTAGTCGTTAACTGATATGCCCAATATAGTCAGCAACTAAGTTTAGCTTAAATGTGGGACAAGGTGGGAAGTATGGGGTAAGCGGTGAGACTCGATCGCACTAATCATTTGATTACCAGTAGCACCTAAATATATTTAAGGAGGTGTGGGGTGACGTAACATCTTACAGCACAAAACAGGTAAACAGCTGACTAAGTTAGAATTCTAGTTGAGGATGTTGGGGTTCGCTCCTTACTAATCTACTTTTAAAAAGCCATGAATATATTTCTCTTTGATAGGAATAAAAGCAAAATATATTTTTTTTAATTGGGAAAGTTTTTATTTCGGGAAAAGTCTTTGTAGAATTGTTTTCTTTTACTTCATTTGTATTATTGATTTGAAAAAAAGATTTTGCTTGGGAAAACTTTCATATTGCTCAGTTTCGTTTAGACCAATTACGAACAAGTTAAAACTTTAAACGTTGTTAAAGTTATTGCCTCGACCATGGACTTCTACTTACGATTTCAAACTCAATCCTTTCTTAAAAATATTTCTTTTTCTTTTACGATATATCTATCTATCTATCTATCTATCTAGTCTTTAATCAATTCCAATCTGGTTTTTATAGCTATTGTATTTCTAATGATGAGTTTTATATAAATTAGTAATAATTTATCAATAGAAATACGATAGCAATAAAAGGCAACTAATTGTTGTGGGATATTTAGAAAGCTTATAAACCAATTCATAAGAGCAGGGTTTGAAAACCATGGATTTGTACCACACTAGGCTGAGTAAATTCCTTGAAGTTGTTAAATCCATATATCTAATACTATTTATATTTGTCTATCTCAATATCATATATATATATATATATATATATATATTGCTAGATAGATCTGTGTGTAGGAGACATACACACACACACACACACACACACACACACACACACACACACACATATATATATATATATATATATATATATATATATATAAATTTTCTATCAGCATTTATCTATCATACTTTGTTTACATTTCCTAATCTCAGTTTTCTATCTATCAACCTGTCTGTCTGCTTGGCAGACACTCAGGCAGAAAGTTAAAAGCATCATCAATTATCACAAGTTAGTCTCTAACTGGGAACTCTGCATCTATGATCATGTACCAAACTAATCTAAGTTCCATAAATAATTGAAAGTCCACCACAATGGATACGTAGCATGTCTTGCAGACTAATTCGATAGTGTGATTGGTTTAACATTCGTTGGATACTCTATTTCTATTGTCCCTGAGCCAGACTAAACTGTGATTAGAAACAACGATGTACTTGTATGAAGGCGCATGGGAAATTAGCGTGAAATATCATCCTTTAATATTTCCGATTGAACAAATAATGAAATATTCAGGTTCATGGTGATATGTGTATATTTCTTGTTTGAATTCCAATGGGACAAACGAATGAGAACGTCAAGTTAATAACTTATTTATTCTGTCAATAATCACTTGTTCAATATTTGATGTAAACATTTTAAATAGGAGGTACCGAATTGAGTGGCTCAAACTCATGTTTCTGCTGTTTTCAAACGAAATCTTTTCTCCCCAATATTTCCTTTTCATTTAAGATTACTTTTACAAAGTTATCCAAATGTTTTCCATTGTCTCTAGTTTTATCTATCTGCGTTGGTCTCCCGATCAATGATATAATTACTTGATTACTGATATCGTTCTTTCCATCTATACCATCTTGTTTATATTTGTACATCTCAGTAATCTATCTATCTATCTATCTATCTATCTATCGATATATATATATATATATATATATATATATATATATATATATATATATATATATATATATATATCATCTGGTTTATATCTATCTACGTTTTTACATCAATCGATCTGTCTGTGTCATCCACTTTTTCTCTCTATTTATCTATCTCTCAATCCCAGTCTATTCATATGTATCAATCAATTAATTTCTCTATCATATATATATATATATATATATATATATATATATATATATATATATATATATATATACGTGTGTTGCCCAGTCAGATTGGGCTATAGAATACACTGACTGCACCTCTGCAGAGGGGTAAGACCACGCCTAACGAGTGTCCTGATATGACACTAAACAATCTGATGGTGAGGTTCCAGCAGGGCTGGGGCTTTGTGGGAATGTAGAGTACCCCTTCATTGCCATCGCTCCCAGGTCCTCTCTGGCCCGGAGTGGTAGCACTTGATAGGGCCCTATCTATGGGTTAAATAGAACTAATAGCCTACTTATGCTAAACTAAATTGTTTGAGTAAACTGAATAGCTTGAAATAGACATGTTTTTGACAGATAAACTGTACTCACATTGAAACTGCATGCTTATGCTTAACTGAATTATTTGAAATAGAACTGTTTTTCGACATTAAAACTGTATTTACACTTAACTGAATTGTTACATATAACTGCTTGAATACTTTGAAATAAATGTTTTTGACAATTAAACTGTGTACTTATGCTAACCTGAATTGTTTTAAATAGAACAGATTATTTACATAAAAATGGATTTGGCGTTAAATAACCTACAAAGGTTGATATGCCATAAAACCCAACAAACCAAACCAAACCATATACGTGTGTGTGTGTGTGTGTGTGTGTGTGTGTGTGTGTGTGTGTGTGTGTGTGTGTGTGTGAAGGTTGTCTCAAAATAGATGCAATCCATTAGTATCATAATGGTTTATTTCTGAGACAAGTGCAATGGCGGTCATTTGGAGCATGTCCAGAGAAAACAATGCCTTCTTTTGGGGCTCGAGACATTAAATCTATATTTTTTAATTGATATTATATCAGCTTTTTAGACATGCAATCTTTATTTTAGTTTCTTGTCTCAGTAATAAATCATTATCATATTAATGGGTTGCATCTATTTTAAGACTGTCTTGAATGATTTTGTCTCTAAATAATTAGTGAGGCAAAATATCTTTCTTTTCTTCTACAAAACATTGTGATCAAGCATATATAGTTGTTAGAGTATACCGTATTCAAATCTGAAACAAAAAAAAAGAATTCAATATTATTATTAGTTTAGTTTATATGGATCCTATGTATATTGAGACACACTATATATATATATATATATATATATATATATATATATATATCAAAACATCAAAATAATAAACAAAAACTTCAGATTCTCGAAGCACTATATATTAGAAACCTGCAACCAGCACTTAATAGAATTATTTTCAAACCAGTGCTAACGTACTTAAATGTCTTTAGCTACTGGCACTATTTAC
Source organism: Sepioteuthis lessoniana (assembly GCA_963585895.1). NCBI lineage: Eukaryota > Metazoa > Mollusca > Cephalopoda > Myopsida > Loliginidae > Sepioteuthis > Sepioteuthis lessoniana. The sequence continues at coordinate 100,883,909 of OY757914.1, forward strand.
AGAATTACATTTAAAAGCAAGCGCCATAATCTCCAACAGCAAAGACGTCCTTACACAGTAGTAATTTGCTAAAACAAAAGTTACATCACTTTTGTAACAGATCCTCCCCTGATGATGGCCCAAAGTCGGGCAGAAAGTACTAGGGATACATGCAACTATGGACAATACCTTAATCAGTTCCCCCCGAATACGATAAAAGTAATACGGGAATTCGAACGGATCCAAAAGAAAATATGTAGGCATAAAATGTCGATTATGTTTAATGAAATTTGCATTAACGAAGAAATGCTGCCTAAATATACATATATATATATTTATATATATATGTATGTGTGTGTGTGTGTGTGTGTATGTGTGTGTGTGCGTGTGATCCTCTTTATGTTTACTAATTGCAGATTATTTACTTTTTTTTATCTATTTTTCTATTTTCAAATTATCTTAAGATTCAGAGAATTTTCTAAAGGGATTTTTTTAAATACCAAAATTGTTTAATAAATTAACCGAAAGAAGAAATTTCTTTAAACTTAAGAAAATCTATAAAATTCTGCAATAAAATCTATAAAGTTCTGTAATAAAATCTTTAAAATTCTATAATAAAAGCAAAGAGATATTTCTCTTTTCTTACAGATTATTTCCTGAGAAATCTGTAAAATCTATCGGCCAAAATAGAATGATAATACCATCAACGACACGAATTCCGAAGAAAATATGATGATATTCGTTCACCATCTTTGTAACCATGGTAATCTAACGGGCTGGAAATTATAATTTAGAAATTACCGTCTTAAATCAATTTTAATCCGCAAGAATGATTTTGTAAGGATTAAAGGAACACTTTTTCCACCATTTTAGGTTTCTATTTTTAATCATTCATTTATAAAACCGTGAGGATGAGTGTATTTAAGGATTCATGGGGGGGCTTTTTTTGCTTAGTGTCATACCAACCCTCATGGGTTATTTAATACCAAAACAATTCTTGTAAAACAGTTGTTTTACTATTTAAACTATACTTGGGAGGATAAGCGGTTCAGAACTTTTAAGAGGGCATTAGTCTGAAAGAATTCGTGACAAGGCAACTAGAGTTAGAACCCACTTACAATGGGGTTTGAATTGCTAGCATGTTAGTAACTACGCCACGATGAATTTAACGAAAGTACGGGATATTCGTAGCTGCTTTTTCAATCTCTTTCTACACTGGCGTCTGCAATTTTACCGAGTTCATTAAATTAATTTTTAGTTCCTAAAATTCCACAAGAACAACTGAAGAAAGAGAAACGGTTGGGGGCACCTATGAAAAGAAAAAAAAAGATAAATATATTAAGAAATTAAACTGAGAAGATATCTAAAAAGAAAGAAAGAAAGAAAGAAAGAAAATAATGACGAAATGGTAATTGATTTCGAAAAGAAAGAAAGAAAGAAAGAAAGAAAGAAAATAATGACGAAATGGTAATTTATTTCGAGAAGAAAGAAAGAAAGAAAGAAAGAAAGAAAGAAAGAAAGAAAGAAAGAAAGAATGAAAGAAAGAAAGAAAAAGAAAATAATGACGAAATGGTAATTGATTTCGAAAAGAAAGAAAGAAAGAAAGAAAGAAAGAAAATAATGACGAAATGGAAATTGATTTCGAAAAGAAAGAAAGAAAGAAAGAAAGACCGAATGAAAGAAAGAAAAGAAAAACATGTAAAAAAACGTCAGTCTATGAAGAATGTGATTTGAGCACACACACCCCAAAAAAATTAAAAGAGAGGTAGAGATAAAAAGAGAAAAGAGCGATGAAATAGATGACATGTGAAGAAAGAAAGAAAGAAAGAAAGAAAGAAGAAAAGGAAAAAAGAAAGAAAGCAGGTCAATGAAAAAAAAAAACAAGTAAAAAAATCAGTATATAATGAATTTGACTTGAGACCCCACCTACAATAAAAAATGTGTAAAATAGAAATAGAGATAAAAAGAGAAAAAAAGGGACGAAATTGGAGACATGAGAAATAGAGAAAGAAAGAAAGAAAGAAAGAAAGAAAGAAGAAGGAAAAACAAAAAAATCAAGATATGAAGAATTTGACTCAAAGTAAAAGAAAGAAAGAAAGAAATGGAAGAATTTGACTGAAGGCCAGAGAAAGGAAGAAAATGATGACGAAATGGTTATTCATTCCGAGAAGAAAGAAAGAAAGAAAGAAAGAAAGAAAGAAAGAAAGAAAGAAAGAAAAATATATCAGTATATTAAAAAATAGATTCAAAGCGAAAGAACAAGAAAAAAATAGATAAGAAAAATAAGAAAAATAAAGCGAAAGAGGAAAAAGTGAAAAATAAATAAGAACATGAAGAAACAGATTCGAAGCCAAAGAAAGAAAAAAAGAAAGAAACAATTCAGTGAAGCTTTCTGTAGAACGAGGAAAGATAAAAACAAAAATCAACTTTTTTATTCGAATTTTGTGGTTGAGATTTTTCGCATAATGGTCGGGTTGAATAAATTAGAGGAAATTAAAAAAAAAAAAGATATATAAGGGAAAAACAAAAAGTTCTTCTTACGTTGAGCGGGCGTTTGATTTAATTTACTGTAACCAAATACTGTTTTATATGTAATGGTTTTCACGATTCTTTTTCTAACCACAGCAGTCATCAGTGCCCTCTATCGACGGCTTTTGTCAATGGCTTACATACTAGCTAATGACCTTTACATGAGGCGCTCTGGACTTGCAAAGGCTTCGAAATTTTATTCGCACTTATCGTTATTTTACACGTCCACGAAAAATATTAAATTATTTTATCTTTCATTCTGGATAAGATTTTTGTTGTTTTTGTTGTTGTTGTTGTTGTTGTTGTTGTTGTTGTTAAAATGCTTTTTTATTGTTTCTTTTAACTGTTTTTCTTTTTCTTTGATTGATTTATTAGTCGTTCAATTATTTTCTGCTTTTATCTTCTTCTTTTATCATAATCACTTTTATTTCTTCTCTTTTACTTTTCTTGGTTTTTTTCTTCTTTTCCTTTCCTTTTTAGTTTATTTATTTATTCATTAATTTGTTGAAATGACTCCTGTTTCCTTTTCTTTATCTCCCTCTAAATTCATTCATTTTATTCTTGTAAACTTTTGGGTTTTTTTTCTCTTTTATTATACTTTCTTCATTTCTTTCTTCATTTCTAAAATGGATGTTTTTCTTCTTTTTGAATTTCATTTTTCTCTCGTCATTCGTTTTTTTTCTTTCTCCTTATTTTATCTTTCAAATGTTCTTTTTTTTTATTAATTTTTTTCCATTTTATAATCTCTTCTTTTTGCTTTGTTTTTTCCTGTTTTACTTATTTCTTTTTTCTTAGTCATATTTCTTTTTTTTTTTTCTTTTTTCCACATTTTTTTTTTTATTTTACACTGCTTATTTCTTTCAATCTGTCTTTTTTTCTTTTTTCTTTCTAACTTTTTGTAATTTATTTTCCCGCTTTTTGTTTATTTTTAGTTTTTTTCTTTACTTTTCCTCTACTTTCTGTCATTTTCTTTCCTTTATTTTTTCCGTTTCCTTCTTGTTTATTATCGTTCTTTTTATTTCTCCAATTTTTTTTCCTTTCTTACTTTCTTCATGTTTCTCCTTCTCTTTTTTCTATCTTCTTTTTTTCACATACCTTTGTTCGGTCTTAATTTTGTTCTCCCTTTTCGTTTTACCCTTTCCTACTTCCCTATTCATTCTTTCTTTCTTTCTTTCTTTCTTTCTTTCTTTCTTTCTTTAAATTTCATTTATATTCTTTGATCTTATGCTCTTCCCCCAAGGAATATTTACGTCTATAATATCTTTCTCTCTCTTTCTCTCTCTCTCTCTCCTTCTCTCTCTCTCTCTCTAATCTATATATATACATATTTAGAGATAGATAGATAGATAGATAGATAGATACTGACAGAGAGAGAGAGAAAGATTACCGCCCATGAATAAACAAATCTCTGCCATTCCAATTGTTGAAATGTTGATTCTATTTTAAACTTAAGATACCTGAATTTTATTAATTCTAACAAAAAATCATGCTGGCAAAACAGATATTAGGCTTTATGAAGTACCAAACTTTACAGTATTGGAACTGCAACCAAGCATATACTTAAAAGATTTATTTATCGACAACCACATATTCATAATTTTAAAAGTTCAGGCTCATTCATAGATGCCAGTCACTATCATTAAGCTCGATGCGGAGATTAATCGTATATATATATATATATATATATATATATATATTTCATGATATTTGCGCAAGCGTAAAACAATTACTAGGGGATATATCTGTTTTTTTATTCAATATATATATATATATATATATATATATATATATATATATATATAAAGTTTGGTATGTCTATGAATAAAAAATTCACAAGAGTTATATCACCGATATTAGGAACGTTTTAATCATGAAAATAACAAACTATATATATATATATATCACTATGATAGGAGAGCGTAGACCTGTTACGAAGATCGTATAGCGAGAAACTGCCGTTATCTTTTTGTCTAAATTATCCTCACGAACACGTATATATATATATATATATTCTATTCCTTCGAGAGTTTTTGACACCAGCGTTAGCTGATGGTCTTCCACTGGAGTCTGAATGACACCAAGTTTCCTAAAGTCTCCAGGACTCTTCTCAGTATTCTGACCAATCTTAATAGTGCTCCACTCGTCTTCTTATTTCCAAGTCCTCCAGTCTCTGTACAAATCTTTTATTGACTGTATCGTGCGCACCAATACCTAATGGTAACACCGTCACATTCTTGTTCCTAAGGTTTTTCAGTTCCCTAGCAAGGTCTTGGTACTTATCACTTTTTTCACTTTCTTTCAATTTTACTCGGTGGTCTGCCGGAATAGCCAAGTCTATTAATCGACAGGTTCTCTTTCTTTTTTTTTTTTTTTTTTTTTTTTTTTTTTGTCTATCACCCGGTCTGGTTGTCTAGCCGGGATCAGGAGATTCGTTTGTATATCAAAATCCCAGAGAAGTTTGTGCAGTTCATTTCCCTGGACGAATTCCGGCTTGTGCATATAGCATTTGTTCGTATGGTCAAATTTCAATTTCTTGAACACTTCCTAGTGAGTCACCTTCCATACCCAGTCTTATACTTATTTTGTCAGAATTTTCTGCATTCGCTTGAGGGATTTATTATTATTATTATTTTTATTATTATTATTTACTCCTTTAGATTTTTTCCCATCAGTGTTAGCTGATGGTTTTTCACTGGAGTCTGAGTGATAGCAAGTCTCCTTAAGTCTGCAGGATTCGTCTCAGGATTCTGGCCGTTCGCAGCAATGCTGTCATTTGGATAGTCTCTATCCGTCCGCCAACTTCCAAGTCCTCCAGGCCTTTTCATAATCCTTTAGTTATTGTGCCAAAAGCACCAATCACAATTGGCACAATCGTCACTATCAGTTTCCACAGCTTTTTCAATTCTCTAGCAAGGTCGAGGTACTTATCCTTCTTTTCACATTCCTTCAGTTTTATTCTGTGTTCAGCCGGGACAGCAAAATCTATTATTATTATTATCAAAATCATGAAGAAAGAAAGATAGTAATAAAAAATTAACATATAGCTGGTATCCCTTTTGAAAAATTATAATGATCGCAGCGAGTGCAATCACAGACCTTTCACTACTATTCAGTTGAAAATTAAATGATAAATTATTTTCATTAAGATTAATCTTTTTAAGACTATTTCGCAAACTAAAATTTTGCTAAGCTGAGCAGTAATCCTTTCCCAAGTAGAGCTTAGCTTAGGAGAAAACTAGAAGTACGGGGACGCCCGATGAGAATCGAATTCAGTAAAACTGTTTACTAACCTATCTGTCTAACCACTACATGACTTAATGTGTCGTCCAACCCTCTGAAAGTAAAACACATCATCGGTAAAACATATCGTCATCATATGGATTAGCTTTGAGTAAATATTTCTTCTGTTGACTAAGTGCCCTGGATATTTCATAAAACTGCTTGTGATGGTGAGGCTTGAGTTCTGGAGATTAGGGGAAAGTGAAATACTCCTTTATTGCCATTATTCCAAGGTCCACTCTGAATCGGAATGTTGGTACCTGTTTGGGTTCCATTTATGGGTCAAATAGAAATATCTGATCATTTTCCATACTTGAAAGTTGTGTGCAAAAATGACTGTTAAATTGATAGCAATACTCAAAATTATTCAACTTTGCGAAAACGAATTCACTTGCCTTTTACTTTTCTGGGGGTTTGTTGTTTTTTTTGGTTTTCTTTTTTTGCTTATTTTTTGTTGTTGTTGTTGTTGTTGTTGTTTGTTTGTTTTTTTTTCTGCTTGCTTCTTCTTTATTATTGTTCTTTTTTTCTTTAATTATTTTCCAATCTTTTCCTTCTTCATGTTTCTTCGTTTTTTTTTTCCTATCTTTTTTGTTTTCTCCCAATCTTTTGTTCAGTCCGAGTTTTTTCTTCCTTTGCATTTTATCTCTTACCTCATTCCTTTTGTTCTTTCTTTCTTTCTTTCTTTCTTTCTCATTCCGTTCTCTTTTGTTTCGATCTTTGTTTTCACTGATTTCTTTCTTTCTTTCTTTCTTTTTCTTTCCTTCTCTTTTGTTTCCGTCTTTGTTTTCACTGATTTCTTTCTTTCTTTCTTTCTTTCTTTCTTTCTTTCTTTCTTTCTTGTTTCCGTCTTTGTTTTCACTGATTTCTTTCTTTCTTTCTTTCTTTCTTTCTTTCTTTCTTTCTTTCTTTTGTTTCCGTCTTTGTTTTCACTGATTTCTTTCTTTCTTTCTTTTTTCTCCAAGGAATATTTTTAAAATTATCCATAAAAGGGCTGAATATTAATCTTAGATTTCGAACATTATACTATAAACATTTCTGATCAAAATTTAATTAAAAGATTCATCGGTCCGTCCCTATGTATGGCTACTGCAGATTGATAGGAAGAAAGTTTTCAAAAGCCATTGTAAGTAAATTTTAATATCATCAGATGGGTGTTCTACAGTTGTGATCTTGTTTTAGACTCTGGAAAGCTTACAAATGTAATTAAAGAGCGCCAACCTTAGAACGTTGATCAATAAACTCGAACCTCACATCTTAAAAAAAACAGTTCGATACTTATGCCTTCATATTGCGGCCTTGTGTCAGACCAAACTGTGTCTGGCAGAGGGACATTTTTTTTCTATTTCAGTCGTCAGCGATATCACGCTTCTTCTTCTTCTTCTTCTTCTTCTTCTTCTTCTTCTTCTTCTTCTTCTTCTTCTTCTTCTTCTTCTTCATTTTTTGGATTGTTTTTCAATGTCTTCTTTCAAGACCCTAAGCTCTTCGTTCTTTTGCCAGCAGCTCTACCCTTCTCATTTCCTGTTTTCACATTATTCTCTCTCTCTCTCTCTCTCTCTCTCTCTCTCTCTCTCTCTCTTATGATCCTTTATTTTCTTTTGGTTTTCAATAACCAAGATGTATTTTAGTTTCTTTGTAATTATCCGTTCTTTCTTTCTTTCTTTCTTTCTTTCTTGCTTGTTTTATTTCTTTCTTTCTGTTGCTCTCTTTTATTATCACTTTCGGCGCCTGCTGAAATGAAAACCACAAACACAAAAACATGACGACGAAACGAAACGAGACGAAACGAAACGAAAATAACATAAAATGAATGAAAATCAAACCAGATTAGAATTCAATAAAAGGTACAACAACGAAGACGTCGACTTCTCGCGAGAGAAAGAATCTGATCCTAAAGAGACAGCAATTAGCTCCCTTTGTGGAGGAGCTCTCCTGTCTGCCCACCACTCTTTGCTTTTCACCAAACCAACACAAACCCCTGTTCTCTATATTTCTTCACCCTCACCGCCCCCAGTCACCACCGAAACTTGAATCTCTTTCTTTCTCGCTTTCGTTCATTCTCCTATCGTCTTGCTGGTCTTCTACCTTCGCCAGCCTCCATCATTTTTGTAATTCTCTCCTCCGTTCGTTTCATACAACCGGAAGCAACATCGATGTCAAGTCCATCAAACTAAGTGCCCAACCCCGAACTACATCCGGGCATGTTTACCACATTAGCCCTATTGATTTCGCTCTCGTTTGGAGCATTCCAGGCTCGTTCATTCATTCTCAGTTGTCTTCTTCTTCTTCTTCTTCTTCTTCTTGTCCTAAGCCGTTTTACTTTCTTTTTAGCATTATGCCATCTTCGCTTTGCTGTTGTTTACACCAACTAGTATTTCTTCTTTTTCTCCTTCATTTTCTTCTTCTTCTTTGTTCCTTGCGTTTGTTCACTCTACATCAATTGTATCCAGGAACCCCTTTCTTCTTCTTCTTCTTCTTCTTCTTCTTCTTCTTCTTCTTCTTCTTCTTCTTCTTCTTCTTCTTCTTTACTCCTCTTCTTCTTCTTGTTTACTCTTCTTCTTCTTCTTCTTCTTCTTCTTCTTCTTCTTCTTTGTTCCACGCGTTTGTTCACTCCATTTGTATCCAGGAACCCCTTTCTTCTTCTTCTTCTTCTTCTTCTTCTTCTTCTTCTTCTTCTTCTTCTTGTTTACTCTTCTTCTTCTTCTTCTTCTTCTTCTTTTGGTTTTGGCTCATTATTTTCCATTTATCCTCTGCTTTCGCTCTTCCTTTTTTTTCTCTTCTTCTTTCTCATTTCAATTCTTACATTTTTCTTATCTTTTTTCCATCCACATTTCTTTCTTTCTTTCTTTCTTTCTTTCTTTCTTTCTATCAATTTTTAACCTTTTCTAGTCTTATTCATTTCAGTTTTATTTTTCATTCTCTTCTCAACATTCAATCATCAATATAACCCTTCTTTCTTTCCTTCATTTTCACCTTCAGCACTTTCCCTTTCACTCTCTGAATGATACTTCTGCTTTTTTTGTCTTTTTTCTTCCATTGCACTTACTCTCTTTATTTCTTCTCTTTTATTTCATCTTCTTAATTCATTAGCTTCACTTTCTCTTTTTTATTGTCTTTTTTCTTCTTCTTCTTCTTTTCTTTTTACTTTTATTTGTTGCTGTAACTCTCTTTTTTCTTTTTCTCTTTTTTGTTTTTCTTACAATTCGTAAATCTTTTTTTCTTTAATATTTTCATTCCGTTCTTTCATTTTTCTTCCGTTTTCTCTTCTTGTTTTATTTCTTTCGAGACTTGGGTAATTTTTTTTTTCATTCTTCTTCTTCTTCTTCTTCTTCTTCTTCTTCTTCTTCTTCTTCTTCTTCTTCTTCTTCTTCTTCCCTCTCTACACCAATGTATTTTACCTGTTCTCACTAACTTATTATTATATTATTGGGAGTATTCAGATATATCCTAATATACGTACGTCGACATACTTACACAAAACGAATAAGTGAATGCTGATTCTAAACAAGAAGCCATTGACTCGAGTACATGAGCGTATTTGATTATCTACAATGTTGCTGAAATATATAATCAGACCACGATCATGTCTTATTTGGGACACAATGTCTTACTACGCATCTAACTACAAATCTTATTCCCTTTTATGCCATGTACAACTAGATGATAAACTCTTAAAGATGGCTTCTAACTTAGATGAAATAGTTTTACATCTAGTAAGTTTGTCGTTAGAGTTTAAGCAAAAGATACGATTAGAAATAATGATTGATTTTATGGCATATGAAAGCGTTTAAGGTTATTTCATGTCTACAGGTTAAGGAACTGTGTTCATTGTATATTTATTATGAAATTTCATGTCTAATTGTTTCTGAAATTTTTCTTTTTTTTTCTTTTTGCACCCGGTCCTATATAATCAATGGAACACGATTCATTTTTTAAAAGATATATTTTCGATGCATACATGAGACCCTTACAAAACCACATTAAGATGGATTTAAAAAAAGGAATGCTAAGATTATTATTCACATCTCGTCACATTGCCATGGTCACAAATAAGGTAACCGGAGACTTTGTCAGAATTTTGTTTCAGTAATGCTGTTATCAAACTATTTAGAATGATACACTCTACAGATTTTTCAGGGAATAATCGATAAGAAAAGAGAAATATCTCTTTGTCTTCATTACAGAACTTAATAATTTTTCTTAAATTCATAAAAATTACAGTGGGGTGTCCTCGTGGTGTAATGGTTAAAGCGATGGACTGCGGAATCGTAGTACGCGAGTTCGTACTCCAGTCGCGCTATTACGTTCACTTTCGGGCAAATACCCTTGGGAAAGGTATGAACCCCCTTATCCTCCCAGCTATTGGTTAAATAGTACCACTACTGTTCTTCTAGGAGAATGGATTTGGCATTAAATAACCTAAAAAGATTTGATATGCCATTAAACAAAGAAATCAAACCATAAAAATTACATTTCAATTAATCAATAAATCAATTTTTGTAATCTTTCATATGACCCATAGATGAAACACCTACAGGTACGGCCACTCCAGGTCAGAGTAAACCTGGTAATAATGGCAATTATGGGGCATTCTACATTCCGCGGATCTCCAGTAGTGAAGTGTCACCCTGCAGTGTCACCGAGGGATCTTGGGCTTATCTTTGTCCCCGCGTCCACTTCAGTCCTTATAAATGGACACAAAGACTTTGTTTGATTTTTCAACGTCTTTATTCACCCAAATTCTCCTGTCAACCGTACGGCTGGAGAAATAGCCATTTTAGGCGTCCATTACGGCACTTTGGACGACTTTTTTTTAACACTAGCTAATTGCCCCGTTCTCACAAACTAAACCAACCAATAAAAGAATTACTAAGGGTCTTATCGATCACATCACTGGTTGTTTTTCATGACTCTTCTTCTAACGAATTACCAGTTAACATTTGAATTCATATATTTTGAATGCTACACTTACTTTACAAAATTAATTGACAAACTATTCATTATCTAACACGCATAGGGAAGGCATAAACTATTATTTGCAGGTTATTGACCTCATGGAAATCTGATCTCTTTGAAGAAATCATATTTACCAACCCCTCCGCTCGGGCAGGATAGGACACAAGGTCAATTTTTAAGCGGAGTTTAACAGGTTTGAATTCAGAGTTTTCCTTCTCCTAGACTCTTTGATGAAATAAAACGGAGATTATTCTATTATTCCAAGTTGTAGACGTATCAGTGCTACACTATGGTTGCATCACTTAGACCCAAACAAAATGTCATGAGAAAAAGCTACATGGGAACTATACAAGGATGCTGCGAGCTGTTCTGAAATTATCCTAAAATCAGTACTCTACAAAACGACCGCTAGACGGCCACTTACCTACCATCGCACAAATCATCCAAGTAAGATGAACAGAGTATAGCGGGAACTCTAGTCTACTCTACCAAATGGTAGCTGTTAAGACATTCACTGCCAATCTCGCAAAACCATTCAAGACGATCAAGGCAAGCTGGGCAATCTACTCCACCAAACGGTAGCTGTTAAGCCACTTTCCTCTAATCTCGTAAACCATCAAAGTAAGACGAACAATGAATGCAAGGCTCTCTACTTTACCAAAGAGTAGCTGTTCAGCCACTTACCTCCAATCTGGTAAACCATCAAAAAAAGACGAATAAGGTATGCTGGGCAGTGCTTAAAAAGCAGATACAGGCTCCTAAGCGAAGCTCTTCAGTGGACTGCTACACACTTGATGCTATCTAGAGGACTTAGAAAGATCGCTGTCTGATAGGGACTGATGGTAAGAAAAAAGCCTAGGGGATCTGTGCTGTCGACACATCTTGTTGATGATTATCATCATCAAGAGGAGTAGTATGACAGATTTGTCCTCCTCAATTTCTTTAAAACCACACACAGACAAAATGTTCCAATATCTAAACATTGTCTGCATCCACACAAAATGCATCCGAAAGTTACACGCTGCATCTATGGATTTAATGGCGTTGGATAATAACAAAAAATATTGTTCAGCTGTTGATTCAATTTTAACTCAAACCAGCCGCATAACGAGATCTGTTCCTTCAATCCTTCGGTTTGGTTGATTTGGGTCGAACAAAATATGAAAAACTATGAAAAGATGATGCACACCTGACTTCTTCTTCTTCTTCTTCTCTTTAATCTTGTTTACTCATCTTCTTCTTCTTTTTCTTCTTCTTTTTCTTCTTGTTTTTAATCTTGTTTACTATTCTTCTTCTTCTTCTTCTTCTTCTTCTTCTTTACTTTTCTTCTTTTTCTTCTTCTGTTTCTTCTCCTTTTTCTTCTTCTCTTTAATCTTGTTTACTCTTCTTCTTCTTCTTCTTCTTCTTCTTCTTCTTCTTCTTCTTCTTCATCTTCTCTTTAATCTTGTTTACTCTTCTTCTTCTTCATCTTCTTCTTCTCTTTAATCTTGTTTACTCTTCTTCTTCTTGTCTTTCATTGCTATAATTAAATGGTAAATTAACACTGATGTTCTTAATTCTAAAATTGACCTTATTAATTATTAATTGAAAAAACTACTACTATTCTTAATAATTGGTAAATTGACATTACTATTATTAATTTGTAAATTTGGACTTTGGTTATTGATTGATAATTTGGCACAATTATTAATTATTGGAAAAAGATATTATTTTAGATCGGTAAATTGGCACCATCAATAATTGGTAAATGGCATTGTTCTTACTAATTGAAATATTGACATTACAATTGTTGGGGAACTAAACATGGAGGTTTTATAGGATTTACACTCATGTACAAGTATTTTAAAATGGATGTTATGCCACTTGTTCCCGAAAAAAAGATGGCGAACGTCAGTATACTAATCAATCTCGGGAACCTATTGGCCATGAAAACCATGTGGTTAGTGCCTAAAACTACGTCCGCATCTTCAATTTCGTCTCGCGTTTTTGGAGCCTAATCCATGACAAGAATTTTCTATAAATATGCTCATCTTCCAACACTCACCTTCTTTTCACATTTTCACTTACAGGGTCAACACACTCTTTCTAGTGTGACTTCCAGAGAGAATACTCTCACTCTCTCAATTTCAACTAACAGAGTCAACACACTCTTCCTCCTTTTTACATTCGACTTCCACAACCAACCACCATCAAAATATATACTACACGCAACCATTCTCTTCCTCGTTATACGTTGTCGGTGAGACTTTTTCTAGCCTCGAACACAGAAATTTCGCCAAACCACAGAAAGAAATAAACAGTAGAAATACGTAGTCAACACGCATAGTTTCATATAATGGACAAGGGATTTCGTTTTATGCCTTTGAGTTTAGGTCGGTTGATAACCTTCCGGCTCAGTGCATGGGTTACTTAGGTGCAACATTAACACAGGTGTTCACGCGCGTGCGCGCGGAGCGGACGTGTCGCTCAGAGATGTCCCAATAGCCCGGATGGGAAACTGGACTAGCAAGTGCGAATGACGTCACGCACCGGAAGCGCGTGGAGGATTTTGGGATTTTGAAAAAGTAAGTAAGTAGAGTTGAGACCTGCCTCGGGAGAAGATGGTTGACTTTCGCTTGCTCGCGGAGGCCTTGGGCAGGTGTCGCACGAGATGGGGTGGGGGGCTGATGAAAAAAGCCAGAATAGAAAGAATGTGTATCTCTTGCCTTATGTCGAAGAACCTTTTAACTCAAAGGTAATAAAAAGTTTCGTACATGAACTAAGAAGTCGTAAGTGTTTTTCGTGTTTCGAGATTCCTATGTTCTATGTATATATGTTATATATATATGAACATGGTATGTCCATTTCACACATAGCCGTATCTGGCTATGGTACAATAAAGTAAAGTAAAGTTGGCGACCATAGTCGAGGGTGACCCGAAAGCTCCCTTTTCGATAGCTACTACACCAAGGTGCAGGGGAGGGTGCTACTCCTTCCCTGGATTGCTTCACTTTACCCTTGATCCGTACCTTATAATGCTGAGTGTTAAGCAAGGAGGCATCAAGTACCATTTTTTGAGTCTTTGGTATGACTCGACCTGGGATTGAACCCAGGTCTCCCGGGCCATTGGCGAACACTCTAACCGCTAGGCCAATGGTACAATAGGACACTTTTATTAAATAGTCCTTTTTTGTATTAGTGTTAGTCAATCATACAGGAATATTTCATGAACAGTATTAGAACTCTAGTAATGTTTTAGAATGTTTCATTGGATGTATTGTTGATGATATAAAAATTTGAGTTTGTTTGTACCGCTTTGTTTTAGATGTTCTTTTCTCCGCGTTGTAACACATCATTTGCCTCCTTTGCCTTTTTCAAATATACTAACATAAATTGTGGGGGACTGAACATAAACACCAACAACTTACTACTACAAATTAGAGAGTTACATATCCACTAAACAATTACATGTTCCCCTATAGTCTCCCTTTTTGTAAGTTATGGTTGAAGCTTCCGAGAATCACGTGACTGTTATTCATGTGACATTTTGAGAAACGAGTTCTACCCTTTTTGGTACCAGACACCAAGCGAAAAGGACTCTCTCTTTCGTCTCCGCATTTTCGGGCCGTACGTGCGCGCAAATCATCCTATGTGAACATTTTCCCTACACTAAAAGAAATGGAAATTTTTTTTACCTGCTACCTTGCAGCACTTCTAAGTCTGTGGAACAGCTTATGTACATTTTTTACGCTTTGGGATAGTATGTCTCGTTTCTTAATTACGTGTACTATGGATGTCATATTTCTTAAATATGTGTGCAAATAAAATGTCGTTGAAGTTTAAATGGACTTTGTTTTTCCTGCCCGAAATATTCTGTGTTATTTTACCTTAGATAGACTAATGAAGTATGGGAAAAAGCTGGCGGTAGTCTTAACGAAAACCACACGTTCATAAACTCTTATCCAATCATTAGTTGGTAAATTGGCGCTATTTTTAGAAATTAGTGCATTGATATTATTATTGATATTTGGTAAATTATTATTATCATTATTAACTGGTAAATTGACACAACTTATTAGTCGGTAAATTGGCACTATTATTAGCAGTTGGTAAATTTATCCCATCTCCACTCTAGAAGGAACCCCTCTTAAACTAGCAGACAAATTCACTTACCTAGGAAGCAGCGTCGAATCAACCGAAAAGGACATCGAAACGAGAGTTAACAAAAGCATGGACAGCTATCAATAGGCTATCGATTATTTGGAAATCAGACCTAACCGATAAAATGAAACGCAGTTTCTTCCAGGCAGCGGCCACATCGATACTGCTATATGGCTGCTCTACATGGACGCTAACAAAACGGCTGGAGAAGAAGCTAGACGGCAATTACACAAAAATGCCACGTGCAATGTTAAACAAGTCCTGGCGGCAACACTCCACAAGACACCAACTATACGGCCACCTGCCCCCTATCACGAAAACTATTCAAGTCAGACGAACCAGACATGCAGGACACTGCTGGAGAAGCAGGGACGAACTCATAAGAGATGTACTCTTATGGACCCCCACACATGGCCGTGCAAAAGCAGGACGACCAGCACGAACATACATTCAGCAGCTATGTGAGGATACGGGATGTTGTCCTGAAGACCTACCTAGGGCGATGAACGATAGGGAGTAGTGGCGAGAGAGGGTCAGTGATATCCGTGCTACCAGCGCGATATGATGATGATGATTAGTTGGTAAGTTAGAACTGTTGTTGTCAATTAGTTCACTGGCACTATTCTTATTAATTGGTTAGTTGGTTGATGTTAAAACTTGTAAACCCATATGGAGTTATATTATGCTTAAAGTTTATGTCTATTAATAGTTAAAATTGTATTATTCATAAATTGATAATTTGGCTCTATTATCATCAGTTAGAAAATTTACACAATTAATGAATTTGCGCTAATTTTTATAAATTTCCAAATTGGTACAACTGTAACATATTGACCTTTGACCTAGCCGTCAATCAAGGAACAGGTGCATGCGGTCGAAGATATCAGGGTATAACCTTGACTGTGAACGGGTTGAATTGGGTGCAGATGTTACGCCCACAAGAAGTAGGTGGGAGTCAAACAATTATATAACCCGGGGCCACAGACTGGTTCGGTTAGTTGGAGATAAGATGATGTAGAGAGAACCAGTACCCAGAAGAGGGCTATAGGCCCTCAGGACCCCCGATTGAGCAGCCCAGCAGAACGAGAAAGAAGCGCTGCTAAAGACAAAGGAACTGGGGGTTAATATGTTGCAGTTTGTTCCGTCTCCAACTCACCTCTCACCTTTTGCAACCCTTTCGAATAAAGTGTGAGAGGTATATTTTTCTAAAGGACTGTGTTCGTTCGCCATTGTTGTTGATTATGTTTCCGCATGTATATGTGTATAATTGTATATGTATTACGGCTATACAATACAACTTTTATTGATTAGTAGATTGGCACAATAAATCGGTAAATTGGTATGACTAATTGGTAAATTGGTTCTATTAATTGATAAATTGGTTCGACTAATTGGTAAATTGGCATTACTAATTGGTAAATTGGTACGATTAATTTGTAAATTGGTACGACTAATTGGTAAATTGGAATCATCAATTGGTAAATTGGAACGACTGATTGGTAAATTAGCAATTTTAATTGGTAAATTGGTACTTTTAATCTATAAATTGATATTATTAATTGGTAATTCGGCACTATTAATTAGTAAATTGGTACTTTTAATTGGTAAATTGGCATTATTTATCGGTAAATTGGCACTATTCTAATTAATTTGTAAATTGTTAAATTAGTTCTATTTATCAATCGGTAAATTGCCACCATTATAAGTAATTTGCAAACTGATGTTGTTTATATTAAGTGGAAAATTGGTACAATTATTGTTAGTTAGTAATTTAGCTCTATTAGTACAAATAAGCGATTCAGATCGTAATTTGCTGAATTAGAACATTTTAGCAATATTACGCTACTCAACATAGAGAAATTCGAAAAACGAATATATATAGATAGATAGATAGATAGATACTGTTCTCGAATGTCTCTATGCTGAGTTGCAATATACTTGTTGGCGTAATACAGTTCATGTGGGCCACTGCCGGAGAAGTAAGGGTGGGCACATTAGCGACGTTTTCCTGTGGTCCCGTTCAACACGGACGAGAAGGTGTTGGACGTCTGGCTAGAAATTATCTTCAACAGCTCTGTACAGAAACAGGAAGTAGTCTAGAGGACATGCCGAATGCGATAGAGGATAGAGACGAATGGCAAAGGAGAATCAGGGATATCCGTGCTCGCGGCACGACATGATGATGATTTTTCGGATGCCGCTCGCATAATGCAAAGCTCTTCGAACGAATTCAGCACTCTGGTATCCGGTAAGGTATAAAATGTAAACAAGCAAACGCTGCAGCAGCTGCTACATAACATCTTATAATTCCCTAGCCGACGTGGTACGCTTGTTGGCCGAGCGGTCTGATACTAAGTCTAAGGTAAAGATAGGCGGGTTTCGATCCCAGCTTCAAGCGTCCTACGTGTCTAGCCACACTGAAGAGTTGTGATACAACGAAATAGTCTGTCAGTGGATGACAATATATATATATGTATATATATATACTTCAGATTAATACTATTGGGAAAAGTATAAACCCTCTTTTCTCCCCAGCTATAGGTTGAATAATACCACTTCTGTTCTATGAGGAGTGGTTTGGCATTAAATAACCCTTGATCGTTAATATACCATTAGGCTATGAAACTAAACCAAACCATTTTTTTGGTGACCTTATACTTTGCTCAACTAAGCAAAGATTATGAAATGACGTAAAAAACACGCTAATAGCCATGGTACACATCAGATCATTGAAGTAAAGCCACAATGAGCCTGGTCATTCGACGTAGATGGGTGGCCATTTGATAATAACAGATATCATAAGAATAAGTAAAGTTGGCAACCGTAGTCGAGGGTGACCAGAAGGCTCCTTTTTCAAAAGCTACTACACCAAGGTGTAGGGAGGGCGCTACTCTTTTCCCTGGGTTGCTCCACTTTACTCTCTATACAAACCTCATATTGCTGAGTGTTAAGCAAGGAGGTATCAAGTACCATTTTAAAAATTTTTGGTATGGCGTGACCTGGGATTGAATCCACGTTTCCCGGATCATTGAGGAACACTCTACCAACTGGGCCAATGAAAAGAGGTATAACTATACCTTAAATAGATGAGGTTTCTTGCTTCTACAAGCCACAACTTCATCATCATCATCATCATGTTGTGCCGCCAGCACAGATATCCCTGACCCTCTCTCGCCACTTTTCCCTATCGTTCATCGCCTCTGGCAGGTCTTCTGGGCTACATCTCGTATCCTCACACAGCTGCTGTATGCATGTTCGAGCTGGTCGTCCTGCTTTAGCTCGGCCATATGTGGGGGTCCATAGGAGTACATCACTTATGAGCTCATCCCTGCTCCTCCAGCAGTGTCCTGCGTGCCTGGCTCATCTAACTTGGATCGTTTTCGTGATGGGAGGCAGGTGGCCGTATAGTTGGTGCTTTGTGTGGTGTTGCCACCAGGACTTGTTTAGTATTGCTCGCAACATTCTTGTGTCGTCTAGCTTCTTCTCCAGCCGTTTTATTAGCGTCCAAGTTGTGCATCCATACAGCAGTATTGACACGACCGCTGCCTGGAAGAAACTGCGTTTCATTTTATCGGTCAGGTCTGATTTCCATGTAGAATTTGAGAGAGAGAGAGAGAGAGAGAGAGAGAGAGTAGGGAGGGGAAAAGGGGCATGCTTAACGTAATTGCATTGGAAATAGAATCGGTGATACGAGTTCAAGTCTGGAATGAGGCTGTTAGCAATTCACTCCGCATTAATGTCCTTGGGAAAGTAATGATTCCTCGCTATCCACCCAGTTATAGGTAAATAGTAGAGCAGACTGAGTTCTCTACCTTTGATTGGGCAAAAGGAAAACTTTGAATTGAAACCTCTTGGGTTCCGCTCAAAAATTGACCTTGTGTCATATCATACCCGTGGCAGCGGGGTTGAGCAAAAACGCTCTCACACAAACACCCGAACGCACACGCATTTAAATCAGATGATATTTCCAGGTGCTATATTGGTCACGTGGCTTAAAAAATGAACCCTAAATAAAAAAAATACAAAGGGCAAAAAAATCCTGGGGAATATGAATATTAAACAGGCAGCAACTATTCTCTCGGGGCATATTGCTTATGGGAACAGTTAAAAGACTCCGGAACCAAAGCTCATCTATATTCCCTGGTGGCAAGCTTAAACAATAACACAAAACAACCAGGTGCATAATTATATCGATAAGGCGTCCGTTTTAAAAGCTTAGGAAAACACAAAGAAAATAACTATAATATTAATAAAATATTTTGTGTGTGTGCATGAAAAATGAATAAGATAAATAAATTTACTGTTTTTCGTTTGTGATTTATGGTATATCAAAACCTTATAGGTTTTTTAATATCAAATGCTATATATATATATATATATATATATATATATATATATATATATATATATGTGTGTGTGTGTGTGTGTGTGATGTCTTAGTGAATAGTTTTTAAATGAGTTGTTAGATCTCATTTGTTTGCACACAGTTAAATAGTTTATAGTATTCTTATCTAACACTAAAAATTCAATTTAATATTGATAATTTGTTTGTACATGAATAATTTCAAGTACTGGTTTTTAAAGCGATGGACTGCGGAATCGTAGTAAGTGAGTTCGTACCCCAGTCGCGCTATTAGGTTTGCTTTCGGGCAAATACCCTTAGGGAAGGTATGAACCCCCTTATCCTCCCAGCTATGGGTTAAATAGTACCACTACTGTTCTCCTAGGAGAATGGTTCTGGCATTAAATAACCTACAAAGGTTGATATGCCATTAAACAAAGAAACCAAAACAAACCTAATTCTTTTACTTATGTATCATGATAATGTAATATGGTAATTTACTAAGCGTTTTACTCAGATGTGGCTCAAGGCCGTATGAATAGGACACCCGATGAGACTCGAACTCACTCGTGAAGCTTTGTTAGTACTAGTTTGGTTACCCTTACACCGCCCTAGGTGCCTATAACAATGCAATATAAATGATTTGCTCGCATATGTATACTTTCAAGTAACTGATAATAATAATCCTTAGAAAACCATTGAACTGCTTTATATGACCCATAGATGCAACCCTAACAGGTACAACCAATCCGAACCAGAGTTGACCAGGTAGTAATGTCAATGAAGGAGTACTCTTTATTTCATTAAACGCCTCACCATCAGATTCAGTTTAGTGTCATACTCTGAACTTCCTTGGTGGGGTCTTATCTTTCAGTAGATGTATAGTTGGTGTATTCTTCTAGCCAAGCCAACTGGGAGAAAAATAAGAAATGATAATAACAATGTTTTTAGGATAAACAATGACGCTATACAGTCTTTCGAAATAAGAATCAGCCATGGCGTTTTGCACGAAACCCACAAGAGACTTGATATTGTTTTAAAGTAGGCATCAACAAGTCTCTTTTATTATGCATTTGTTTATATCTAATAATCTTTCTCTATCTACAAGGAGTTGGCTGAAATGATCAATAGTAACGAGATGCTCGTGTATCATCCATGGTTCAACAGCACATTTTCCTAGTTGACTGGTTGACTTCCCAGTCTGCCAAACTATTTAATTTAAAGCTTGGAGAAAAAAAAGGATTCCTGCCTATCACAAGGTTGGGTTGCAAATTAAATGCTTGTGTAACGATCGAAATAAAAATCAAATTAATAGAAGACAGGATATCTAAACTGCAGATAAAAATATTTGCAGTAATTGGTAGTGATACACGGAGGACATCTGAAAAGGGAAATAGAATCTATTATTGCAGCCCAAAATATATCCATCAGAACTGATCAATAATGAAAAATATATTAAATGTTGAAGAAAAATAACGGTCAGTTTCTGGAAGAAAAACACTAAAAAGTACTTGATATGTGAATGTAGCAACCTTGTAAAAAATGAATGCAAAAGAGGTAGGAATGAGTCGGAACTCTTATTACTAGGGAATTGTTCAAATGATTTTGGTTCCAATCATTTAAACAAAAGATATAATAACCCAGAGGTTGTCCTCTATTCCCATCACAAAAAATAGATTAGAAACAATTGAATGAAAAGAGTGGTGAAAAATTCGTAAATGAGAAAAATAAAGATATATCAGATTATTAATGTGTCGTCACAAAGAGACTCCTTGGTGAAAGAAATGATGATCAGAAAACACCAGATTATCACCAGGTAAATCTGACAGTTGTAAAACATGATCCTTTAGGTCGTGCTTTTAATAACTGGATCACTTGGAACCGTGTCCAAGATGACGAAAATGGATGTACAAACGGGAATCCTTCCTGGAGAAAGAGACAAACACAATTCTCTGTGATTTTGAGAAACAAACAGATCACCTAATCCTGGCCAGACGACCACACCTTGTGATAATTAACAAAAAATTAGAACCTGTCGCAGAGGAAACTTTGCCATCCAGGAAGACGACAAAGTAAAAATCAAAGAAAACGGAAAGAAAGACAAGAAGTTAGACCTTGCCAGAGGATAAAAATGTTGAGAAACATGGAGGGACGATGGTGCCAAGTGTAACTGGAGTCCTTGGAATGATCCCCAAAGGTTTGGTTAAGGAGCTGGAAGAGAAGTGATCGGAAGACGAGCTGAGGTCATCCAAACAACTGCATTGTTAAAGTCGGCCAGTATACTAAGAAGAGTCATGGAAACTTGAGGAGACGTGCTGTCACACAGACTCCAGTAAAAGACCATGAGCTGCCACTGGTGGGAACGGTGATACCAGTTGTAAATGGCGCGTTCAGCACGGTCACTAAAGGATTGGTACCGAGACTGGAGGACTTGGAAATAAGAGGATGAGTGGAGACCATCCAAACTACAGTATTGCTGAGATCGGCCAGAATACTGAGGAGAGTCAAGGAGACTTAAGGAGACTTACTGAAAGTTAGAGGAAGAATCGAAAATATCTAGACCACAGCACTTCTAAAATCAGATTGGATACTTAGAAGAATCTGTAAGTTCTGGGATGACTTGATATAACTTACATGCCAGTGAAAATCCATCAGTTTGAGCTGGTATCAAAAAAGATATAATAATAACCTGAAAAGGTTCAAAGTACCAAAGCAAGTCATTAAGTTCATCACGAAACATCTAGCAAGCTTGCACGGATTTCTTTGACTCTCTTTCGTCCCCCATTTCTAGAGTAAAGTAGAAATAGCCGCTAAATAACAAATCCGAGCAGAAGATGAATTCTATAGAGAATTACTCTTGCCACTCTTATTTATAATTGCAATAAGGACACTAAATTATATACCAAGAAAATTCAAGCGGGGCTACAAATTTACAAAATCGCAGGAAAAGATAAACTACGCCATGTAAATAGATGATATTAATATTTTTGCAAAAGTATAAAAGAACTATAAAGCCTTATACAAACTTTTAAAATTAGCGAAGAAACATGGGAATGGAATTTAGGATTTTAAAAAATGCCATCCTTATAATGAAAAAAAGGAAAGAACAAACATAGGAAGGAATAGAACTACAAAATCAGGACATTTGGAGAGAAATGAAGCAGCAAAGATCAGTATATATTGGAAGCGGATATAATGAAACATGGATGAAAGAAAAAGGATTGCCTCAAAAAAGAAAGAAAACTTTTCGCGACAAAACTTTCCATCGGAAATCTTATAAAAAAACAAACAAATATCTGTCGGTCCTCATTGTAAGATACTCTAGATGTTTCTTAAAATGGACAAAGAAGGAAATCAGACACATAGACCAAAGAAGAAGGATATGGCTAACAATGTAGAAGACCTTATTACAGAAACTATGCGTCAAGAAAAGAATGAAAACGATTCACCAGCATTTATGGTTGCGTTGTTGCAACAATTCAAAGACACGAAAAATATCTTTAAAAAAAGAGCAAAGAAATTCTGATTATACTGAAACCAATCACAGCAATATCAACTGATATAATTTAAGGATAAACAAAAAAACAACAATCAAAATTATAAAAACAAAAATGAGAAGAAAAACAGTTGTAAGGATACAAAAGTTGTATGGCGAAAAATAAAATTGTACACAAGATCGCCTGGGCATGGCTAAAAAGAGGAAACCAGAAGAGAGAAACTGAATCATCTAGAGAGAAAGAGGCTATCAGAGAGAAAAGAATGGAAAGGCAAACTGGGGGTCCCTAAGTCTGGGTCCCAATAACAGCGGACATCCGGGTAAAAAAAAGAGAAATGTATTAGCAGCAAATCGGTGACGGGTTCTGATTGACTGAAAAAAGCTCAAGCGAAGAGCTGCAAGAGTGGACATCGGATAGAAAAACCGAAAAATAAAGTCATTTGGGGATTAGATACGATGATGTGAAAACTTGGGCGAGCTCCGCAAAGGGGTCTCACACTTGCTGCCAATCTGTGAAGACGGAATTAGCGAGCAAGCACGTGCATGAAGAACAACAGAAAGAGAGAAAGATAATATCAAAGTCTATGTTTGCTCTGTCTGTCTCTCTCTCTCTCTATCTCTATCTCTATCTCTCTATCTCTCTCTCTCTCTCTCTATCTATCTATCTATCTCTTTCTCTCTCTCTCTCTCCCTTTCCTCATGACATTTTATTTCTCTCTGTTTAGCTACAGCGCTGGACTAATTTTTCAGACTGTTTCTCTTTTCTCGACGACTACTAAGAGGTGTACTTGCGAGTAAACCTTTTGTATTATCCAACCAAGACAGCATTTTGTACGTTCGTCACTTTTCTTAACGGCGAGGTTACAACGAAAGTCCGACTGAAATTTAAGGCAAACTGCTACACTCATACACAGGGTAGAACCGTGGTGGTACATATGTCTATGTAGTGCCGTAATGCTACAAGGGTCTGCTGTGAATCATGCTGATGAAGGCTTGTATTTGGTATTGTTGTGTAACAAACGTCTATTTGCGCTGTGGTAATATTACAAATGGAGGTTAGGAAATTCTCTATGAATTCGAGATACAAACAATCACTAGCCAGAAAACTAGACCCACTATTAATCAACACCAAATAAGCGAACTTGCTATCTTGTAAATTTTGCTAATCTGAAAGAACGCAAAGTGAAAATAAAGGAAATCAAGATAATAAGCAAAAACTTGTACCTGGACCGAATACTAAATAAAACTGTGTTACATGTACGTGACGGTATTAATAATTTTTGCTAATGTGCTTGGATCAGTCGTTCCCCAAGGGCTTTGAAAAAAAACTGGAGGAATAAGAAATAAAAGGATAAGTCAAGAATATCCAGAAAACAGATGTAAATATCGACGAGAATAAACAGAAGAATCCTGGAGACCTAATAAACAGAAGAATCCTGGAGTCTAAGTGACCTAAGTCACTTAGACTCCCGTGAAAACTTTGCAAAGAGTTAAATAATAATAATAACAATGATAATAATAATAAATGATCCACTGGGAATTGTAAGACAAATTTCAATCTGATCCTACGAAAAAATGGTATATGCACAACCCAACACCAGACACACACAAACTCCTTTGGTATTTTGACATCCAAACGGATCACTTAATATCGGCCAGACGACCAGAACTTATAATAATAATCAACAATAAAATGAGAATATGCAAAATTGTGAACTTTGCTGTCCCAGCTGACCACAGAGTAAAATTAAAAGAAAGTGAAAAGAAGGATAAATACCACGACCTTGATAGGGAACTGAAGAATCGGTGGAACATGAATGTGATGTTTATATTAATTATAATCGGTGCTCTTGGTACAGTCACCAAAGGATTAATAAAGGGAGGACTTTGAAATAAAAGGACGAGTGGGGACAATCTAAATTACCATATAATTGAGATCGACCCCAATACTGAGAAGAGTCCTGGAGGCTTGAGGAGACTTGCTGTCACTCGGATTCCAATAAGACACCATCAGCTGACGCTGATGGGAAAAAATCTCAGGGAATAATAATAATAATAATGATAATGATAATAATAATAATGACTAACAAATGGTATATACACAACCCAGCAGCTGTCTAAGAAAATGACACGCATAAACTCCTATGGGACTTTAACATACAAGCGGATCACCTAATCCCGGCCAGAAGACCAGACCTAATAATCATCATCATCATCAAGTCGTACCGCCAGCACGGATATCCCTGACCCTCTCTCGCCACTTCTCCCTATCATTTATCGCTTTTGGCAGGTCTTCAGGGTTACATCCCGTATCCTCACATAGCTGCTGTGTGTATGTTCGAGCTGGTCGTCCTGCTTTTGCTTGGCCATGTGCGGGGGTCCATAGGAGTACATCACTGATGAGTTCGTCCTTGCTTCTCCAGCAGTGTCCTGCGTGTCTGGTTCGTCTAACTTTAATAGTTTTCGTGATGGGAGGCAAGCGGCCGTATAGCTGGTGTCTTGTGGGGTGTTGACGCCAGAACTTGTTGAATATTGCTCTCAACATTCTTGTGTAATTGCCGTCTAGTTTTTTCTGCAGCCGTTTAGTTAACGTCCAAGTAGTGCATCCATATAGTAGTATCGATACAACCGTTGCCTGGAAGAAACTGCGTTTCATTTTGTCGGTCAGGTCTGATTTCCATATGATCGAGAGCCTAATAATAATCAAGAAAAAAAAAGAGAATTTGCAAAATTGTCAACTTTGCCATCCCGGCGGACCACAGAATAAATCTGAAGGAATGTGAAAAGAAGGATAAGTACCTCGACCTTGCTAAAGGATTGAAAAATCTCAAACGATTGTGCCAGTTGTGATTGGTGCTTTAGGCACAATAAGTAAGGGATTATTAAAAGGCCCAGAGGACTTGGAAGTTGGCGGACGGGTTGAGACTATCCAAATGATAGCATTTCTAAGAACGGCCAGAATCCTGAGACAAGTCCCGGAAAACTGAGGAGACTTGCTGTCACTCAGACTCCAGTGAAAAACCACCAGCTAACACTGACGTGAAAAACTCTAAAGGAGTAAATAATAATAACCGATATTTTGAGATACAAGAGGATCATCTAATCTCGGCCAGACGACCACACTAAGTGATAGTAAAAAAAAAAAGAACTGACGAATAGTGAACTTTGTTGATCCGGCTGACCACAGGGTAAAACTGAAGGAAAGCGAAAAGGGAGATAAGTACGGAGACCTTGCTAGAGATCTTTAAAAAAACTATGAAACAATGGCGAGTTCAGTGCAGTCACAAAATGATGACTATAGGGACTTAGGGGCTTGGGAATTAGAGGATGAGTACATATCATCCAAACTACTGCATTGTTAGGATTGGCTAGGATACTAAGAATAATCCTAGAGAGTTTTGGAAATTTGCTGTCACTCAGGATCCAGTGGAAAACCATCAGCTAATGCTGCTGGGAAAAACTCTCAAAGAAGTAAAATAATAATAATAATTCCTTCAAGAATTGTTCATTGTTCGAAAATTGTAATCACAATACGCCAAAGTCTTTTTTACGTTACTTATATTAAAATTCAGTACGTACAGTTTTCGTTTTCAATCGTTGAACTGTTCCAGCTTTCGAGTTCTGATAGCATCACATATTATCTTCGAGAAACTTTACCATCGAGTAATAAAAGATATTTGTTCATCTTAGCCCAGATTTCAAGAAATCCAAGAAAAAATTTAAATAAAAAATTACGTGATTACCAAAACAGCAAGGAGAAAAAGTACAATCTCCTTTTGTAATAATTATAGTGTATATACTTATGAACGGCAGGGAATTTGTCTCATGCAATTTGCACCCACCCACCCACACGCACTCACATATATAGAAGTATTCATGTTAATTCATGTGTCCTTTTCGATTTGAGAGTATACGTATGTGTATGTGTGTGTGTGTGTGCGTGTGTGTGTGTTTGTGCGCGCACGCGCACGAGCGTGTGTGTACGTTTATGTGTGTGTGGGTGTCTTAATGCATTTAATATCTGTTGGGTAAAGTGAAATTCAAGAGACACTTTCAAAAAATTACAGATCAAAGATGACATTTTAATATGCGGAAAACCTTTTAACTAAAGGCATTAAGCGACAATACGCATCTTTATATATATATATATATATATATATATATATATATATATATATATATGTATATGTATATGTATGTATGTATTTGTTGGTTCATATTTATCTATCTATCTATCTTAGACTTTTACCTATATATCTTGCTAGTCATGTTCCCATATCTATCTATCTATCTATCCAAGATATTCCATATATTTTTCTATATATCGGTTTCCATATCTATTTATCTATCTATCAATTTATCTATCTATCAACCAATCTATCAATCAATCATAAGCTGTTCCCTATCTATCTATCTATCTATCTATCTTAATCTATTCCTGATATATTTATCAGAGTATGTTTTTATGTATCTTATACACACACACACACACATATATATATAGGATTAAGATAGATACCAGAATATATATATATATATATATATATATATATATATATATATATATATATATATATTCTGTGTGTGTATGTGTGTGTGTGTGTTGATTAAGATGGATACCAGAATATATATATATATATATATATATATATATATATTCTGGTATCTATCTTAATCCTATATATATATGTGTGTGTGTGTGTGTAGGATTAAGATAGATACCAGAATATATATATATATATATATATATATATATATATATATATATTCTGGTATCTATCTTGATTTGTCCCTTTCTATGCATTCTCTTCTTTTAATATTCCCTCACATTATTCCTTTCTTTTAAAGCATGTATGTACGTGTAGGTGCGGCCACCATTCTACCTGTATATACAGCTTAATATGTATGTACTTAACCGCTCGTATCTTTATGCAAGAGCACTTAGCCAAGTCGGCAGGGGCTGTTGAATACGCCAAGAGCATCTCTGCAGAGGGGTAATATTCTTCCCATCAACGTGAGTCCTGGATATGGCACTTAACCATGTAATTGTGTGGCTCCTGCCTTAGAACTTTGAGGAATGTGGAGTACCCCTTCATTGCCATTACTCCCAGGTCAACTCTGACCCGTAGTGGCAGTATCCGGTAGGAAGACATCAATGGGTTAAATCATCATCATCATCATCATCATTATGTCGTGCCGCCAGCATGGATATCCCTGACCCTCTCTCGCCACTTCTCCTATCGTTCATCGCCTCTGGTAGGTCTTCTGGGCAACATCCCTAATCCTCACAGAGTTGCTGTATGTATTTTCCAGCAGGTCGTTCTGCTTTTGCTTGGGCATATGCGAGGGTCAATAGGAGTACATCCCTTATGGGTTTGTCCTTGCTTCTCCAACAGTAACCATTTAAGTATTTACAAAAAATGTAAATAATAAATTGAATTTTTAATATTACATAGCAATACTTGAAACAATTTAACTGTATACAAACAAAAGATTAATACTAAAGAGAATTATTCTTGTTTGATAAGAATACTTGAAACTATTTATCTGTATGCAAACAAATGGGCTCGGGTTTGTTTAAAATGTTACCTAAAACGCTTCTTTTTTGTAATAAAATGCATTCTATATATATTTGAAAACAGAACTTGGATTTGAATAACCTATAAGTGTTGATATACCATACAACACAAACATCCAACCAAACAAGAACATTAGTATGAAAAAAACACAAACAGCTTCAATCAGTACACTCAATATATATATATATATATATATATATATATATATATATATATATATATGTATGTATAATTCAGTATGTTATTGCTATACATCTTATGAGATCACTGACCAATTTTTATGATTTCAGATTTAAATGAACAGCTACAGCAGCAGGGAATACACCCTACTAAAGACTGATTGTCACAGCTGGTGAATTTCAAAAATGCAATCTGGACGTGAGGACACTTTAGAAGAACGATATGCAATAAAAGTCTGTCTTAAACTTGGAAAAAATGTCACAGAAACGTATGGAATGCTTCAGACTGCTTTTCGACCATCTTGCATGAATCAAGCATCAGTTTGTGAGTGGCATAAGAGATTCAAAAAAGGCAGGGAGTCTGTGAGGGATGATGAGAGGTGTAGGAGGAGTAAGGAAGTCAATACACCACAGTTGATTGGCCAAAGGGTTAGGGTTACTACGTGAGGTTTTAAGGGAGTTCAGGGAGAGATTCCGTCGGAAGAGGCCAGCATTCTTCAAATCGGGCCAGTGGCATTTCCACCAGGACAATGCACCAGTCCACAACTCCATCCTTGTCACAGACTATTTGACCAAAATGGGCATCAAGACCTTGCTCGAGACCTTGCTCCCTGTGACTTTTGGTTATTCCCTAAGCTCACAGGCTGTCGTTATGAGACAAGTGAGGAGATGAAAGAGGCTTTGACGAAGGTTATTGACACGCTCACACAAGAGGACTTCCTTGGGGCCTTCCAGAAGTTGTTGGAACGGTAAAGTGCATTGCAGGCGGAGGAGATTACTTCGAAGGGGACCAGAGTTTCATGTGTGTACTATCAATAAAAGTACCCATACGAAAAAAGTCTGGAAACTTATTTAGTGATCCTCGTATATATATATATATATATATGTATATATATATATATATATATATATATATATATATATATATATATATATATTAGTTAATCATGCAGTTTTTTTTACTTATATATGTAGATCTATGTTAGGATAGCCAAGACACAGATTTAACACAGCCAGTCGACTGGGGAGGATGTAAAATACACAGACAGCATCTCTGCAGAGAGATAATACCCTCCCCCAAAGTATGTCTTGATATGACATTAAACCATCTGATGGCAAGGCTCCTCTCTTGGAGATTTAGAGAATAATGAGTACCTCCTCATTGACATTGCTCCCAGGTTCACTCTGACCTGGAGTGGTAGCACCTGATATCAATGGAGCAAATAGAACAAACTATGTGTTCAAATAAATAACTGATGTCAAAACGTAACAGTTACATATCTTTACTCGAAAAAACTGAGCGCAAGCTCATTTCAGAATGTTATAATTTACGAAGCTCTTTGCTTCGATGTGGCACAAGGCCGATTGAATGGGGCACCCAATGAGACTCGAACTCACTCTTGCAGTTTTACTAGTCAAGCTTGCTAACCATTACACTACCCGAGGTGCCCTTCATTTCAGAAAGTTATCTACAAAATGTGTTTACAAATCATATATATATATATATTCGATATATATATGTATAAACAGGATCTGACATTAAATAAACTACAATCGTTGATATACCATATAATCCGAAAAAAAACAAATGATATGTATTTAATATATATGTACAAAAAGGATTTGGCATTAAATAAGCTACAATGGGGGATATGTCATAAAACCCAAACAAAGCAAATCATATGTATTTAATATATATATATATATATATATATATATATATATATATATATAGAGAGAGAGAGAGAGAGAGAGAATTTGACATTAAATAAGCTATAATGGTTGATATACCATATAGCTCAAACAAACCAAATCAAACGTATTTAATATATACGTATAAAGAGGATTTGACATTAAATAACCTACAATGGTTGATATGCCATAAAACCCAACCAAACCAAATCATATATATCTAATATATATGTATAAAGAGGATTTGACATTAAATAACCTACAATGGTTGATATGCCATAAAACCTAAACCAAACTGAACCAAACAAATTCAACAGCGCATGGTGGCTGTCAGTTCCTTGCCTCTGTGATCATTAGACCAACTACTTTTAGTCTGATGATAGCACTGGCAAGAAACTCAATCATCAACCGCCTCTGAATCTGTGTCTATGCTATCCTAACTTCCACACATATATATATATATATGTATATATGTGTGCGTGTGCGTGTGCGTGTGCGCGTGTGTGTGTGTGTGAATTGAAAATGCTGTATCTGTTCAATGTTTAGTCTTCATGAAAGTCTATTGTAGATAAAGTTATTTATTGAATTAAACCAAAAGGGAATAACGTTCTTAATGCCAACATTTTATTCTATATCAATGGCTGTAAATTGTTTGTCCGCACTGTATAGGTGACCCTACTGTTTGATGTCGAGTTTCGA
This sequence comes from Sepioteuthis lessoniana, assembly GCA_963585895.1. NCBI lineage: Eukaryota > Metazoa > Mollusca > Cephalopoda > Myopsida > Loliginidae > Sepioteuthis > Sepioteuthis lessoniana. The sequence goes on from OY757914.1 coordinate 100,914,776, forward strand.
ATAATTTGTGGTTTCAAGGAAAACTTTTAACAGGCAAGCATTTAGTTATTTTCGATGAACGATACAATTCTTATACAATGAGACCTGTAACAACAAAAAATAATGAACGGAAGAGCATATTACAACAAACCATAAAATCGTAGAGAATTTAAATGTCCAAACTTAAAATAAACAATTAATCATGGACATTTGATTAAACAGTATGAATACGATTTATAGAAATTTCTTCAGATTGAAAATATAAAATAATTACATAGATTTATTACAATGCAGAAACTTAAATTAACGTCAAAATTTTTTAATGGTTACGTTTATGGTTGATTAATTCTAAAGGTATATCAACCCGTCTTGGAGTATTCGATGCCTAATGAATTGTAGATCTGGTATAATGTTAACATTTATAATTTTTGTTTGATTTATTGATTGATTGATTATACTGTCATGCCAACAAGTCTGTGATTATTTTATGCCAAGAGGTTCGGGAATTACGTACATTGTACCGTTTTTATTTACTTTTTTGGTGAAGTTCTTTCTAAAATACACAGACACACACACACACACACACACACACACACACACACACACATATATATATATATATATATATATATTGTCCATAGTTGTATATATCCCTAGTACTTTCTGCCCGACTTTGGGCCATCATCAGGGGAGGATACTATAGTAGTAATATGCAAACATCACTCATATAATAGATCCTCCCATGATGATGGCTCAAAGTCGAGCTGAAAGTACTAGGGATATATACAACTATAGACAATATATAAATCAGGGCTGCTATTAACAGGTTATCAAATATATAAATATATATATATATATATATATATATATATATATATATATATATATCCTCCCCCAACACCGGGGGGTTGAGCACTCTCGCGAAAGAATTGACGGGTGCCACTCGCCTAACGCAAAACCCTTCTATCGAATTGAGTACACGGTAGCCGTTAGTGTAAAATGTAAATAAATGCCAACATTTAATTCATATGCATTCAATTCTCTCGCTTACGTTGGGATTGCTGGTGTCTGTGATGTTATGTTATCGGGCTGACGTAAAGTTGATCGTGTTTCGATATCAGCTTAATTCATCTCACGTGTCAAGACACACTGGTGAGTCTTGATACAACGAAACAGTCTGACTGTGGTAGACAATATACATATATGCTGTCTCTCTTGAAACAGAGTTTATTAATTTATTAATTTAATTGCCGATGCAATTCGGCATATATAGGTCGTACTTGTCAGCGTTTGGAAGTTCGAATAAGACAGCATATACCCAGAGGTATTTTAAATAAAGGCCGATTGACATCCGGGGAATCTCAGGCAGGGTTCGGCTATCGGCGAACACTTGTTAGCCATAAATAGCTGCAGGGCCAATTATCAAGAAGACTGTCTTTCTGTTCTACATAGAATTAGGGACAAAGTACAACTTAACATCCTAGAGGCGATCTATATTGCTATAGATCGTCCCTCTCTGTGTAGATAGAGAAACTGTCACATTTTGAATATATTGGGGGACGCATTAGACCCTGGGGTGACATTATTTTTTTCCTGTCACCCAGTTCTTTTCCACTTTATATTAATTGCCCGTTTTTACCACTTTCCGGCGTTTTTGCATGAATAGGGCCGGACGAAAGGGCCCTCGGAGTTTTATTTATTTTTTTATTTCCCCCTCTCAACCGATAATTCCGTTAATCCTTTGTTTGTATAAAATTTCCAGTACTGCTATTTTAATATATATATATATATATATATATGTATATTGTACACAGCTATATGATATCAAATATTCCGATCTAATAGCCTTGTGCTACCGAAACTGTATTATCACCCTGGTTGGCGGCTGATGAGGATAGAGTATCGCACGTGCATTCACACGTTGTATGATGAAAAAAATATAGAGTGTACACAGCTATATGATATCAAATATTCCTATCTAACGCTAATAAGTTGCTTATGTATGTTTTGATTCAGAAATTAAATCCTAACAGGCACTGCTACCCGAGTTAGAGTGGACCTGGGAGTAATGCCAATGGAGCAGTACTCCATAAAGACTGGCCTCCGGTAGCAGTTTCGTGCCATTCTGACGTGACATGAAATCAACTCTAAATGCTGTGTACTAATTACAGATTAACCACCCTTTAAAAGGGTTTAACAGCGAACACATTGCATGCACCAGTACAAGCAATGATCGCAAATCATGTAAAAAAAAAAAAATTCTAGCTAAATGGAACTACCGAAGTCGCTTGCCAACATTCACATGCACCACACAGATGACAATTTAAAATGTAGGAGGTTTCGTTTCATTTTATGGCATATCAACCATTGTTGGTTATTTAATGCCAAAGCTTGTTTTCACATACATATTAAATATATGATTTGTAAACACATTTTGTAGATACGCACAGTTAAATGATCAAACAATTCTATTCGTAAAAATTCAGTCTAGCATAAGTCAACTAAGTTAAATGGTTCCAAGTGTTGCTATGTGTCACCAACAGTTCAATTTAACATTAGCCAGTTCTTTACGCACATTTAAGTGATCAAACAGTTCTTTTTCAAACAATTTAACTTAGCATAAGTCAACTAAGTTAAATGGTTCCAAGTGTTGCTATGTGTCACCAACAGTTCAATTTAACATTAGCCAGTTCTTTACGCACATTTAAGTGATCAAACAGTTCTTTTTCAAACAATTTAACTTAGCATAAGTCAACTAAGTTAAATGGTTCCAAGTGTTGCTATGTGTCACCAACAGTTCAATTTAACATTAGCCAGTTCTTTACGCACATTTAAGTGATCAAACAGTTCTTTTTCAAACAATTTAACTTAGCATAAGTCAACTAAGTTAAATGGTTCCAAGTGTTGCTATGTGTCACCAACAGTTCAATTTAACATTAGCCAGTTCTTTACGCACATTTAAGTGATCAAACAGTTCTTTTTCAAACAATTTAACTTAGCATAAGTCAACTAAGTTAAATGGTTCCAAGTGTTGCTATGTGTCACCAACAGTTCAATTTAACATTAGCCAGTTCTTTACGCACATTTAAGTGATCAAACAGTTCTTTTTCAAACAATTTAACTTAGCATAAGTCAACTAAGTTAAATGGTTCCAAGTGTTGCTATGTGTCACCAACAGTTCAATTTAACATTAGCCAGTTCTTTACGCACATTTAAGTGATCAAACAGTTCTTTTTCAAACAATTTAACTTAGCATAAGTCAACTAAGTTAAATGGTTCCAAGTGTTGCTATGTGTCACCAACAGTTCAATTTAACATTAGCCAGTTCTTTACGCACATTTAAGTGATCAAACAGTTCTTTTTCAAACAATTTAACTAGGCATAAGTCAACTAAGTTAAATTGTTTCAAGTGTTGCTGTCGATCACTAACAATTCAATTAAATATCAGTCATTTGTTTACACACATTTAAATTATCAAACAGTTCTATTTCTAACAATTCAATTTAGCATAAATCACTTGTTTGCACACAGTTTAAATGTCAAAAAGTCTTGTTTGACCCATAGATGGGATGCTACCACTCCAGGCCAGAGTAGACCTGGGAGTGATGGCAATGAAGGGGTACTCCACATTTCCCAAAGCCTCATCATCAGGGATGGTCTATTTATTCGTACATGAGTAACTTGTAAATAGTTGAATAACTTGATTGAAGTAGGACAACTGGAAAGATCCTGTCATTTTAAAAATACTACTGATTAAACTGTCTTTAGATATATATACTTACATACATACATATATATATATATATATATATATATATATATATATATATATATATATATATATATATATAAGAGGGGTCCGTGGTGTAACGATTTTCGCAGTTGGAAATGGACCCGGTGAACCAAGTCCCAATCCTCGATGAGGCTGTTTGCATTCCACATAGCACTAATACACTTGGGTAAGCTATAAATCTAACTGTTTCCCCACTAGCTATGGGCAAATAGTAGGGTAGACTGGGATCTTAAACCTTTGTATGGCAACCGGTAGAGGAGAAGGAAAACTCTGAATTCAAACTTGTTAAAGCGCGCTTTAAAAGTGACCCTGTGCCGTGTCCTGCTCATGCATATATATATATATATATATATATTGGGGTGAATGTGGGTGGATGAATACTAATACACAGTTGTACCACTTTGCATCTAACGAAACGCTTGAAAAAAAACCTAGATAGGAACTAAACCATGATACGACTTGCTGTTTTGAACAAATATTGGAAGAAACACCGTACAAACCAACAGTTTTACAGCCACTTAACTCCCATCTCACTAACCATCAAATTAAAAAATGGAAGATATGTAGAGTACTGCTTGAATGACAAACTCTTAAGCAATGTTTTTCGATGGATCCCAACACATGGACACATTTTTGTTGGCCGACCAGCAACAATTTATATTCATTAGCTCTGTGTAAACACCGGGTGTTGTCTAGACAACTTAGCAAGAGCGATAGCCGATTGGGAAAAATGACTACATGATGATGATAATGATATATTTACGCACATGCACACCCATACCTATATGGGTTTATATACATATACGTACATAAGAGATATTTGTGATGTAGCAATTAATTATTTATTGAGATGCTTGTTGTCTAATGGTTATCGACGTAGAAAAAGGAACCCAGTGACCAGATTAGTTGGTTATTTGGGTTTTATGGCATATCAACCGTTGTAGGATATCTAATGCCAAATCCATCAATATACAAATAATCAGTTCTATATCAAACAATTCAGTTTAACATGAGTACACAATTTGTCAAAATATTTCTATTTCAAGCTATTCAGTTTAGTCAAACAGTTCTAAATCAAACAATTAAGTATAGTTTTTGTCTACAAACAGTTAAATGTCAAAACAGTTATATTTCAAACAACACAGTTTTGCATAATTACGCAGTTTAAATATTAAAACAGTTCTATTTCTAGTAATTCAGTAAAGCATAAGTACGTAGTTTAGTTCTATTTAACCCATAGACAGGGCCTATCAACTGCTACCACACCGGACCAGAGTGAACCTGGAAGCGATGGCAATGAAGGAGTATTCTGCATTCCCTAAAGCTCCAGCATTACTGGAACCTCACCATCAGATTGTGTCATATCCAGGACACTCTTTCGGGGGTCTTACCTCTTTGCAAAGATGCAGTCGGTGTATTCTACCGCCCCAGTCGACTGGGCAACCAGTGACCCGAGTTCAAATCTTGGGAGAGACTATCTGCAGTTCACATAGCGTTAATATACCGACTAGAGAGAAAATAGTAGGGCAGACATTCGTTTGCTAATCAGTCTAGGGGAAGAAAAACTCTGGATTCAAAAACAATGTAAAATCCGCCAATATTTTGTTTTGTGAGGAAAAGTATGTGTTTTTGTGCAAGTATGAGTGAGTATGGGAGTGTGTGAAAGGGTATTTGTGGGTGAGTGTTTGTATGTGTGTCTGTCGATGGGTGTGTGTATGTGTGTGTGTGTGTGTGTGAGTTTGTGTGTGTGTATATGAGTGAGAGTATGGGTGTCTGTCTATGTGTGTGTGTGTGTGTGTGTGTGTGAGTTTGTGTGTGTGTATATGAGTGAGAGTATGGGTGTCTGTCTATGTGTGTGTGTGTGTGTGTGTGTGTGTGTGTGTGTGTGATTATGTGTGTGAGTTTGTGTGTGTGTATATGAGTGAGAGTATGGGTGTGAGTGTGTGTGATCACGTTTGTGTATGTGAGTGTGTGTGATCGCGTTCGTGTGTGTGAGTGTGTGTGTATCGCGTAGCTCATAGATAACTGCAGCGCGAACATTTTAATTGAAATATTGAATTTCTTCAAAACAAAAAATGCCAGGATTGATTACTTTTAGAGGAACATAATCCATTTAAAACACATATTATTAGGTATAATTTGTAACCAAAATCTATATCATTGAAACTCTTTCGCAGAAAAATAATTACATAAATATATCTATAAGGCGTTTACTTATTTTTTGACTGCTATATATTCCTATTTTTGATGATAGAGTTCACGCATGTCAACTCTATAATTAAATATCAAAATAAATGACAGTACAGCAGCGTATATGCATATCAAATAAAATATTGCAAAGGTGCCTTGACCAATGGAAAACTCACTGAGAGAAGTCTATTCAATTCTAGGGGGTTGATTTTAGCATTTCATTCATTGTTTAACTCGGTTTTAAATCTCGATATTTTCTGAACGTATTTCACCTGCCTTTTTTGATTTATTTTCTTCCCGTCATCACATAGCGTTTCTGATCTTGTTTTTCTCTCCCCTTTGACTTCAATGTCTCATCCCACTGCTTCTCCTTTATTATCTCTTGTTCCTCTCTTTTTTTTCATATCTCTTTATTATTCTACACTTATAAATAATCCACTTTCTCCCCCTCTCTTTCATTCTCTCTCTTTCTCTCTCTCTCTCTCTCTCTTTTGCTTTACGTTTCTCTTAACTTTTATTTTCCTACACTTATTCTATCTATCTATCTATCTATCTATCTATCTATCTATTACTTTAACTGTTTCTTACTTTTCTTTAATTTCTCCTCTCTCTCTTTCTCTCTCTCTCTCTCTCTCTCTCTCTCTCTCTCTCCTTTGATTTCTCTTAGCCTTTATTTTTCTACTCTTCTTCTCTATCGACTCCCTAAACACGCACACACACACACACACACACACACTCTCTCTCTCTCTCTCTCTCTCTCTCTCTCTCTCTCTCTCTCTCTCTCTCTCTGACGTTTTCTTCATCTTATCTCCTTTGGAGCTTACTATCTCCTCCATTTTTATTCCTTAAGATTTTCTCTATTCCTTATCTATTTTCCAGGACCCTTAATCATCCATCCCTCCCCGACTTCACCCCCACTCATGACTTTGTCATTTTTTCCTTCTTTTTTCAAGCCATACCCACTATCTCTTGCCACCTTTTAGTCGGATCTTTATCAAGATCCTCACTTTGCTTCCATCTTAGAACTTAATTCCATCGACAAAAATGTCGGTTGTTTTTTTTTTTTTACCCCGCTTCAAAAATATCGTAAACGTCAAATCTCGTTTGACATTTAAAGTCTATGCGTCCTCATTATCCTCGTCTTTAAATGAGCCCTAAATTTTTACTCCACATAAATAGCCATAGCATTCTTCTTCTTCTTCTTCTTCTTCTTCTTCTTCTTCTTCTTCTTCTTCTTCTTCTCTGAATAATAATAATAATAATAATAATAATAATAATAATAATAATAATAATAATAATAATAATGAATTAAACTTTTGGAATATGTTTATTAATCATTAAAGCAAACTTTTTTTTTTGAAGAGAGGGTGGTTTAGATCCTGAGAACGACGTAACATTATAATTACGTCGATGTTGCTATGGTGTTTCAGCCGACTTTTCAGACAATGATTTTCACTGAGGGGTCTGGGAGATAGAAACAGGAGGATATTCGATACATTCGTTTACTTGGCATAATCAACGATGTCTTCATTGATAGGGGGCGCTGTCCTCGCGGCTTGGTTTCTTTTATTGTTTAATTACCATAAATGAATAATTGCAAAATGGAGCCTATGTCATATTTTTGGCGCCCTATCGGCGAAGTTAGGAATAAGTCGACTGCATTCCCGACTGAGTGGTAAGATCCACCAAAAAGGGGTGTCCTGGTTATGACAACAAGATGATGAGACTCCAGTTTACGAACTCTTAAGAGTATGGAGTACTCCTTCATTACCATTATACCCAGATTCAATATAATCTGGACGGTTTGGTTTAGTCTGGTTTTACGACATATCAACCATTGAAGGTTATTTAATGCCAAATCCTCCTTATACATCATCATCATCATCATGTCGTGCCGCTTGCACATATTTCTCTGACTCTCTCTCGCTTTTCGGCCCTATCGTCCATTGTTTCCAGTAAATCCTCTAGACTACATCCTGAGCCCCAACAGAGCTGTTGTAGATATGTTCTAGCTGGTCGTCCGTATGAAGAGGCCAATAAGAGAACGAGGCTTATGAGTTCGTTCTGACTTCTCCAGTAGTATCCCGTATATCTTTTGCGTCTTATTTGGATGGTTTTAGAGATGGGAGGTTGGTGGCCGTACAGCTGCAGTTGTGAGAGATATTGCGTCCAGGACTTGTTTGATAACCAATAGAAGAAGATTTTTTTCAAATCAGTGCTCGTGTCCATACTACTGTATGGATTTAACACATGAACGCTGACTGAACGTATAGAGAAAAATTTTGACGGCAATTGCACGAAAATGATACGATCTATAATGTATAAGTCCAGGAAGCAACTACAATATATATATATATATATATATATATATATACATATATATATAGCTTCAAGCGAACTACGCGTCTAGCCACACTCAAGAGTTGTGATACGATGAAACAGTCTGTCTCTGGATGACAATATATATATATATATATAATTTTTAAACACATTTTGTTGATAATGTTTTTAAACGCGCCTAAGTTCATTGTTTTGTGCTCGGATAAATAAAGTATTGCTTTGTATCATTGTTTTACATCATTAACAATTCAAGTAAACATCGGTATTTTTTTTACACACAGGTAAAGGGTCAAACAGTTCTATTTCAAACAATTCAATTTAGCATAAGTCATTTGTTAGCACTCAATTTAGATATCAAACAGTACTATTTGAACCGAATGGACTTGGGAGTGATTGCAATGAAAAAGTACTTCACATTCCTTAAACTACGGCATGACTGGATCCTAACTATCAGATTGTTTAATGTCATATCCAGAACACTTGTTGTGGTGGGTCTTGACTCTGCAGAGATTCAGTCGGTGTATTCTACAGCTCTAGCAGATCTGGAGTATTGTTTACCCAGAAACTCAGTAGGATGTGGCAAAAAGTAAATTTTCAGCGCAGTATTTCTAGTTTGAATTCAAAGAGAAGTATGTCTAGAAGTATGTCTAGTTTGAACTATGTCTAGTTTGAATTCAAAGAGAACTCTTGTTGGGGTGGGTCTTGTCTCGAAAATACACCGACTGGATCTCTGCAGAGATCCTGTCGGTGTATTCTCTCTACAGAGATCCAGTCGGTGTATTCTCGAGAGAAGACCCACCCCAACAAGAGTTCTCTTTGAATTCAAACTAGACATAGTTCAAACTAGACATTCTCTCTGCAGATATCCAGTCGGTGTATTCTACAGCTCTAGCAGATCTGGAGTATTGTTTACCCAGAAACTCAGTAGGATGTGGCAAAAAATAAATTTTCAACGAAGTATGTCTTGTTTGAATTCAAAGAGAGTTTTCAGCTCTTTAGCAAGGTTTAGGTATGCATTTAAATTTTGCTTTCCTTTAATTTTCACTTTTAAGTCTAATGGAACAAGTTGACATGTTGGTTGGTTTCTTTTTTTTAATGGCATATATTCGTGGGTTATTTGATGCCAAATCCATCCTTCTAGAAAAACAGTAGTGATGCCATTTAACCCATAACAAGGAGGATAACGGTATTCATACCTTCCCTACAGTATTTCTCCGAAAGTCAACGTAATAGCGCGACTGGCGTTCGAACGCGCTTACCAAGAGTCCGCAGTCCAGCGGTTTAACCATTACACCACGAGAACACTCCTTACTAGATGACATGTTTTTCTTGTTGATTATTAATCATGTCTTCTGGACTGGATTTGGTGATTTGTTTTCATTTAAAAATTTCCAGAATAGGTTCCGATATGTGCATATACTATTGATCTGTATGTTAAAAATTCGACCATTTGCATAATTCCTAATAGATCACCTTATCCCCACCCCAGTGGTATTTACTGTATTTACTTATATGGTTGGGTTTTCACCTCTCTCTTTCTCTCTCTTTCTATCTTCTTCTTTTTCCCTTACTCTCACTCTCTTTCTCTCGCTGTCTCTCTCTCTTTCACTTTCTCTCTCTCTCTCTACCACCCCTTTCTTTCTCTGTGCACATAGACGAAATATCTAGGATTTTGTCCATTATACCTCTATTTACCCAACCCCTCCACAATAAGCGATGGACTACGAGTTCGTACTCCAGTCGCACTATTACGTTCACTTTCGGTCAAATACCCTGGGGAAAGGTATGAACCCCCTTATCCTCCCAGCTATGGGTTAAATATGTGTTATTAGTCATTTTTTGTATACTTTTCTTCTAGGAGAATGACTTTGGCATTAAATAACCAACAAAGGTTGATATGCCATTAAACATAGAAACCAAACCAAACCATCCACAATCTAAGACACAATGTCAGTTTTGAAGCGGAATAAAGCTGGTTTGAATTGAGAATTACCTTCTCTTACATTTGTTGCCTAGGCAAGGCTGAAGAACCCAATAATCAGTACTATTTACCCATAGATCTTTAAAGCTGCTTAACTACAATAACATCCTAACCATTGTATAACAAGACGAACTTCTCTGCATTTTTAATATTATCCCTTTTATCATCTTTTCTAAATTTTGCTCATCTGTCACTTAATCCCAGTTTGGCTTATGTAAATTCTTCAAATCAATTTTATAAACTCACCCAGGATTTGAACTTGAGTTACCAACTCCATTCCCTTCCACGATAACTAAGCGTGCCTCTGGAGTAAAAGTACGCGTTGCTAAGAAGATTTAAGATACTTCCTTCAAGCCGGAAATAAAAATTGGTTACATCATTGTTGCTTTCCGTGGCACACAAAGTGTGAATGCCGAACGGTAGTGATGTGAACTGCCAGACTGTTTACACAGGGGATTTGTTTTTAGCGGCGAAATCTTGAGCTGAACCACTCATAATTTGGGGATGAGGTTAAAACAGTTTTCCTTCTAATAGGTAGGTTACTTTACCAAAACTAAAGAAGTCTGTCCGACTAGTTACCCATTGAAAGTAGTGGAAAAAAGATGTATGTATTACTTTTTTTAAGGGTATCAAGTGAAGCGTACATCTTCTTCCGGGAATTGAACACGTTTTGTCGTGTCTATTTTCTACGATGGTACTCTTTACACTGCATGCAGTTTCATACATATATATGATGATTAGTCAGAACGAAAAGAAGACAAGAACAAATAAAATCGATGAATCTCTTTAGTCTCTCTCTCTCTCTCTCTCTCTCTCTCTTAAATGAGAATATGTCGAAAAATGTGCGTGTAATTTATCTAAGAACAATATTAAATACTTTAGATAATAAGGACATAATTAGATATACTTTCGGAGTTTTGGTTTGGTTTGATTAGGTTTTAAGACATATCAACCATTGTAGGTTATTTATTACAAAATCCTCTTTTGACATATATATTAAATATATATATGATTTGAAAACACGTTTTGTTGATAATATTCTTAAACGAGACTCTTTTGGGCGTACAGTTAAATTGTTTCAAGTATTGCGATATATCAGTTACCAGTCATTTGTTTGCGTATTGTTTGTTCTATTTGATCCATAGATAGGACACTAACAGGTGCTACCACCTCGGGCCGAGTGGATCGAGGAACAATGGCAATAAAAGGGTTTTCCACATTCCCCAAATCTCACCATCAAATTCTATATTCTCACAATCAGGATATTCGATGCGGGATATCTTACTCTTCTACAAAGATGCAATCTGTGTATTCTACTGCCCCAGCCGACTTGGTTACACTTTTTGTGATGTGAAGTTGTAGTTTGTTCAATAAAAACTAACTTCTTTGCTTCAATGAATTAACACAACCCTTCTACTACGAACAAGATGTGACACACGATCAATATTGAACTGGATTTTTTTTTTTTTTGGCGGGGTCTGACTGGTTTCCCCACCAAGGCTAAAGAAACCAGTCCAACTGAGTGAGAGAGAAAACCCAGTCGGTTGTGGTAGTAGAATACACAGACTGTATCTCTGCAGAAGAGTAAGAAATCCTCCCCACAACGAGTGACCTCGATATGATATTAAATAATCTGACCGTGAGGCTCGAGTAATGCTGGATCTTTGGGGAATTCGAGGTACTCCTTCTTTGCCATTTCTCCCAGGTTCACTCTGGCTTTGAGTGGTAGCACCTGATAGGATACTATCAATGGGTCAAATAGAACAGTTTAAAGCGTGTGCAAACAAATGGCTTTGGCTTATTTGAATAGTAAGAAATAGAACTTACCATGACTAGTTAATTTGGCATCGCTTGTGTGTGGCATAATTGGCGGCCCATCGGTAGAAGTTCGGTTTCTGCATTCTGGGGTTGCTGGTTCGATCTCTAGTGGTGGAGATCACGGTATGCACTGCTGATGGAACCCAATAAGGTCGAAACAGCTGTTCAGTGTTCCGTATGTCGCATGTGGGTGTTTGCTGGATTTTCTGGTCGTGGTAATTTAATTAATATATATATATATAGAATGGATTTTGCTTTAAATAACCTACAATGGATGATATGCAATAAAACCCAACCAAACCAAATCCTATATATATGTATGAAGAGGATTTGGCATTAAATAACCTCCAATGGTTGATATGGCATTTTTTGTCCCGGGTGCATTTTCTAAGAATGTGATTGAGTGATATCATTACTATTACAAATAGTAATGGTGAAAGCGCATCTCTCTGGAAGATGCCTCACTGGATTTCAAGTTTTTCCTCCTGCGGTCAATTCCACGTTATTATGGCTTCTGTAATGAACTCTATGATTTTGTCAAATATCTTGTACATTTTTGGCCGTCTATTATCCGGCTTAATGGGACCATTTAGTAGTTGCTATGTACAGAAGATAACCTGACCCTCTTATTTCCTTAGTGGTTATTTTTTGTTCTTTGGGAAACAGACTGCAGTTTACGTGGGAAAATCTGTGTTATTAGGATTTTTCACGCATGAGTAGACAGGTTATTGGTCTATAGTTGCTGCGGCGGTTCTTTTTTTTTTTTTATCAGGGTGGTCTTCCTCATATCTTTCTGAGTACTCAGACTATTGTCTTCATCGTCAACACAAAGTTTCAGCCGATGTGTCATTCGACCTTCTTAAGTTGTTTGATATCAAAATCGGTAGTCCACACAGAACTTCGAACCGAACCCTTTATTTGATCCACGGAAATCCATTGCTTTTATTTAGTTAACGATCACCGAGTGCAAATGTTAAGCTATCGTAATTATTCCTTGTTATACACCTGAAGTCGGGATTGAACCTGAAACCTCTAGATAATTTCACTTAAGAGCATATTTAACCAAACGCCACTATCCCTTGCGCCGTGCGTCCTGCTGGACAATATAAAATGATTTTTTTGCGGGAAAACATTAAACTAATGGCTTTATGAAACGCAGTTTCTTCCAGGCAGCGGTCGTATCGATACTGCAATATGGATGCACTACATAGACTCTAACAAAACGGCTGGAGAAGAAGCAAGACGGTAATTACACAAGAATGCCGCGAGCAATCTTGAACAAGTCCTGGCGGCAACACCCCACAAGACACCAACTGTACGGCCACCTGCCTCCTATCACGAAAACTATTCAAACGAACCAGACATACAGGACACTGCTGGAGAAGCAGGGACGAACTCATAAGTGATGTACTCTTATGGACCCCCACATATAGCCGAGCAAAAGCAGGACGACCAGCACGAACATACATTCAGCAACTATGTGAGGATACGGGATGTAGAACAGAAGATCTGCCAGAGGCGATGAACGATAGGGAAAAGTGGCGAGAGAGGATCAGGGATATCCGTGCTACCAGCACGACACGATGATGAGGATGATGATGATGATTTCTATTATGCACGATCTTGAACTCAGTTCATATGGCAAGTTTTTGGGGGTATTTTTCATCTAACTTTTTTGTTTATTGGTTCTTATATCTTATTCATTTCTATACATGGTCTACTGAACAGGTCAGTCCAAACTAATATATATGCTACTTATCTTATGGCGGTTCCCGTGGTGTAATGATTATCGTCGTAGGAAATGGACACGGCGACACGAGTTCAAATCCTGGACGAGACTGATTGCATTTCACATAGCACTAATACCCTTGGGAAAGGTATGAATCCAATTATTCTCCCTCCAGATATGGGTAAATAGTAGGACAGACTAGGTTCTTCAGCCTTTGGTGAGGCAACTAGTCTAGGAGAAGGAAAACTCTGAATTCCAACCAGTTAAACTCCGCTTAAAAATTGACCTTGTATCATATACTGCCCGAGCGTTGGTAAATATGTATGTGCTGCTTATTTAAGACGTGTTATTTTCCAATGTTCTTCCTTAACTATTATTTTAACTTGATCCTTTATGGGCAGATGTTTTCCCTTTCCTTTCCATGTATGAGCAGCCATACCCGACTTTGCGAATTCAGCCCAACTTTTCCATATTCCTCCAACCTAATTTTAAGTGGACGGTATGTTTCATTTTCTAGGATAGATGCCTGGTTGTGCATATACCATTTGTTTGTATGGTCGAATGGAAATTTCCTGCACATTTCCCAGTGGATCACCTAGCAGACCCAGCCGTGTCTCGCCTTATACTCCTTCTGTGCTAATTTGCTGCATTCGCTTATTATGTGATTGATCGTTTCGTCTCTGTCACTGCATAGCCTACATTTACTGTTTTGTTGTTTCTTCTCTATTATTATTATTATTATTATTCACTACTTAAAACCGCCATTGGCTGTCATTAATTTCGATATTGTGTGACGTTCTCTTTAAATGATTTGCATTCTAATAAATTCCAAACATGTAAATCAATGGAAGTACTCAATAATTATCATTTAATAGTAACCTCCCTTGTGTGTGAACACTGACGTCTCCACCATTACTAAGTTTTGAATTAGGTTACAATGTATTTTATCTTTTAATTTAGAACATTTTAATGTTGTCGTGCTGACAATAATCTCACTACGATGTTGTCATTTTGCTGCGATAAATGGATGCAAAGATTGGATCATTAAAATAATTCTTGGTCTTCAGTCATCTTCGTTATCGTTGTTGTCTTTTTCCATATTAAACATAATACAGTTATTTTTAAAAGTGGATTTGAAAAATATATCCAAACAGGTTATGTTTCGCTCGTTTCCATTTTTTTAAAATCAACTTACTCATCACAAAAAAATGTCAGTATTAAAAATGAACTGAAAAAAAAACCCTCAAAACTCTTCTTTTTTAAAAAAAATATTGATCACTCTGATTTGTATAATTTGCAACTTTATTTTTATATTCCAAGTTGGACAAATAATATCGATTAAGAAAAAAATAACAGCTTAATTTCAATCAGATATCAATTCCTAACATCATTGATTTTGTTCGGCATTCATATCTTGTTCTCGATTTCAACTCTATAGATTCTTCTGAATTCTCTAAAGTGCCAATTTTTGTGCAATGGATATTCTAAAGTTGGAAGACAGACAGTTAAGAAAAAGGCCTGCATAAATATGAGCCACAATTCCTTCTTTGCAGGTCAGAGAATTGGACTTTCTTCTCGAACATCCGAACGCAAAATCATAACCTACTATTCTCTGTTTTTTTTTTTTTTCTTTTCGCCAGACTTACCGCCATGTTGAATTGATGTGACTACTTATGCTGTCTTCTGCATGAAAGAGTGGCATTTTTTCTAAATTATTCCATAAAAAATATTGATGAACTTGCAGAAGTTCCTGGCTCGCAATGCTAAGCGTGAGAAAGCTTTGATTTAAGCGCGATACAACTGAGGATCTTAATACTCCAAGATTGTTTAGTCTATAAAACCATCCCTAGCAATCTGCGATATCATCTCGCTATTTCACAAAACAGTCCACTGAAGAGCAATTGATTTGACCTCGTGTTCTTTGAAGAAGGTATTTATGCCCTCGTGCGCTGAGGAAACAAGAGTATCAATCTCAAAACCGATTACGGGGAGAAAGTAGCATTGTTGTGACGGTAACATATGCAGTATTTATATTTCAATTATACATCTTAGATGCATCAGGGAGTTCTTCAGTGATGCACTGTCTTCATTGCCGATTTCGGGTTATTTCTGCATCATATCGGCTCCAATAGTAACCCCGGTATGACTCTGAAAGAGCCAAGCCGCCTCCGTGATCGCAACGTGCTACGCTCGTGCCTCTAACAAAGCAAAGAAAAAAAAATAATAAGGCCGGACTTCGGCCGTTCTTATAGACATCTGTCTTTCAGTAAACAGCCAATGAAGATAGGGCATTCCACACTCCTCTGCTATATATAATACCATCTTTACTTCATCCGGTTTCGCCATATCTACTTCCGGAATCGGTACCGAGGTAAGATGTTATTTTTAATACTCGTCCGTGTCCATGATTTACACTTTGCTAGACTTACACGAATCTCCCGCCAAGTCTATCATTATAATTATAAGCATGTTAGCAAATGTTTGTAGCTTGCTTTACGGAAAGCTTTCCAATTATACGACTAGATAAGAATGATGAAGTGTAAGGAGATCGAAAGTTTTATTGCGACAACCAAAATTTGTAACGGAATAGGAGAAATAGAAGATCTGAAAACATATCAAAAGGTAAATAAAGGAAATTGCAGAAGAGATATGGATGTCTGAAGAGAAAAGAAAACCAAGTTAATGCTAGTCATAAACTAGGCACTACGAATAAATCATACGTCCCCCGTCAAAAATTATGGAATTATCATACTTTGAGGATGTTCACATAGGGTTTTATTAAGCAGGAAATAAACTAATAACAAATAAATCGCAAAACATTTTTTTATTTGGGAGCTGAAAAAATCTGGCTTCATAAAATATACCTTGAAAATAAATAAAATCATCTAAATTGATGACATAGAGGGTGCAGAAGCAAAATTAGAAATATTCTAGTATGATAATAAACGACTCTATCATAAAACATAAAGAAATTTAGTTTAAACAAAATAAGAAGATAGACACAAAATAGTAAATTCACTCAATATTGCCGCCATTTTTTCGATTATAGAATCAACACACCTTCAAAATGATTTGCATGCCTTCAAAATAAATCTTTCATACATTCTTTTTCATTACTCCTCAACTGTAGTCTTAAGCGAACCAATCTTTGGATTGGGAAGTTGGATTTGTTTTGTTCTCTATAATGCCCTTTACATCGTAATTAAGGATATTAAAATCTGGGTTTGGAGGATGCCATAAAAAAAATCCAATTATTTCAGAAAAATTTTTGGGCTGGTTTTGGCGTTAAGTAAATCATAGATTTTTTGTCGTTACTTTTCTTACTCACTCAAATTGGGCTGAATTTTAAAAAAAAGAAAGAAAAAGTACTTGGATAATAGAGGTAATCTTCAAAATTTAGATTTATCACGTTTTTTATTAATTTGACTAATCACAGTAAAAAAAAAAAACTTTAAAAACTTTTCCATATTTTTCTTCCGCGCCAAGATATACTGAAGAAAATATAATGCAAAGTAGGAAAACATTTCGGAATTCATTAATGAAAAGAAAAGAAAAACTTAAACTTAATTCTCCTCCTTGAGATTATTTGACAGCCTTGATTTAGATAAATATTCTAAACAGCAGTCAATAGATCTTTTTCGGTTTGGTTTTATTTTCTGGTATATCAACCGTTGTTGGATGTGTAATGAAAACCCATATTTTTACATATATATTAAGTATATGATTTGAAAACACATTTTTAAATACACACACTTAAAAGGATCAAACAGTTCTATTTCTAACAATAAGTCAACAAAGTTAAATGGTTCCAAGTATTGCTATATATTACTAACAATTCAATTAAATATTAGTCATTTGTTTGCTCACAGTTATATGACCAAACAGTTCTATTTCAAACAATTTAGTTTAATCTAAATCAACAAAGTTAAATAGTTCCAAGTATTGTTATGTATCAATACAATTCAATTAAACATCTGTCATTTATTTACACACAGTTAAATGATCAAACTGTTCTATTTCAAACAATTCAACTAAATATCAGTCATTTGTTTGCTCACAGTTAAATGACCAAACAATTCTATTTCAAACAATTCAGCTTAGCATAAGTCATTTATTTGCACTCAGTTTAGATGGAAAACCATTCTTTTGACCCATTCATAGGACCTAATCAGGTGCGATAGTGATTAAGGGGTACTTCATATTCCTCAAAACTCCAGCATTACTGGAGCCTCACGATTGTTTAATGTCCTAACCAGTATACACGTTGTTAAGAAGTCTTACTCCTCTGCTGAGATGCTGTCGGTGTATTCTACTGGCCCAGCCGAGTAGGTCACAGGACACTCAACATTGGGAGGTCTTATTCCTCTACAGAGATGCAGTCGGTGTATTCTACATTTCCAGCCGACTGGGCATTCTTTTTCAGTGTATGAAACCTTATCATAACCCTGTTTTTTTTTTTATTTCACCGCAAATTTTCAATTGGATTTAGATCCGGACTGATCGCTGCATGATCCATCTGAACATCGATCGCTGAACTTTCGGTCGATCCATCTTGGTTAGATGTTCCTATATTCATACTTATCCATGGAGTTACAGTTCCCACTGTTTTATGCACGGTCAAAGGCATCGATCGGACAAAGGAAATAGAACAATCCATGCAATTGATTTTGTAATTTGTGTTGTGAGGCAGCCATTTCCGTTAATTGGGTCTATGAAAAATATTTTTTTAGACAAAGATACAGTTATGGTTCCGAAAAAGCAAATGGCTGCCATTTTTTTGACGAGAGCAAAAATGTATAGACAATACTACAGCTTCACGCATAAATATACTTCAAACATTCTTTTTATTATTTTGAAAAATTTAATTCCCATTTAAACCCAAAATAAAATTGCATCATGTCAGTAAGCAAAAATAAAGTGTTGCTGTTTTGGCTGTGTTCAGAATACAATGAAATAACTGTTAGTCAAATAGAACTGTGAAAGATTTAGCCATATTCGATCGGACTCTTGGGGAAAAAACTGTCAACTCTTTATAAATAACAGCAAAAAATGTACACCTGAAAGAACAATGAACGTGATTCCCAAACTTCAAATCATAAAATGACCCTATAAGACTTGACATGCCATAAAAACTAATGAATCAATTATAAAATCATATATATATATATATATATATTAAGAAGTTCCATGTATTATGGAACGAATACTGGAGAGAGATATGTAACGTGAAACTAGGAAACTGGGTGCGCACTGCACTTTAATAGCTTTATCATGCAATGATAGATTTTACGGTCATTGATCAGTCGTTAAGTGCGATGAATTTTAGAGGAAGAGGAGAAAAAACCTTTTTCGCCGATATGAATAATACAGGCATTGTTTTAATAATAAAGGGCTTCTTTCTTTATACGGATTCCTCTTCTCACAAAGAACTAAAGTGATTGTTAAAAAATTCATCATAGCCAATAAAGGGATGGTTGGTTGGTTGGTTGGTTGGTTTTTATGGCATATCAACCTTTGTAGATTATTTAACGTCAAATCCATTTTTATGCAAATACTTCTATTTCAAGCAATTCAGGTTAGCATGAGTAAACAGTTTAATTGTCCAAAACATTTGTATTCCTAGCTATCCAGTTTAGTCAAAAAGTTCTAATTCAGCTAATTCAGTTTAGCATAAGTACAGATTTTGTTTACTCAGAGTTAAATGTCAAAAAAGTTCTATATTAAACAATTCAGTTTAGCACAAACACGCATATTAACTGTAAGTACAGATTAATTGTCAAAAACATTTCTATTTCAAACTGTTCAGTTTAGTCAAACAATTCTAATTCAAACAATTCAGTTTAGCATAAGCATGTAGTTAGTTCTATTTAACTCATAGATAGGGACCGATCAGGTGCTACCATTCCGGGCCAGAGTGGACCTGGGAGCAATAACAATGGAGGGGAGATCCGCATTCCCCAAAGCTCCAGCATTAGTGAGGGGTCTTACCCATCTGCAGAGGTGCAGTCAGCGTATTCTACAGCCCCAACCGACTGGGAAAAACACAGCCCGGCAATATATATATATATATATATATATATTATGGATATTATACATATATATATACATATATATATATATGTATATCCAGTCAGCGTCCAAAGATAGTGGGTGTGGATTATTATTGTATAGAATATATGAGGAATATCCATTTGCTGTTCTTTAACTTCAACATGTAAAAAGTCATCTAACGAGACGGAGAGTATAGTAATATTCTCCGCCAAGATAAATTTACGACAACTTAACTAGATTCGAGTATTAATCTAATTACACTATATATATATATATATATATATACTCCCCTACCCCCGCGTGGTTGAGTTCTCTGGCGAAGAAGTAATCGTGTTGCTTTTAGCGATTATTGCAAGCCTCTTCGTTTGAATTGAGGTCTCGGCTACGGTTGAACGGATGTATGTAAATAATATTAATTGGGATTCATAACCGTTTAAAATTTACTTCGCAGCTAATATCTCCTTGTGGCTGAATGGTTAGAAGCTTGTGCTGACGTTTGATTCAACCGGGTTTCGATCCCAGCTCCGTAAAGATACTGTCTAGCCACACTGATGAGTTCTGATAGAACGAAACAGATATGTCTGTGGATGACTATATATATGTGTGTGTGTGTGTACTAGTGGTATAACAACCGTTCATTTAAACACTTAAAACTCCTGTATAGAACAGGAGAGAGTAAAGCTCGGAGCAGAAACTGTATAGAACAAATCGAGGGATTTTTTTGTCGAGAAGTCGTTGAATTTGCAACAAATTTCATGAATACGCCTATCTGGAGACTTTTGTCAATAAACACAGATTACCTTCATGTGCGTTTTGTTAGCCATATTTTCCTGGCGTTCATTTACGTAAAACTTGAAGTTTCAAGTTAAATTATGAATTTACTATATACATATATATATATATATATATATATATATATATATATATAATTGGAAAACTCAACAAACAGTCTATTGGCTCTTATAAATCTATTTCAGCTTATTTCTTCATTAGAGAAACAAAACTCTCCAGATATGTATCTAATAATGTTTAATACAACTCGAAAAACCCTTAGCAACCAAAGACTAGCCAATAAATGAACCTATCTTATTCTAAGAAAGAATCTGTAAAAATATTTTTAGATATATAAGGATAAATGACACCAGACGATGACTTTAGATTTGATTTTGACACCAACTTCAAGCCCCTATCTTTATGTCCCGTCCCTCACTTTGTTTTTGTTTTTTTTTCAAACGAGTTCGAAAAATATTTTTTGAAAGAATATTTTTATGATTTAAAGACTTTTTCTCTCCATTGTGTGATCACTATCTGAAGAGATTAGTTTTTCTTATGAATAGGCCAGCTGAAATATATTTATGATAACCAAATATATATATATATATATATATATATACATGCGAACTCAAACAAATTTTTTTTGCAAAAAATAAGTTCAAGAAGTTGTAATTTTTGTATTTGTATTTTTGCTTTTTTTTCACCGATAAGCGCTTTTCCGCTAGTTTAAAAAAAATGAGATACTTCGCAAACGATAATATATGACTTGCAACGAAGAATTTCAAAGATCAAAATCAAAAATAATTTAAATCTTTTTCCTTCTTAGATTGTTAAAAATACATTTTTAACCAGTAAGAATTAGAGATAAATCATCAACGTTTTAATATAATTTCAAACCTACATCATCCTAATAAATAAACGAATAGATATTTCTTTCGTAGGTATAGATTTATTCTATATCCACTCAACCAATCTGCTTAATTCTTTTGAGTGAAACATTCTTTTCTTTCGAAAATGCACTTAATTTCAACATCGCTTAACAATCTTTAATTGAACCAATGTTTTTCTACATTTATCGCGTTAAAAATATTCGTACTATTATTCTATCGGTCCCCTGCTGATAAAAAAATTTATCAGTGAATCCTTTTGAAGTAAAAGATTTTTTTTTCTCTCATATAATGATATACGCATACAAAGATTTTCTAAATACAAAAAGATATTCTTTTAGATTCTGCGAACAATAGCTGCTATATTTCATTCATAATTTTTTATCTTCTCGTAAAATATATTTACACTCTCACTAATATTAACTTTGCTTACAAGAAAAGGTTCTGCAACTTCTGTCTTTTAGTAAACTTTTCACTCGAGAGACCGGGGTTAAATCCAGGGCGAGTTATACCAAAGATTCAAAAAAGGGTACTTGATACCGTCTTACTTAGCACTTAGCGTTAAAAGGTACGTATCAAGGGTGAATTGGAGCAATTACAACGTGACAGCTTGTCAAAGCACAGGGGGTCACTTGGAACGAACCGAAAATCCATATATAACATTATTAGTAGACACGTGGTTCCTATATATATTGAGACACACTATATACAACACACGTATATACATCAAATGTTTTTATCTTATACAAATAGTTTACAAGCAGATTTATTTAACCCATAGGTGGGACCCTCACAGGTACTACCAGTTGGGGTTACAATTGATCTGAAAGTAAAAGCAATGAAGAGGTACTGAACACTCCAAAGCGTTCCGGAACAAGAACTTTAGCAGATGTAGTTAAAATCATTCCCAGGATGCCCCTTTTGTAGGTTTCGTTTGGCTTTATGGCACATCAACAATTATAGGTTATTTGATATCAAATCCATTTTTTATACATAAAAACAGTTCTACTACAAACAATTCAGTTTTGCATAAGTACACAGATATATAATTCAGTTTAGCATAAGCACACAGTTTAGTTCTATTTGGCCCATAGATAGGACGTTATCAGATACAACTAATCCGGGCCAGAGTGGACCTGGGAGTGATGAGAGTAAAGAGGTACTCCGCATTCCCCAAAGCTCAAGCTTTACCCGAACCTCACCAACAGATTGTTTAGTGTCCAACCGAGGACACTCTCCGAGGTAGTCTTACCTCTCCGTAGAGATGTAGTCAGTGTATTCTACAGCCCCAACTGACTAGGCTGCTCGTTGGTGGGGGGTAGTATAATCCCTCTGTAGAGATACAGTCATTGTATTCTGCAGCCCCAACCAATTGGATCACTCGTTGGTGGAGTCTTACTCCTCTGCAGAGAAGTAGTTGGTGTATTCTGCCGCCACAGCCGATTGGGCAACGCTGTTTTAGATTCATGATCTTCTACTGGTATCATGTGGTTTGAGTGTGGGTCATGGTTATCTTTCGATGGCTGTTTTTATTCTCATCCATAGAAACCAAACTTATAGATGAGCAGCAGTAGTCCCCCGATTGAACTGACTCTCCTGACCGTTGAGCCGTGAGATTCATACGTCCAGGACCAGGTTAGGCAATGCGTTAGGCTGTCAGAGATTTTATCTGCTTGCCTTTACGTCCACCATGCTGCTTCCCATGGCGTTCGTTAAAAAAGCCCTGCCTAGGGATGGTTAGAGATGTCAAGAACTTTTGAAAAATTATCAGAGATTATTTAGAAATAAACAGAAACGCTATGTTCCGTATATTTATTTTACTCATTTTGATGTGTCCTATGCTTTTTTTCATTACTGCATGAAGTAAAAATTAAAGTTGGTGGCCTTAGTCGAGGGTGTCTCGAAGGCTCCCTTTTCAATAGCAACTACACCGAGGTGTAGGAGAGGGCGCTACTTCATTCCCTGGATTGCTCCACTTTACCCTTGATCCTTACTTTTTAGTGCTGAGTGCTAGGCAAGGCGGAATCAAGTACCATTTTTGAGTCTTTGGTATGACTCGACCTAGGATTGAACCCCAGCCTACCGGATCATTGGCGAACACTCTATTTATTTGGCCAATGGCCCGGTGATCCGTGTATCGGTAACATTTATATTTAAAGAATTAAATGCATTTGACTCGTTTATGAAAACTTTTCTCATTTTCTAAATAAGTCTAAGAAAAAGTTTGGTTTTGGGTTACCCTTACCGTGATTTTGTTTGTTTGATTGTTTATTTGTTTGTTTGGGTTTTATGGCATATCAACCTTTGTAGGTTATTTAATGCAAATCCATTTTTATAAAAACATACAGTTCTATTTCAAGCTATTCAGTTTAACATGAGTACACAGTTTGTCAAAAACATTTCTATTTCAAGCTATTCAGTTTAGTCAAACAGTTCTGTTTCAAACAATTCAGTTTAACATACAAAACAGTTCCATTTCAAACAATTCCGTTTAGCATAAATATGTTGTTTAAATGTCAAAACAGTTCTATTTCGAGCAATTCAGTTTAGCATAAGTACACAGTTTACTTTTATTTGATCCATAGATCAGGTGCTACCACTTTGGGTTGTTATTGGGAGAGATTAAAGAATTTAGGATGAAGCACTTTACTAGAATGAAGAATGAGAGATGATCTAATTGAAACTTTCAAATACAAAATTTTTTAATTTTGATAGATATTTTTAAACATTTCTTCTCGATCAAGAAATTTGGTATTAAGGTAGATTTTTAAATCTCAGTCTACAAAACAATCAGATTTTTTAAAAAGATTTTATTCATAGAGAGAAAAATGTTTTGAGAACAAACAGCTAAAACTGATCGAAAACAGCAATAATGTAGAATGTTTTAAGATTAAATTGGATGATTTAAGAAAAGTACTAAATAAAAGAAATTAAGTGGGCAGTTTTTGGAACAAGCTGAGGAATTACTAAACATAATTCTTGGAAACGTTAATGGTATTATGGTTACGGTCATAGGAAATGGAAACGGTGACACGAGTTCAAGCGCTGTTTGCATTTCACATAGCGCTTATACTATTGCAAAATGTATGAATCCCACTATTCGCCATCCAACTATTTGTTAATGGTAGGACAGACTGGACTTTTTATAATGGTATGGCAGCCGGTCTAGTAGAATGAAAACGTTGAATTCAAACCTGTTAAACTCTGCTAAAAACTGACCTTGTGTCATATCATGCTCGTGCGGAGAGTTTGGTAAAAACACTCTTAACTGAATTCGACCCGATTATAGATATTTTATAAGTGGAGTTACACGTGATGTAATGGTTATCGTCGTAGGGAAATGGACACGGCGACACGAGTTCAAATCCTGAACCAGGCTAATTGCATTTCACATAGCACTAATACCCTTGGGAAAGGTACGAATACAATTATTCTCCCTTCGGTTATGGATAAATAGTAGGACAGACTGGTTTCTTCGCCCTTGGTGAGGTAACTAGTCTAGGAGAAGGAAAATTCTAAATTCAAACCTGTTAAATTCCGCTTAAAAATTGACCTCGTGTCAAATCCTGCCCGAGCGGAGGTGGTGGGTAAATATGGATATGCATAAAAATGGATTTGGCATTAAATTACCTTCGGGGGTTGGTAAATATGGATATTGTATAAATAGTGTATATGTTTTGTGCAAACAAAATTTTTAAGGTAATATGAGAAGATGGTAAAAAGTGGAGATGCTCAAAGAGGCAGAACAGATAAAAACAAATAATGATAATAATAATAATAATAATAGTAATTATAATAATAATAATTCAGAATCAGTCAGGGTGAATGAGACACACAAAATATTCTAGGATTTCGAGATAGAAACCGATTACCTAATCACGGCCAGACGACCAGACCTAGTGATAGTCAACAACAAAAAAGAGAATCCTGCAGAATAGTGGACTTTGTCTTTCCGGCTGGTCACCGAGTGAAAATCAAAAATAAAATGAGAGACAAGAACTTAGACCTTGACAGAGAAATTTAGAAATGGCTTACTGTACTGCTGGACATTGAATCAGTTGCATCGATACAAAAATTTCTGAATTTTGGGGTGTCAATTTGAAGACACTGAGGAACATTCGAAAATAATTAGATGAGTCTAATGCAAATGAAGTTCCAGCAGCGCAGAAATTCTCTCTGATCGGTCTGATAAGAGATACTACGATTCATCATGCCCCATGGCCCTAAACTCAACACCGAGACCCACATCAAGTACCTGGAGGAAACAGTGCTGTCCTGAACCAAGAGAGTGGCTTCTGGAAGACCCTACGTCAGGCAACAGGACTGTGTACGTTACCACAAAAGCAGGATAAACCAGTGCTAGCTGTAAAAATTTCTGTGGCCATATCACCCTAAACATCTAACCACCTACATCGCTAGATTACACTCCCCTTGATTATTATATGAGGTATGGTTGAGTGAGAGACCAACAAAACCCGAAGCAGCGCAAAAGATGAACTGAAGGCAAAGGTAACGACAGTATTTAACAATTCAAACAAGGAGATCATTGAAAAGGCTTGCAGGAGATTTCAAATTTTTCAGAAGACCGTGGATGAAGCCCTTAATAATTTCTTGGAATAAATCTAATCTTTACAAAGTAAAGTTGGCGACCGAAGCCGAGGGTGACCCGAAGGCTGACTTTTTAATTGCTACAACAACGATGTGTTCGGGAGGACGTTACTCCTTTCTCTGGATTGTTCCATTTTACCCTTGATACGTTCCTTATAATGCTGAATGTTAAACAAGGCGGTATCAAGTACCATTTTTTATGTCATTGGTATGACTCGACCTGAGAGTGTATCGCGGTTTCCAGACTATTGGCGAACACTCTACCCACTATATCAATGGCCCTCAACAGACGATATCGGTGGAACGACAGGAGTCGTTCCCC
Organism: Sepioteuthis lessoniana; assembly: GCA_963585895.1. Classification (NCBI taxonomy): domain Eukaryota; kingdom Metazoa; phylum Mollusca; class Cephalopoda; order Myopsida; family Loliginidae; genus Sepioteuthis; species Sepioteuthis lessoniana. Next base: position 100,941,248 of record OY757914.1, read on the forward strand.
TTAATAATCGACAGAGTAACACCGTTTGGCTGGACAATTACATACAAATAAAATAAGAAAGACAGAACATTTAGGTCTGCCTTACTTTCCGAGTCTCCTAAGTATTCACATGGGGATAGACATAATATTTATTACAATATGGAGCAACATTCAAAAGAAATACACAGCGATAAATTAATACAACTTTATTACCAACAACATGATTTATGAACAAACGTGAAGAAAAAAGGGGTAAAGCAAATGAACGGAATAATATCACATTTAGGAATACACCATGAACATAGGTTTTGCAAAAGGGGAAAAATAGCGTTCTTAACTGAGAACTGGTGTTGTTAAATTCATATATATATTTTTGATTTACCCTTTTTTTTATCTCACTTTTCATTCGTTTTTTTTTTTAATTATTTTTCTCTCTTTTACTTTTCTTTGTATATTCTCTGTTTTACAGCTTGTCTGGGAAGCAGATAATATCAAGGAGTTGCTCATATTATCTCTTGCTGGTTTCAGATACAGCGATAGAATGAGTTTGATGAAGAAATCATCTTTCTACTGTTTTGCTATTTTTCTCCATGGTAGCCAGAATTATGTATATATGTTTCTCCTCCACTGTTATTCCTGTACACAAAAGAATATACTTCATAAGTTGTCGACTTTCGTTGTCCTTTCCCTTTGCAGTTTTTCTCGGGATTGCTGGTAGGCTTTTGTAAGCACTGGCACTTAAGTTTCTTTTTAACTGCTGTCCTTTCAGGGGAAAAAACATCACGTGGTCAAAATGGGGTGGTATTCCGGGGATTTCTATTTTTTTCTCTAATTGAATGGTTTTATCCTATCAGAATTGACCACTGACTTTTAATTGTGCTGACTGTTCAGTTCGTGTGGCTCCTGCTGCAATCGAACCGAGCAGCGAGTGAGCGAAAGATAGAGAGCGAAAGATAGATAGATAGAGAGAGAGAGAGAGAGAGAGAGAGAGAGAGAGAGAGAGAGATTAATAGGTGTATGGACAGGTTCCTGTTTAGCCTCCGTCGAAAATAGAGTTTACCTGGTATCCTTCACCTTAGTTATAAGTTGATGTTTTTTTTATAAAGAATTAATCGGGCCATTTATCTATGACAATGAAAAAGATCACAGCTTAAAAATAATAAAGATAAAACTCCGATTTATGATGCCCTCTGTTGTCATGGTCAAATTTCAGTCTCTTGCATAGTTCCAAGTGGATACCCTTCCTACTCAGTCGTGCTTAGTCTAGTATTCTTTTTGTTTCAGTTTGCTCAATTCGAATATTATAGGATTAACCGTTTCATCTCTGTCACCAAATAACCTACACTGCGTATATACATTCCACTCTTTTTGAGTTTTTTATACGCCATCGTTATCTAGTGATCAATCCATGGAGTATGAATAACAGCAAGTCTACAGGACACTTCTCAGTATTCTAGCCAGTCTTAATGATGCTGTGGTCTGGATGGTCTCGATACTCCCTCTTAATTTGCAGTTTCTTCAGTCTTTTTTTCCTAGCTTTTGGGAACTCTTTCAAACGCAATAACTTTAAATGATATCTCAGGCAAACTCAAGTTTCACAGCTGTTTAAGTATTTTTCTTACTTTCGCTTGCTTTTATTTTCCCTTTCTGGTCCGCTGAAACGGAAAATACACTTGATAACATGTTCTTTTTTTTCTAAAGGGTACAAAAGAAAAAATTGGAATAATTTTAAAACGATGTTTTAGTCCGATTAGTCCAATTTTTGAAAAAAAAACGTCAAAAATCTAAATTTTCATGATTAGCCCTTTTATTCAAACACTTTTTCATTAAAATTCAGACCAATATGAGTGAGCAAGAAAAGAAGCGACAAAAAATCTATGATTTACTTAACGCCGAAACCAATCCAAAAATATTTTAGAAATAGTTGGCCTACATCAAACCCATACCTTAATCCTCCTTCATCACGCTGTTTGGGGCGTTTAAGAAAACGAAACGAATGACCTTCCATCAAAATATTGGTTAGCTTAAGACGGCTCTTTAGAAGGAATGGAACAAAATGTCTAAAGAATTTATTTTGAAGGCGTGCAAATCGTTTCGAAGGCAAGTTGATAAAATAATTGAAAAAAAAAAATGGCTGCCATATTGAGTAAATTTACTATTTTATGTCCCTCTTATTTTGTTGTTTATTTTTTTATCAAAATTAATCTTGTTTTATGATAGAGTCGTTTACTTTTACACAAGAATATTCTTAATTTAGCTTCCGCACCCTGTAAGCTTGGGTTTTTTAAATTAGTTGAGCCGTTTGTATCTCAAAATCCAAGAGAATTTTATAAGTCTCATTCTCGCGAATGGCTTCTGGTTTCTGCATTTACCATTTGTGAGTATGGTCTGATTTCAATTTTTTGCACAATTCCCGGTGGATCACCTTTCCCACCCAGTCGTGACTAGTTTTGTACTTATTTTGTACTAGTTTTCTGAATTTGCAGATGATATGATTTATCATTTCATCTCTGTATCCATATAACCTCCATTTGCTATTTTCTCTCTAGTATTATCAATTGTCGCTTTAACGTAATTGTTCCTTATAGAGTTGTTTTGAGATGCTATCAAAATAGATTGAGTTTCTCTCTTGAGGTTTCCTTTCTTAGCTATGTACAAGTATTTTCGCGGGTATTTTCGCCAGTTTGTCACTTGAAATATCTGTACAGTTGTTTTTCTATATATTTCTGTTTTCTATGTTTTGCCTTTGTTGATTTTTTCTTTTTGTTTCAATATTTTTTTAATCTTTCTTCTTTCACCAATAACTTTTTTTTATTTCTTTGAGTTGTATTGTCAGTCATTACTGTTTTCGTTATTCAGTCATTCCATTGTGTTTTTGTGTATTATTCCTTCCTTAGAATTTTTGCTTGTTGTCGTACTTCCTATTCATAATATTTGAAAGACTGACACTTTTTAAAAAATTGCACAGACCCATATATACATATTTTTAAATATCCACAAATACAAAATAAAAACATTTTCTTATTTTCATCACTACTACTACTGGGTGTTGTCCTTGTGGTGTAATGGTTCAAGCGATAGACTGCGGATTCGTAGTAAGCGAGTTCGAACTCCAATCGCGCAATTATGCTTTACTTTCGGGCAAATACCCTTAGGAAAGGTATGAACCCCCTTATTCTCCCAGCTATGTGTTAAATAGTACCACTACTGTTCTTCTAGGAGAATGGCTTTGGCATTGAATAACCTGCAAGGGTTGATATGCCATTAAACAAAGAAACCAAACCAAACTACTACTATCACCATCATTATTATTAATAATGTTGTTATTTGTTTTAAAAAGTAATAATAATAATGATATTAATAATAGTAGATATTCGTACATATAAAAATTTTTAATTTTTATCTTTCAAACATAGGCTGAACAAAATTTTTATATACATTTACTGTATAAGGATATGTTCCAATAATATGCGTATATAAACTTAGGTTACAATTAATTTTACAGAAATTATTGCCATTTATTCATTTTCATATATACGAACATATGGCATTAATTTCATATGTACGAATATTTATATCACCCCACTGTATATATTATAATCTACAGATAGATTGTATCATAACTCTTCAGTGTCGCTATACGAGAGAAATACTTCAAGCTGTTATCGAAACCCGACTGACGTAAAGCTAACCAAATATCTTATCCAAGACTTATCATCATACACTACGTAAGCCACGGAATTTTTAAGGTATATATTGTTACATCTACGCTATCGGCTTCTGAATATAAGGTATTAATTCCATATGTACGAATATTTATTTCGCCCCACTGTATATAGGTTCTAAATTTTTGAAATTCTACAGCAAATACGATAAGCTTTTTTGAGAAAATGTAAACACAGATTGATAAAATAGAAATAAAAAATCTTCGAATACTTATTTTGTCGCATATATTTATAAACAGAACGAAAGTAAAGATAATATAACACTTTAAATTTTCTTTTTTTTTTTTTTTCGTTTACGTTTTTTCATTATTTGAATGAGACAACATCCCACAATAACATTGCCCTGAAGATGGTTTTAAAAACTGAAACGTTGTTCATTGATATACTATTCGAATATAGCTAAAAAGGTTTTCTGAATATATTTTTTTCATATCCACATAAATATATACAAGTATAAACAAATTCCTTTGTATATTCTTAGACTTACATATACACATACACACACCCATATATACGTGATGCATTCAGTTCGTTTCCAGACTGTTTTTGTACAGGCATTTAAGATGGTCGTAGACACTTGAAAATTCAGTATGTTATTGCTATACATCTTATGAGATGACTGACCAATTTTTATGATTTCAGGTTTAAATGAACAGCTACAGCACGAATTGGAATACACCCTACGAAAGCCTGATCGTCACAGCTGGGAAATTTCGAAAATGCAATCTGACACTTTAGAAGAACGATGTGCAATAAAACTCTGTTTTAAACCTGATAAAAATGCCACAGAAACGTATGGAAGGCTTCAGACTACTTTTGGACCCTCTTGCATGAATCGAGCATCAGTGTTTTAGTGGCATAAGAGATTCAAGGAAGGCAGGGAGTCTTTGAGGGATGATGACAAGTGTGGCAGGAGTAAGGAAGTCAATACCCCAGTGTTGATTGGCCAAAGGGTTAGGGTTACTATGTTGAGGTTTTAAGGGAGTTCAGAAAGAGATTCCGTCGGAAGAGGCCGGCACTCTTCAAATTGGATCAGTGGCATTTCCACCAGGACAATGCACCAGTTAACTACTCCATCCTTGTCACAGACCAAGATGGGAATCAAGACAGTTCGTCACCCTCCCTATAGTCCAGACCTTGCTCCCTGTGACTTTTGGCCATTCCCTACGCTCAGAGGCTATCGTTATGAGACAATTGAGGAGATGAAAGAGGCGGTGACGAAGGTCATTGACACGCTCATAGAAGAGGACTTCCATGGGGCCTTCTAGAAGTTGTTGGAACGGTACAACAAGTGCATTGCAGCCGGAGGAGATTACTTCGAAGGGGACGAGGGTTTCATGTGTGTATTATCAATAAAAGTGCCCATACGAAAAAATTCTGGAAACTTATTTAATGATTCTCGTATATACCTATATATATATATATATATATATATATATGATCAAAAGATTAGCATATAACCTCTCAAAGGAAGCCATTAAAAAGAAATAATCACAAAATTCCTAAGTTAATTCCCATTTGAATTTTATTCATTTGATTAAGAGACGAAACTCTATTTTACAAAGATTTACTCCTAAGTACATAATAAACAAACAAATTTCATTCATTTACACAAGAAATACATTGTAGAACAACGGATTACTTACCATATATATATATATATATATATATATGACATTATTCCTACCACTCGGGCAACGCCGCGTAACCCTTATATATATATATATAAAGAGAAAGTAGAAGTGCATGTGATTTGCAAACAAAATGGAACGCACGTCTCGCTTTCAAGTTTATTGGTAAATCAGTCAACTTTTTCGCGCCATAAATCAGGAACTGTTGCCAATAATAAACTATGTTCGAGAAACATTCAGTTTGATTTATCACTTCAAATATAAGCAAACGAGACTCAAATATCAATGCGTGGTAAATATGGAGCAAATACGTCCACACACCTACGCTTATTCAATATATATATATATATATATATATATATATATATATATATATATATAGTCCTTTTCGCTCCCAATCATTTGGTTGAATTTGTTTGATTTACGGCATGTCAACGCATGTTGGGTTATTTTATGCTGAATCCTGTTTAGTAATCATAATTTGCATTTATATACGTTTGTATGTTTGTATGCTTAAGTTGCTTTTATGGCACATCAACCGTTGTAGGTTATGTAAAGCCAAATATATATATATATATATATATATATTAAACAGTTCTATTTCAACTGATTCATTTTAGTATAAGCATAGTTTTTTTTATTACACACAGCTAAATGACGAAAAAGTTCTATTTCGACCAATTCATTTTAAAATAACAACAATCGGCCCATAGATAGAATTTTATCAGGTGCTACCACTCCAGACCAGAATGGACCTGGGAGTGATGGCAATAAAGGCGTACTCTGCATTCAATTCAACATTACTGAAGCCTTTTCATTAAATTGTTTAGTGTCAAATCGAGGACACTAGTTGGGGTAGTCTTACTCTCTACAGTGATGCAGTCGGTGTATTCTACAGCCCTATCGATTGGGTTGTCATTCCACGGAGTTAAATCTGAAATTACACACGAGAGTATATAGGAAGTTACAGAAAAAGAATAGATTTTAAAGGTAGGCAAAGAAGTTAGAGTTCCCAAAAATAAGGATAAGGATTGCATTTTCATTCTAGTTATTAGAACAACAAAATGACAAACAAAAACTACAGATTCTCGCGGCGCTACATATTAGAAATATACAACCTAAACTAAATAGACTTAATTTTGAATCCAGTGCTAATGTACTTAAATGTCTTTAGCTTGTGATGCTATTTATAGAAACGAATTTTAGAAAATAAACGGTACATAATACAGCAATATATCGCTCATTCTTACAAAGTAGGAATATACATGCAAAAGTTAAATCCCTTTTGCAATACACACACCCCTGATGATGGCCGAAGATTGGGCAGAATGTACTCGGGAAATAATGAAATATGGAAGGTTTATAAACCAATTCCTGCCAGATATCATAAAATGGATACGGCAAATCGAAAGAAATAACAAAAGATATGAAGACAAAAATTGTCTCTAATGTTCAATCAAATATATATCAATGAAGAAATGCTGCATATATATATATATATATGCTCCCCCATAGAGTTTGAGCACTCTGGTGAAGGAATTTTCGGCCGCCGCTTGCATAATGCAAAGCTCTTCGAACGAATTGAGCTCTCTGGTATCTGGTAAGGTATAAAATGTAAGCAAACGAACGCTACTTATGCTGTTGCAACATAATACCTAATAATTCCTTAGCCTACGTGGTACGCTTGTTGGCCGAGCGGTCTGATACTAAGTCTAATGTAAATTCGGGTGGGTTTCGATTTAAGCGTCCTATATGTCTAGCCACTCTGAAGCGTTGTGATACAACGAAACAGTCTGTCTGTGGATGACAATATATATATATATATATATATATATATATATATATATATATATAAATTTTCATTGGTCTAATGAGAGAAAAAATAAATATTTTGAAATAAAAAGGTTCACAAGGGGATTTGTTTTTAAGTTATTTATTTTTCTTCAATGCGTGTTTCTAACGTTATACGTCATCTTCAGGAAGTGAATGGTTTGTACATTTTCGGGGGTTTTCTTGTTCATCTGCATTATTATTCCTTTCTCCCCATATAATTCATGACAGTTGATATGCCGCACAGTTAGGATGATTATCAATTTTTCTCTCAGAGTGATTGGGAGTCTATGTTTGTGCGTGCGTGCGAGTGTTTTTATGTATATAGACTTAAATAAACCCAGAAGGGTGATATGCAATTAAAAAAAAATACCAACCAACAACTTGTCATAATAAATTCTGATTTGTGGTCAGGAAAATGAATATCTTTTTCCGTTAATCTCAGCCTGATGTATTTGGGAAAACAATTCAGCTGATTCATTAATACAAGAAAGACGAAGATATTCGTCTTAATCACAAGGTATTCATTAACTAAGCATACCGTAGATTTGGTAGTGTTGCTGAGGAAAATGACAGTGCAAATATTCATTGCCAACCAATCAAATATTAGGGATATTTACAATAACATTTTAAATTTTAAAATCTGGAAAAAATGCCTATGTATAATACGCACTATCTTTTTTTTAGGATTCATAGAAGCCAACTTTAAGCAAAATCTAGCATTTGTTTAACTTTTTATCGGTTTGTATTTACTAAAAATACGAATCTGTGCAGTTTAAATGACGTATTGAAACTCAAAATATACACAGTATTTAGGATAAATACACGGACATATGCACACAAAAATGCAAAAAAGCTAGAGCCGAAAATAAGCTCACATTAGAAAAAACAAAATTAGAAACAAGTAAATACTCTGGTTTATATTTCTCTTTGCCAGCTTAAAACACTTTAGTTTAGGTTACAGATATAACTTCTTGTCAGTTATACCATCTCGAATATGGTGACGCATGTAGCCGGAAAAAAATTATGTACTTCTCGTGTATATATTACACGCACCCAACTTTTAGGCTGAAAAGTCTAGTAGAAGGTTAGTCTTATTTGCAAATATTGACGGTACTTTTCATGCCAATAAAACGTTAAGTAATCATATGAAAACCGTGATACGCAAGGGAGGTAACAAAGTAAAACTACTGACATTAGTTATTAGTGATCTACCTTCGGGTTTTCTTAATAAAATCGTATAAGAACTTATAATATTTTCAACTGAAGATTTGTTTGCGTATAGAAACAACATGGGTTCATTAAATTCAGTTTAAATTCAGCGGCATTTTGGAAATGCCAATTCGTAGAATAAATGCAGATATAGTTTTTTTGTTTGCTTTTAATGGCATATAAACATTGCTGGGTTATTTTAAGCCAAATCCATATTTGTAGAACCGTTGCAGTATTATTTAAACCAGGGTCGGGATAAGGAGATTCCAAAAGTATTGGTTGGTACACCGTAAAGCAACAACAACCACCACCACCAACAACAACAACAAAAGAAACAACAGCAATATTATGATACAACCTTGAGGAAGTCCTTACAGTTCAGTTCATATATATCAACCATATAATGTCGAAAAAGAAACAGTTCCTTTTTTTATGATGACGGCAATATGCATTTATTTGGACATCTTTTCTTGTTTCTTTGTTTTTTTCTCATAAGTGTTTACAGTCACCATAAATAGATACAATTGTTCCGCATTTATTTCACTCCCAAATCAGAAGAAAAATTCTATAATTTAAAAAAAAATGTTCATTTTCCTTCAGGGTGAATTACCCATGATCAAACCTCTATGGTTGAACAACCGATCGAAGGAAATAACCACACCTCCGTTTTAAAATTAACATCGTGAAAATGATATTTGACTAAAGGTTTTTCCTGCTTAGGTTTATGATATAACACATAACTACTTAATTTCAAACATACTATATTCGAACATTAGAAGCTTCCTCATGTGTAGCGCATGTCATGGACGGTTTTCAAGTCAATATCCAACAATTGACTGCGCAGTTGTGTCTATGCATAGGAGTCAATTAGAGAACATTGCTTATGAGTTCATCCTTACTTCTTGCCCAAGCATATCTTTCTCATCTAACTTGGATGGTTTGCAAGATGGAAGGTAGATGACCATGCAACTGCTGTTTTGTGGGGTGCTGCTTCCAGGATTTGTTGTAAACAGCATGTAGGATCCGTCTTTATTTACCATCTAACTTTTTCATCGACCGTTTTTTGAAGTTGAATGAGTGAACTCATTCAGTAGTACTGACAAATAAAAATAAAATAGTTTTTTTTTAGTCAAAAGCATTTATTCTTTAGAAGTTATATAATTCTTGCAAATCATATTTACCAGCCCTCCGCTCGGGCAGGATATGACACAAGGTCAATTTTTAAGCGGAGTTTAACAGGTTTGAATTTAGAGTTTTCCTTCTCCTAGACTAGTTGCCTCACCAAGGCTGAAGAACCTAGTCTACCTTACTATTTACCCATAGCTGGAGAGAGAATAATTGGATTCATACCTTTCCCAAGGGTATTAGTGCTATGTGAAATGCAACCAGTAACGTCAAGGATTTGAACTCATGTCGCCGTGTCCATTGTCCAACGACGATAACCATTATACCACGGCCACATAATTCTCGCAAATCCTCTCCAATTCTTACTCTAATCAGTGCTTTGGCAATGGCTCCTCGCGGATATTAGCAAATATCTTAAGGTAAAAATGGATGGGTGTAACTCTTCAAGGTCACTTTCAATATTTAATATTGTACGCTTTCAAAACTGGTTGGTTTGTTCGCCCTGTAGTAGTTGAAGTGTGTCGCACCGGCTTATTGCAGTGCAGGAACCCAGTTAGGAACATATACATTGCAAAGTTTAGCTGTGCTTACTTGATGAGCCCAGAGACGATTACACTCAAGCATGAGCCCCTTAGACGTGGGTCCCGTTTAACTTATATAATTGTAGCTTAGTTGAACCTTATAGTTTCGACAGATGCTCTCCGGAAATATCTTATTTCAAAAGGTTTCGTTCCAGGTCTTTATTCAGAGTTCAGGTCTTGAACTGGGGAGAAAGAGTACTGAGGAGAACCTGGGATCAATATACCTATGGGTTTCATTGATAGATGCAAGTGGTACCCCAAAGGATTGCTACTTAATAGCTGGTTGAGTTTCCCTACTGGATAAATGTCTCCTTTTACAAGTTCATGTTCTCATCCCAAGAAAAAAGAAAAAACAAAACAAAACAAAAACAAAGAAACCCCCACCAGAAAGAAGATAAAACAAAGACAAAAAAAAAAAAAGCCCCAAAAAGCAAACAACAAAAAATTCCCCAACAAACAGGTTTAGTCTGATATTTATCCAACCACCAACCAGGTCCTAAGGTCATTTTACAGTGTTTGTGGGGTGGGGTTACGCACGAATCGAGACTCATAAGAGTCCGTCACAAAAAAATCCTTGATCTAGCCGGTATTTCCCATTTTTTTCCCATTTTGCGATGAACTCAGCTTTGTAAAGTAGTTATTTAGGAGGTGCCAGGAGGTGCCCGTTGTGTAATGGTTATCGTCGTAGGACAATGGACACGGTGACACGAGTTCAAATCCTGGACGAGACTGATTGCATTTCACATAGCACTAATACCCTTGGGAAAGGTATGAATCCAATTATTCTCCCTCCAGCTATAGGTAAATAGTAGGGCAGACTAGGTTCTTTAGCCTTGGTGAGGTAACTAGTCTAGGAGAAGGAAAACTCTGAATTCAAACCTGTTAAACTCTGCTTAAAAATTGACCTTGTGTCATATCCTGCCTGAGTGGAGGGGTTGGTAAATATGGTAAAGTAGTTATTTCTTGGGTGGAAGACCTTCTTTAATCAGGTGGTTTGCTCAATAATTACCCATCTGGCGCAAACGCCAGGCGGACCCTGGAAAACCGAGGTGAGTGAGATAAAAAAAAAAACCGATTTAGATTATGAACACAGAATTTTGAATATTTTTTGAAACTCTTAATGAACGTATTATTTCAATTTTTTTAATTATTCTTTTTTCCACTGTATCAAGTGAAAAAGGAATCTCTTTAACATCAGTGATTTGTTTAATCACAGTTAAATGATCAAACATCTCTATTTCTAACAATCCAGTTTAGCCTGAATCACATGTTTGTACTTAATTTAAAAATCAAACAGAACTTTTTGATCCATAGATAGAACCTTGTCAGGTGCTCCAACTCCGGGGCAAAGTAAACCTCGGAGCAATGGCAATGAATGGGTACTCCGCATTCCCTAAAACTCCAACATTACCGGAGCCTCACTATCAGATTGTTTAATGTCATATCCAGGATATGCGTTGGGGCGGTCTTACCTTCCCCGGCAAAGCTGCTGTCGGTGTATTCTACAGCCCCAACCGACTGGGCTGAGTTTCTTTATAGATTTAGGTTGATATGCCAATGAAACAATGAAACGAAAACTAATATCACAATCGTAAGCAAAAAAAAAACAAACTCTGAAGAAACAATTGCATGAGAAATGTACGTATGAACATACAATGAACGTAATTAGAAAACATCGAGGCTTAAGATAAACCAAGATGTTTTGGCATGCCATTAAAATCAATCAAAGTTATATTTAATCTTAGTTTGTCAGGGTGGGGGATTAACATAGATTCCTGTCTACCACAAGGGAAAAAGCCCGAAAGGAACAACAAATCGCCTTTTTCAGAATTTGTTCTCGGCTTGCCAAATCCAGTTTCCTCGACGATAACTCTGTTGCCGCGATTCATCTGATATCCCACCGTGTCAAAATATGGCGCAGGGCTGCTTTATGGTAGGGGCTGCACACGAATCGAGACTCATGCGCAGCAGGTGTAACAATACTTGACCTCATCGACATTCCTATTTTGTTTCGCCTCAGGCACCAAGCAATAAAATTTGTCTAGCAAGCAGGCAAAGACTTGGGGGAATGTGAACCCCTAAAACCAAGGTGTCATACTACTACACAAATATAACCCATTTTGCACGAGTGCCAGGTGGCGCGTCACGGACCACGATAACCCTTTGGCCAGTTACAACTGTAAATTCTCCCATTTAGTTTCATACATTTTTTTACGTTTATATAATAATTCAGAATAAGAGCAGTTTTATTTCGGGATATAATTTTTTTTTTCAAGGTCGGGGTGTTTATTTGTTTATTTGTTTTTGGTTTTGTCTCTTCTGACATATTCAGATTAGAGTATTCAGAACAGTTCTTTAAGGGAAAGATTCTATCAACTATGTAGTACTTTTTTTATTAAACACACGCACACACAGACACACACCTGTTTAGACCGACACGTATCTCAGTCACCAATAGCCTCGCTTTCGCCTCGAGCTTATTTGACTTTTATGCTAACGGCGTTCCCCCCAATATAAATAAATGATCCACTCGTAAGTGATTTGTGCTTATAAAATATGAATGCTTTAGCAATAGACGAGCACTTGAATACGTAATGAACAAAACACAATATCCGTGTTGAACGTCGCTGCCATGTTCAGAAATGGAAACAAGTTGGAAGAGAAAGAAAGAAAAAAAAAAACTAGACTAGAAAATGGCGGGGTAAAAGAAAAATTGCAGGGAGGGGATGAATGAAGCGAAAACAGAAAATTGTTTGGTTTGCGTTTCACTTTATAAAAGCCGAATCCACTCAAGATAATAGCGTCGATATCATCGCTTACTCATCATTCTCATCGTTTGTATTTTTCTTAACGTCATCATCATCATCATCATTATTCATTTTTCGTCACACTAATTAATTATACCTCTGACGTAGCAGAGTCATCATACATAATGCATAAAAATTTGAATGTCTGTTACATTCATATTTATCCTATTATGGGATGAAATAGTATGTAGAGTTTTTATAAGATGAAAACAGAGTTTTTATAAGATGAAAATAGTGTATTTTTTTACTTTGTGTTTTTAGAGGACAAAGTTAGTATTATACAGTTTTAAATGGATGAAGGTAGCATTATGTAGAGTTATTATAGGACCAAGTATTATGTAGATCTCTTTTAGGATGAAGATGTTTGCTTGTTTGGATTTTATATCATATCAACTTATATAATGCCAAATCCATTTTCATCCAAATAAACAGTTCTGTTTCAAACAATTCAGTTTAGTATATAAACACAGTTTAATTGTCTAAAATGTTTCTATTTCAAGCTATTCAGTTTCGTCAAACAGTTATGATTAAAACAATTTAGTTTAGTATAAGTATAGTTTTTGTTTACACTCAGTTAAATGTCAAGAGAGTTCTATTTCAAACAATTCAGTTTAGCGTAAGTACAGTTTCAATCTCATAAACAGTTCTATTTCAAACTATCCAGTTTAGCGTACAAAATAGTTTGATTTTAAAAGAATTCAATTTAGAAAAATTAAGTTTACTTTTTATTGTTAAAAGAGTCCTCTTTGGACCTGGGAACGATAGCAATGAAGGAGGTACTCCGTATTCAAGGATCCTCACCTGACTTTTTTGTGTCATATCCAGGACACTAGGTGGGGGATCTTACCCCTATGCAGAGATATAGTCGGTGTATTATACTGCCTCAGCCAACTGGGCCACCATGACACACATTGGAGGAGTCTTACCCCTCGGCAGAGATGCAGCCCTAGCCGACTGGTCAAAGGATAAATGGTTGTATTGTTTGGTGTTTTTTGAGGACAAAGTTGATATCATAAAGAGTTTTAATTGGAGGAAGTTAGTATCATGCAGGCTTCTTGTAGGATGAGGGCAGTTTTGCTTTGTGTTTTTATTAGACGAAGTTTGTATTCTGTAGATTTTTAAAAGAACTAAGGAAGGATAATGTGAGAATTCTTATATTTATATTCTGCTCAAATTGGAAGAGTTCCCATGACGTCATGGCTAACGAACTGGACGGTAAGATCTTAATAAGCGAGTCCATACTACAGTTGCACTATAACCTGAGATTTCAGATTAATACGCTTGCTAAGTTGTGATCCCTCTCTTATCGCCCTGTCTGTGGGTGGGATAGGTCTACTACTATTCTTCTACAAATAATTCTTCTTTAGGATTAAATAACCCACATAGGTTTTAATGCCATTAAAAACAAGAAACAATCTACTCTAGTTTTCAGTTTCGGTACGGTTTCTTTAATTTATGGCATGTCAACCTTTATATCAAAGCCATCCTTGTAGAAGAACAGTAGTTGTACTATTTAACCTCTAACTGGGGAATAAAGGAGTTCATGCCTTTCTTTAGGGTATTATTCCGAAAGTGAACGTAATAGCACGATTGAAGTTAGAACTCACTTACCGCGATGTTGCAGTACAGAAAGTCAACCACGGGAGCACCCCGAATATTTTTCACTCTGTTAATTGTCTGTTCTACAGAAATCATATTTCTAGTGAATAATTATCAATAGTGCGTTTTTCATTTAACTCTTATGTTCATCCCAATCATTAGCCATCCCACTGATATTTAATAAATGAGATGGTTCTTTAATTAATGTGTATATGTATAAAGGTTTATGGTTTCTTAATAGCTCCCTAGGTGAGTTAGTGGAGGACGAAATGTGGCAGTATTGTTAAATAGTGCTCAATATCAATGAGCATTTACATATATATATATGCTCCCCTACCCCAGTAGGGTTGAGCTCTCTAGCGAGGGAAGTAAAAGGTTTGCCACTAGCGTAATGCAAGGCTCTTCGTATGAATCGAACTCACGGTAGCCGTTAAGCGGATATATGTAAACAAAAACAAATGTGATACATAAGCGTTTAAATTTCCTTCGCCTGCATTAGTTTCCTCGTGGCTGAGTGGTAGAATCTTGGATTGGCGTTTGTGTCAACCGGTTTTCGATCCCAGCTTCGGGGTTCTTGCCTGTCTAGCCACAGTAGAGAGAACTAAACAGGTCTATCTGTGGATGACTATTTATTACATGGTAGTGTCTGTGAACCTGGTTTTCATGCATTTCACATTCGCAAGAAAGAGACGTTTTCAAAAAAAGACCAATTAATGTGGTTAATTTTTTGTTCGAAAAGCGATGGTTATTTGGGTGTATGTGTGTGTAAGTTTGTGTCCTATTGAATGTTAGTTTGTTTGTGTATGTGATGTTGCTCGCACATGCATATATATGAATGTTTGCGTATATATTGGCATGCATCTTTATATATGTACACATATTTCCACAGTCTATTGTTAACATGTAGAGCAACGTTTACGCTTTAAGAAATGGTCCCGGCGACACGCGTTCAATAACTGGACGAGACTGTTTACTTTTGACATTGCTCTAATACTCATGAGGAAGGCATGAACCCATGTCTTCTCCAACTGACTTTGAGTTACTAGTAAGGCAAACGGGATTCTTTAGTCTTGGTACGGCAATCGGTGTCAGAGAAGGAAAGCTCTGATTTTAAACCAGCTGTACTCCGCTGAAAAATTTGACCTTTTATTGGATTTGGTAAGTGGCGGATGGGTTAGGCAAATATATACAACTGTTATACCCCGTGATGATATCAATCACAACGGTAATCCAATACATATACTAATACAGGCGGACTCTTTCGTTTCAGATACGAACGGTTTATTAATTTCTGGCTTTTGTCCATGGTGAAACGAGGAGAGAGACAGAATTCTTAAAAGTCTTTGCTAACCATACTATGCTGACCCCATCCAAACGCGCAGCGCATCTTGTGATGTTTAAGATCTCGATCCCTCTCTGCCGGTCTAGATCAGAAAAACTGAACCGCATGCCACAACGGTCGAAAACTTAACTGACGTCTTTTTAAAATCCTCAAATTCTCAGGACCATCTCTTCTGGGCATAACGTCATCCACACTCCAGCCCCATTTCCTGTTTAGAGGTTTATTATGACAAATGGTGATTTTCCTATCCTTTGCACGCGAGCGGAAAACTGCATCAACTTACTCAAAGCTTTACCAAACTGAATGATGAAATGTTACATAGCCAGATATGAGTACGTGAAATAAACATATTCATACGGATACGGAAAACATTTACAAATGTTCATAAACATAGGAATCCGAAAAACACTCGAAACACTTGACAACTCTCTTTTGGTTCTGGTACGAAACTTTTTATAACCTTTTTGAGTTTAAGGTTTTTCGACATGAGGAGAGAGAGACATAATTTCTTTCTCTACTGACTTTTCCATCAGAACCCCACCGCGTGCGGCACCCCCGCCGCAAACTACTGGTCTGGCCTCGGCGAGCTCCAAAAATCGACTTCCTTCGTCCAAGCCCAAATATCAGCTCACTGTTTTTTTCCAAATTCCAAAATCCTCAGCTCTTCCGGGCATGACGTCATTCTCGTCCCCGGTCACATTTACTATCTGGGGTTTTTATTGTGACATCTCTGATTGTCACATCTGCCGCGCACGTGCGTGAACACCTGCGCTCAATGTGTGCACCAAACTAACCCATGCACTAAGCGAAAGGTTCTCAGCCTAACTAAACCGAAAGGTAAGATATATAAAACGAAATCCCTCCGCAATTATATTACAGAAATATAATTAACGAAAAATGATTAATATAAAAACCCATTCCTTAATTAAATAACACAACAAGCTGGGCTGAAAAGTTCATTGGCTAAAAGTTCATATGATGATGTCGTATCTTCTTTTTATGATAATTCTTCCTATGGAGTCCCATCACAGCAGTAACAATTGATGTGTTTGGACTGTAAGGAGGATTATGTGGATAAAGGAATGTTATTTAGTCTCATTTCATGATAATATCTTGGTCAGCTAATGAACTTTTCTGCCGACCCTCGTATATATAGATATATATGTGTGTGTGTGTGTGTGTGTGTGTGTGTGTGTGTGTGTGTGTGTGCGTTGGTGTCTGGTGAATGTCAGCATATATATCGGCGTATTTTGAAAAAAATGATATAATATTTAGAACACTAGTTGAATGTAAACATCATATATTTGTTCAGAAAATAGTCCAATTTTATTTTCATTCTTAATTTAACGAATTTAGAAAGTGTTTTAATTAGTCAAATTATGATCCCTGAATGTCTATGCCTTTTTGACATCCTCTACCAAGGTTTCTTTTGAGCCTGTACAATAGGACTCAAAATAATTTGATGTCACAAAATATCTAAATGCAATTTCTACTTCTTCTTTAGAACAGAATGTTTTTTTGTTTGGTTGGATTTTATGGCATATCAGTCGTTGTAGGTTATCTAATATATATATATTATCAAATATATATATATATATATATATATATATATATATATATATATATATATATATAAACGAATCGGTTGCATTAACATTTTTAGACGATCATAACTGTGAGCAAACGATTTGTTTGCACATAGTTAAATGGTTTCAAATATAGTAAATGATTCAAAAGTTCTATTTGACCGATAAATGGGACCCTAACATGTTCCACTATTCTGGTTCAGAGTGGGCCAGGGAGTAATGGCAATAAAGTGGTACTCCGCATTCCCCAAAGCTTTAGAAATGAGGCCTCACCATCAGATGCCTCTAGTGTCATACTCAGAACACTAGTTTTATTTGACCCGTAGATGGTACTCTAACTGATACTCCCACTCCTTTAAAAATGGCAATGATAGGCAACTCCTCATTTTTAAAGCTTATAGACTGGAATTTCGTCATCAGATTGTTTACTGTCACATTCAGGACTTTGAGAGAGGGTTTTACCTTTCTGCGGCAGTGCTGTTGGCGAGTCCTACAGTCCCAACAGACTGAGTAAGGAATGTTTTGGTTTTTTTGTTTTTTTGTGCGAGAACGTGTCCTGGTGCTTTAAAAAATGGTCGTTAATAAGTGAGAGATAAAGAGGATATGGTGGATGTGGCAAAGACTCACGTCTCAAATCAGTCATCTTCTGTTGCATTATTCTGACAACATGTCATCGAGCATTATCATGAAATAAAATTATGACTAACCTTGAAAAACAAACGATTCACTTCTTTTTTTCATGTTTACGATTAGATCTGTTTAGTTTGGTTTGGGTTTTATGGCATATCAACAATCGCAGGTTATTTAATGCCAAATTCATTTTTATACATATAAACAGTTCTATTTCAGACAATTCAGTTTAGCATACATAAACAGTTCCATTTCAAACAATTCAGTTTAGCATTAGTACGCAATTTAAATGTCAAAACAATTCTATTTCAAGCGAATCAGGTTCGCATAAGAACACTGTTTAAAATTCAAACCAATTTTATTTCAAACAATCTAGTTTAGCATAAGTACGCAGTTTAACTGTCAAAACAGCTCTATTTCAACCAATTCAATTTAGCATAATTACGTAGTTTAAATGTCAAAACAGTCGCATCTCAACCAAATCAGTTAAGCATAAGTACATAGTTTATTTCTATTTGACTCATAGTACCAGGTACTACCACTTCGGCAAGAGCGATGGCAATGAAGAAGTATTCCTCATTCTCCAAAGCTCCAGGATTACTTGAACTTCACCATCAGATTGTTTAGTGTCATATCCAGGACACTTGTTAGGGGAGTCTTACCCCCCTGCAGAGAAGCAGTCGGTATATTCTTCAGTCCCAGTCAACTGGGCAACTGCTTGGTTTAGTTAGGGCATATCAACGTTTGTGGGTTATGTATCGCCAAATCGTGTTTTTACATATCTATTAAGTACGTGGTGCATTCAATACGTTTCCAGCCTTTTTTTGTACAGCCATTTAAAACGGTCGTAGACACTTGAAAAATCAGTATGTTATTGCTATACATCTTATGACCAGTTGTTATTATTTCACGTTCAAACGAACTGCTACAGCACGAATTGGAATACACCCTACTAAAGCCGGATTGTCACAGCCGGGGAATTTCAAAAATGCGATCTGGACTTTAGAAGAATGATATGCAATAAAATTGTGTTTTAAACTCGGATAAATTGCCATAGAAACGTATGGAATGCTTCAGACTGCTTTTGGACCATCTTGCATGAATCGAGCATCAGTTTTTGAGTGGCATAAGAGATTCAAGAAAGTCAGGGAGTCTGTGAGTGATTATGAGATGTGTGGGAGGAGTAAGGAAGTCAATACACCAGAGTTGATTGGCCAAAGAGTTAGAATTAGGGTTAGGGTTACCATGTTAAGGTTTTAAGGGAGCTCATGAAGAGATTCCTAGTGAAGGGGCCAGCACTCTTCAAATCAGGTCAGTGCCATTTCCACCAGGACAATGCACCAGTACACAGCTCCATCCTTGTCACAGACTATTTGACCAAGATAGGCATCAAGACAGTTCCTCACCCTCTCTATTGTCCAGACTTTGCTCCTTGTGACTTTTGGTTATTCCCTAGGCTCAGCAGCTGTCGATATGAGACAATTGAGGAGATGAAAGAGGCTGTGACGAAGGTCATTGACACGCTCAAAGAGGACTTCCTTGAAGCCTTGCAGAAGTTGTTGGACGCTACAACAAGTGCATTGCAACCGGAGGAGATTACTTCGAAGGGGACAAGAGTTTCATGTATGTACTATCAATAAAAGTACCCATACGAAAAATGTCTGGAAACGTATTGAATGATCCGCGTATATATGATTTGTAAACACATCTTGTAGATATAAAAAGTTATATGATCCAACAGTTCTTTTTCTAACAATGCAATTTATCATAAGTCAACAAACTTAAATGGTTCCAAGTATTGCTATGAATCACTAAAAATTCAATTAAATATCAGTCATTTGTTTACACACACTTAAATGAAACAGTTGTATTTCAAACAATTTGATTTAGCATGTCATTTGCTTTGCACTCAGTTTAAATCTTAAACGGTTCCATTTGAAATATAGACAGGACTTTTTCATGTGTTAGCAATCCGAGTCCGAGGAGACTTGGGAACGATGGCATTGAAGGGGTACTCCACATTCCCTAAAACTCTTGCATTACAGGAGCCAGGCCATCAGATAGTTTAATGTCATATCTAGGACACTCGTTGAGGGAGGAGGTTGTGTCCCTCAACAGAGATGCTGACGGTGTATTGTGTTGTATATCGACCTTCGACCCAGCCAAACATGCCATTCCAAAGTGATGCACCGGAAGGAAGTGACACATTCCGATGGCAGTTATGGGAAGAAATCGCGTAGGCGGGATTGACTGACAATATGGGACAAGGTAAAATCCCATGGTACAGTTATAGACTGATGCACCGGAAGAGAGTGACCTGTGAACTGTATGACAGTTATTTCCGCTTGATGACGATCAAACATTCCATTCCAAAGATACTGAGTGGGTGATTGAACTATTATATAACTCGGTGAAGACAGGAAGTCAGTTAGTTTGGAGATCAGACCCGTTGGTGACAAGATGCGGTAGAGAAGACTAGCATCCAGCGGAGTGGGCCCCCTGGGACTCCGGTTGAGCAGCCCTGGAGAACGAGAAAGACACAACGCTGACGGCCATAAGAGTGGGGGTCAATATATTGCAGTTCTGTTCGGTCTCCAGCTCCCTCTCACACGCAACCTTTCAAATAAAGTGAGAAGTATATTTTTTTAGAGAAGTCTTCGTTCGTCTTTATTATTGCGTCAATTTGTATTCTGCATGTATATGAGTATATATGCATATTTATTGTGTTGAGTATACAACAATTATGCAGCCGCAAATGATTGGGCTTTTCATGATTATACAACCTTCAAAATCAAATTCTGAATGAAGTGATCGAAAAGTAGCAAAAAGCACAGTTTAATCATTAGAAATTGATTTTTTAAAATTACAATTGAATAATTTGTTATAACAGAATTTCAACAGTGTATCCTAAAATTTGACAGTATTTTCCAAACAACCAAATATTTAGCAAGAAAGAATGGTTTGCTTTGGTTTGTTGGGATTTATGGCATATCAACCTTTGTAGGTTACTTAACGCCATATCCATTTTTATGTAAATAATCAGTTCTATTTAAAACAATTCAGTTTAGCATGAGTACACAGTTTAATTGTCAAAAAAGTTTCTATTTCAAACTATTCAAGCAGTTATATATAATAATTCAGTTTAGTGTAAGTACAGTTTCAATGTCAAAAACAGTTAAATTTAAAACAATTCAGTTTAGCATAAGCACGCAATTTAAATCTAAGTACAGTTTAATAGTAAAACATTTTTATTTCGAGTTATTCAGTTTAGTCAAGCAATCCTAATTCAGCTAACTCAGTATAAGTACAGATTTTGTTTACACACAGTTACATGCCAGAACAGTTCTATGTTAAACAATTAAGTTTAGTGTAAATACAGTTTCAATGTCAAAAAACAGTTCTATTTGAAATAATTCAGTTTAGCATAAGCACGCAGTTTAAATGTAATGACGGTTCAATTGTCAAAAAATATTTCTATTTAATCAAACAATTCAATTAAGCATAAGTATGCCGTAAGTTCTATTTAACCCATAGATAGGGCCCTATCAGGTGCTACCACGCCGGGCCAGAGTGGACCTGGGAGCAATGGTAATGAAGGCGTGCTCCGTATTCCCCAAGGCCCCAGCATTACTGGGACCTCACCATCAGATTGTTTAGTGTCATATCCAGGACTCTCGTTGGTGGGGTCTTACCCCTCTGCAGAGGTGCAGTCAGTGTATTCTACAGCCCAAGCCAACTGGGCAAAGAAAAGAAAAAAGGATTTTGATTTGTTTGGTATATCATCTATAATTTTTATAACAAATAACCAAATATTAAGTTGATTGAGAAGTTAATAAACTTAATTTAAGCTAATTTGTTACCTCATTTCTTTCCAGACTTTCACGAATGGCACGGTACAACCTAAAGAAAACAAATAAGTTGGTTCAATAGATATGATATTGAGCATATATTATAAAATACATTGATTGTCCTAAGGCACAGTCTGAGTACTCAGTTGGGTTGTGGTAAATGTACTGGCCTCGCCAGCGAGTTAAACGTCAGTTTCACTATTACTTTAACTTTTGGATGACTACCTTCGGGGAAGGTATGAACCTTCCTATCCTCCCAGCTATCGGTTAGGTATTAACAATACTATTCTTCAACAAGAACGTAGTATTTGGTACTAAATGACCCACGAAGGTTGATATGTCATTAAACATAGAAGCCGAAACCAAACATTATTCATACACACATACACACATACACCAGTGGTATATGATAGTTATTGTCACAGGGTATGCTTGTATACTGAACTAACTACAGTAAATAGTCAAGTTTCTTTTAGTGAGAGTATGGTCGTGTCATATTTAAAATCGAGTTAGTTTAGTACAATAGTGTGGTTTAAAAGTTTAAAAAGGTTTTAAACAAATACAAGTTTATCATATTTACCAATCTCTCCGCTCTGGCAGGATATGACCTGTGGTCAATTTTTTAAGCTGAGTTTAACAGGTTTAAATTCAGAGTTTTCCTTCTCCTAGACTAGTTGCCTCAACAAGGCTGAAGAACCTAGTCTGCCCTGCTACTTACCCATAGCTGGAGAGAGAATAATTGGTTTCATACCTTTCCCAAGAGTATTAGTGCTATGTGAAATGCAATCAGTCTCGTCCAGGATTTGAACTCGTGTCACCGTGTCCATTTCCAACGTCGATAACCATTACACCTCCAAATACAAGTTTATTCTTCTCAAAGTCATAACTGTTTCAGCCCTTTTAAAATAAAAAAAATTAGAAAAGTCTTTTACTGGAAAAGCTAGCATAGAAAAGATGTCATAGAAATTTGAATAATATATATCGATCTCAGTGTTTGCCAACTTTAAAAATGATACAAGTTCATATCAAAGATGATTATATAATATTGACTTAGAAAATGGAATATCGTACTTTTTCAATTATTTTCTATTATAATTTTAAAAAATTATGTTCGCTCTTGTAACTATAAA
Source organism: Sepioteuthis lessoniana (assembly GCA_963585895.1). NCBI lineage: Eukaryota > Metazoa > Mollusca > Cephalopoda > Myopsida > Loliginidae > Sepioteuthis > Sepioteuthis lessoniana. The sequence goes on from OY757914.1 coordinate 100,964,273, forward strand.
ATTTCATTAAACCGAATTCAACTAAATATGTCACATGTGTCATGGAATATCATCTGACGCTAGGGACCTTTGGTGTGTTACTACAATGAATTATATATAAATGTGTGCATATATATGCTTATTTTCGAGTTGAACATTGGTGTATATATATATATATATATATATGGGCCTTGACATATCAACGTGGGTGTGTGCGTGTAAGCATAAGTTGAGTATGTGTGTTGTGAATGTAGATGTTCATGTGCTTATATATAATATACATATATATATATATATATATATATATTGTATATGTATATATATATATATATATATACATATATATATATATATCACCGTAGAAATATGACTGGGGCTATATATATATATATATATATATATATATATATATATATATATATATTCTCATCCACAGAAAAACTGTTTCGTTTTATGTTCAGTGTGGCTAGACACTTCAAGCTAGAATCAAAACCCGGCTGATTTTACGTCAGTCGAATATCTTGCCATTCAGCAATTTCATTGTAAACGAAGGAATTTTCAAGGTATTTAATCATATACACTTATCGGCTACCAGAGTGCTCATTTCATTAGAAAAGCTTTGCATATATATTGGGGCACACAGTGTGTGTTGTAATGATGATCAAAAATTCAGAATAATGGAAATTCTATTTTATTCCTTTGTTGGACACGACTTTTGGGGATGACTGAATGATGAAAGAGATAAGCCATTTTTTTCTTTTTGGGGTTAAATTTGGGTTATTCATATCCAGAAAGAGGACTTTACACAAGATTCGGTTTCTTTGTTTAATGACATATCAAACATTCTAGGAATGTGCCAAATACATCCTTCTAGAAGAATAGTAGTGGTACTATTTAACCTATAGCTGGAAGGATAAGGGGTTGACACCTTTTACAAGGGTATTTGTCCAAAAGTGAATGTAATAGCACGACTGGAGTTTGAACTTGCCTTCTACGATTTGGCTGCCCAGCGGTTTACCCATTAAACCAGGAAAACACCCTTCAAATGTCAAGTCCGCTAATATTAAATTGAAAGGAGATATTTCGCGTCGCACATCAAGAAGGAGCATCGGGAATTATACATCCATCTTGTTTGGAAGCAGGTTCAGCTCTTTAAACCTTTTATTGTCTATTTTTTTCTTTGTCCTTGTACTGCTGCTGTCTGCTAGAATCAGTCACTTTGATATGCATCCACAGGAAACAGCAGCAAAGGGTCCTAACAATGTGGTACTGTAGAATATAGAACAGTGCAACAAGCTATGCAATTTGCACATGAACAGATGCACAAGCTGCAAGCGAGATCCTTCTGTGACAATCCTAACCAAACCGGGGGGTTCTCGTTGTGTGATGGTTAAAGGAATGGACTGCGGAATCGTAGTGAGGGACTTCGAATTCTTGTAACGCTATTACGTTCACTTTCGGACAAATACTCTTGGGAAAGGCATGAACCCCCTTATCCTCCCTGCTATAAGTTAAACAGTAACACTACTGTTCTTCTAGAATTATGGATTCGGCATTAAATTACCTTCAAAGGTTGATATGCCATTAAATAAAGAAACCCAACCAAACCGAAAGCAAATCATATTGATATTCACTAAGTTTAGCTTAGATGTGGCATAAACCAGCGGAATGGAGCGCCTTGAAAGAATCGAACTCACTAACAATGGTCTGCGAATCTACCTTGAAAGTTGCCTCAAATCGTCTTCAGACCGCGGCGCAATATGCATCCGGTTGGATTTGGTCAAAAGCGAGAAGTTTTCAGCATGAAGAGAATACACGCGGAACCACCATTCCCGTGGTGTAATGGTTAAAGCGATGAACTGCGGAATCGTAGTACGCGAGTTCGTACTCCAGTCGCGCTATTATGTTCACTTTCGGGCAAATACTCTTGGGAAAGGTATGAACCCCCTTATTCTCCCTCCAGCTATGGGTAAATAGTAGGACGGACTAGGTTCTTCAGCCTTGGTAAGGCAACTAGTCTAGGAGAAGGAAAACTCTGAATTCAAACCTGTTAAACTCCGCTTAAAAATTGACCTTGTGTCATATCCTGCCCGAGCGGAGGGGTTGGTAAATAGTACCATTCCCGTGTGATTACGTAAGAAACGGTTACTGTAAACGCGTAATAACATTAACGGCCGAAAGTAAACACGTTTTTTTTGTTTGTTTTTTTAAATCACAAACAGCACACTAAAAATGAAGATTAACGTCCAATGTAGTCTCTGCTCTTAATTGATCTAGCATATATATATATATATATATAATTCACTTAATACCCTGTCCTGTGGCAAAGGCTGATTGGTAGCGCCAGGTGTGGCAGTACCGCCCTGAGCTACCGAAACTGTGTTATCACCCCTGGTTGGTGACTGACGAGGACAGGGTATCGCACGTGCTTTCACACGTTGTAAAAAAAAATTGTTAAGCATTACACCACATATGGTGCCTAGTTATACACTAGGCTTTGCTTAGATGTGGCACAAGGCCAGTGGTATGAGGTGCCTAGTTAGAATCAAACTCCTTACCAATTGTTTGCGAATCTACCTTGCTAACTATTAAACCAATTTAGGTGCCCAAGACCTCATTCCTATAAAGAAATATTTTTCTTTTTTCTTTCGTTTTTTTCTGTATACATCTAAGCTAATCAAACAAAACATGTATTCATATAGTTAATAGTGTTATGAAATAGCCGAAGGATTTCGGGTCATGCCTTTGAGTTTAGTTTGGCTGAGAACCTTTCGACTCAGCACATGGGTTGGTTGGGTGTAACATTGAAGCAGGTGTTAACGCGGGTGAGCGCGGGCGGATGGAGGAGTCACTCAGATGTCATAATAATCCGAGACGATACTGGGTGACAGGGTGCGGGTGACGTCACGCACCGGAAGCGCACAGAGGTTTGTGTGAGAATTTGAAGAGAGAAAGAGTCGAGTACTAGACACCAAACGAGAAGGATCGATTTTGGAGCTCGCAGGCGCGAGGCGAGCTTGCACCCTATAGGGGCCGCACGAGATGGGGTCCAAATGAATAAGACAGCATAGAAGATTGTGTCTCTCCTCCTTACGTCGAAACCTTTAACTCAAAGTTAATAAAAAGATTTTGTACCTGAACAAGAAGTCGTTACGTGTTTTCGAATTCCGAGATTCCTATGTTCTTTATATGTTCTGTAGTAATGAACATTATATGTCCATTTCGCACATGGTACAATAGATTGTAGGGTTTATTTATCTGAGCAGAAATGGGTTAATTTCAAATTTTAAAACAAATTAAAAGCCATCAAGGGATATTTTAAATTTATACAAATGATGTATTTTAGAAGCTAAATATAGCACCCAAAGTTGATCCCTGATGGTATTTACGTATTTAACATACAAATTTGCCTAAGATTTGGAATACGATTATATGAATAGAAACTCGGAACCTCCGAAATTCTAGACCTAATATTCTCATTACCGTTTCCTAATCACTACGTTTCGGACAATGTGTTCCTCAACATTCCGCAGATGAATATGTACGACGAGCAAAATAATATCGAAATTAAAGCCTTTTTCTAAATAAAATTCAAAAGAAGTATTTATATGTGAGACAACGGTCTAGTTATCTAGACGAGTCAGAACATCTTGAGGAAAAAAATTAGGAATTCTTTCTCCATACCTTTTAAGTGGTTTTTTTTTTTTTTTTTGATACACGGGATTTTGCAAGGGCTGCATCTTCCATACTCACTGAAAATAGTTCCGTGTAACTTTCTTTTTTTTTGTTTCTGAAACTGAAAATTCTCCTTAAAGAAAAGAAAAAGTTTGAGAACAAGAAGGCCATTAAAATAAATACGAAAGAGGAGATGCTGAGGTACTTATACCAATGAAAATGTCATGTAATGAATAACTTAAATGCAAAATTCTGAAAAGAAAAATAACTTTCCATTCATTAACAGACATTTTTTTTTCAGTTCTGTCTTGTTAACTACAGCTTCAGTTATGATACTCTCTAAACCCACATTGCACATAGTCTATCCATGCTATTAGGAAAGGCATGAATCCATCTGGTTTCCCTCAGCAGTACGGTAAACGGATTTTTTTTGTCTTTGTTAAACTACTGCACGAGAAGGAAAACACTGAATTCAAATCAGTATCAGAACATTTAAAATTGACCCTGTATCATATCCTGCTTGTGGAAAATGCGTTGGCTAATTACACACACACACACACACATATATATATATATATATATATATATATATATATATATATACTGAGGTTAAATCGATTTTTAAAATAACTTCTAAAAAGCTGTCAGCATAAATTTATGAGGACTGGACGGTGTAAGACGTTATTCTGTTTGTTTTTGCTTTTTTAACTCTGTTTTTTTTTTTTTATTCGAGTGATTTGGAGGATTTTAGACATACAACTCCCCCGTGTGAATAAAGCCAACATCTTGAACCAATAGGCTCAGAGAAGGAGCTATCTCAACGTAAATATTTCCGTCACTCATACACACACACACACACACACACACACATATATATATATATATATATATATAGTACAATTTGATGGAAACTCAGACTCGGTTAAGTCGTCATAATAAATTTATTTCGGCGGAGAATATCACTATACTCTCTGTCTCGTCAGATGACTATTTACATGCTTCTCTCTAGTCGCAGAGTAGTAAATCTATATATATATATAAGTGTGTGTGTAAGATAGATAAACTAAGACATATTCATTACACAGAGTATGAAGATTTTACGAGTACACAAACGCATTAATCTCTGGAAAGTTAAAAGATTGTGACGCCTTACATTCTCTAAGAATATGCTACTTGCCGTGAAAATCAGCTTTCAAAAACAAGAATAATTTCTCGGACTCGAACAATGACTACAATACCCGAAAGAACACGTTCTACTGATTCTAATATCATCATCATCATTATCATCATCATGTCGTGCTGGTAGCACGGATATCCCTGACCCTCTTTCGCCACTTTTCCCTATCGTTCATCGCCTCAGGCAGGTCTTCAGAACAACATCCTGTATCCTCACATAGCTGCTGAATGTATGTTCGTGCTGGTTGTCCTGCTTTTGCACGGCCATATGTGGGGGTCCGAGTCAAAATTATAGAATTAGCACATTTCATTGTTTTCTCAAAATTGGGTTATTCCAAAATATTTTCCTCTGCATAGCTTGGAAAAAAATATAATTCAAAAGAATTATTTGGTTTGTTTCAGGTATATTTGATGAAGACAGAATTTATATCTGTTAAGTAAAATAGCAGTTTGCAAATTTTTTTTCTTTATTTACTTTTTTGTTATTTCAGTTGTCATAAAATATCATGTATTCTGGGTCTAACCAGATAAGTTTGGTTAGGTTTGATTTGCTTTTATAGCATGTCAACCGTTATCAGTTATTAAAAGCCAAATCTTCTTTATGCATATATATCAAATATATATGATTTAGTTTGGTTGGGTTAAATAATGCAACAAACATTCTTGGTTACTGAATGCCTAATGCTCCTTATAAAGATACACATATAATTCGCAAACACATCCTGCCGACAACATTCTTAAATGAACCTGAGCCCCCCTTTACATACAATAGAATGGTACCAAGTGCTGTCACAATTTAATAAGTCATTTTTCTGCACGCAGTTTGTTCTATTTGACCCATAGAGAGGATCCTGTCAGGTGCTATCACTCCGGACAAGAGTGAACCTGGGAGCTATGGCAATGAATAGGTACTAGGCATTCCTCAAAGCTCCAGCATTAGTAAAGCTTCACCATCAGTGTCATATCCAGTGTTAACCCTCTGCAGAGATGCAAACAGTGTATTCTAGAGCCCCCAGACGACTTGGTCATCTAAATAAGTAAATCCTTTCCTAAAATGGACCAAATATCAAAGATGGAATTTTTAAAATGCTACTTACTCTGAACCTCTGGAATTTAAAAACATTTCATTAAAGATTGACCAAGTAAGACCAAATTCCAGTGACTGTTACTAAAACGATAACGTCATCTTGTAGAAATGCTAACACAAATAACATGAACGATTGTGACTAACATTTTAGGTAGCGCGAAATGTATCTTTTACTATTAAGAGGCATGGAGATTTGTGATATTCACAGAATATTTACTAGTAACAATAACTTCGTATGGTCGTGGGCGTTTCATTGGTTTTGACGCTCCCCGATATCATTTACTGTCGCATGCATATTTATAATCTTTGTTTTTTAAAAGACCAAAGATATATACTACCAAAAATTTACAAAAGGAAATGTAGTAAAGATAAATACATATGAAAAAGAACTGAGATAGATAGATAGATTCATGCATGTGTATATATATATATATATATGTGTGTGTGTGTGTGTGTGTGGAGATAGATAAATAGATAGATTTATGTATGAGCATATATATATGTATATATATATATATGTGTGTGTATGTGTGTGTGTGTGTGGAGAAATATAGATTTATAGATTCATGCATGTGCATATATATATATATATATATATATATATATATGTGTGTGTGTGTGTGTGTGTGTAAAGATAGGTAGATTGATAGATTCATGCATGTATATATATATATGTGTGTGTGTGTGTGTGTGTGTGTGTGTGTGTGTGTGTGTGGAGATAGATAGATACATACATACATAGATAGATAGATAGATAGATAGATAGATAGATAGATATGTATATCAACAGATTAAGATAGATATATAGATAGAAACACTGAGATAGATAGATAGATAGATAGATAGATAGATAGATAGATAGATATGAAGAACTAAATGGCAAATCGACGTATACGGGATAAGACTAATGTTATCACTATCATCATCGTTATAAGCAAGTAAAGGAAAGAACGATTTTTATCTGACTCTCCCCACCACCACCACCATCACTCCGCCTCGAATGAAATGCAATTTGGTTTAGTTTTGGAATTATTTCCAGATTATTGCTATCATCAAGAACGTCATTATCAACATCAGCAGCAGTAGCAGCAGCAAATTAAAGAAAAATTGTGTTGCACGAATTTCCAGCAATCATATTCTATCCTTTTTTTTTTCATCTGGGATCAACCACAAATCAATGGTGCTGGTAACAAATGCGAAACATTCTTGTTCAGCATTAACATCATCGCTACGATCAAAAGAAAAAGTTTCATCGTCTTCATCATCATCGTATAAGAACGGATATTAGATATAATGCTCTTCATTATCAAAGAAAATTATTTTGGCATGATCTTGAACTAGGAATCTATTGATAAATTCCTGACAAATGTATATATATATATAAAGTTGACGACCGTATTCTAGTTGACCCGAAGGTTACATTTTCAATAGCTACTATACCAGGGAGGAGGGGATGGCGTTACTCCTTACTCTGGATTGCTCCACTTTACCCTTGATACGTACCTTACTAATGCTGAGGGTTAAGCAAAAAGGTATCAAGTACCATTTTTTAGTCTTTGGTACGACTCCATTTGGGATTGGACCTATGTCTCTCGGGTCATTGGCAAACTCTCTACTAGCTAGGCCAATGAGCCAGTTCAATGAAGATGAGTTGGGACCAATTCTATTTGACAACCTATCAAAGAATTCTTGTAAATCACCAGGTGTGCTCAATGTATAAAAATTGATATATACATTTATATATTTAATACCGAGCTAATTCATATAATTGAAAAAAAACAACAAATCGTCATTTGGCAATTGTAGATTTATTTCGGCTGACCACTGCACCAGAAGAAAAAAAAACAACAATTTCAGATAATCATCATACAATGGAGGGAAAAAATTTATTAAAAATTATGAAAATATTCTTCAATGGATCCTTTCTTGTTTAAAAAAAAAGAAGGTTGGGGAAGAAAAAGATCTGGGCTAGAAGTTGGTGTCAGAGGCGGGGAAACAAAAAGATCTGAGGTAGAAGTTTGTGTCGGAGAGTCGGGGGTGACAAAAAGATGTGGGCTAAAAGTTGGTGTCGAGGGAGGGGAATAAAAAGATCTGGGCTAGAAGTTGGTGTCGGGTGAGAGGAACAAAAAGATTTGGGCTAGAGGATTGTGTCGGTGGGTAACAAAGAGAACTGGGCTACAAGTTGGTTTCGGGAGGGGGGAAAAAGATCTGGGCTACAAGTTGGTGTCGAGAGCGGGGAAATAAAAAGATCTGGACTACAAGTTGGTGTCGGGAAGGGGGAACAAAAAGATCTGGGCTACAAGTTGGTGTCGGGAAGGGGGAACAAAAAGATCTGGGCTACAAGTTGGTTTCTGGAAGGCGGAATAAAAAGATCTGGGCTACAGGTTGGTGTCGGGAAGATGGAACAAAAAAATCTGGGCTAAAAGATGGTGCCGGGAGGGGGGGGAACAAAATATCTGGGCTACAAGTTGGTTTCGGGAAGGTGGAACAAAAAGATCTGGGCAACAAGTTGGTGTCGGGAAGGAGGAAACAAAAAGATCTGAGCTACAAGCTGATGTCGGGAAGGGGGAACAAAAAGATCTGGGCTACAAGTTGGTTTCGGGAAGGTGGAACAAAAAGATCTGGGCTACAAGTTGGTGTCAGGTGAGGGAACAAAAAGATTTGGGCTAGAGGATAGTGTCGTTGGGCAACAAAAATAACTGGGCTAGAAGGTGGTGTCGATGGGGGGAACAAAAAGATCTGGGCAGAAGTTGGTGTTCAAAGGAACAAAACGATCTGGGCTACAAGTTGGTGTCGGGACGGGGGAACAAAAAGATCTGGGCTACAAGTTGGTGATGGGGCGGGTAGCGTTGAGCTACAAGTTCGTATCGATGGGGGGGGGACAAAAAGAGTTGGGCAACAAGTTGGTGCCAGGGGTGGGGAACAAAAAGATATTGGCTAGAAGTTGGTGTCAAAACCTAATATAATGTTATCGTCTGGAGTCACGTATCCTAATGTATACGAAATAATTTAACACTACTCACAAAACCTTTAGCAACTAAAATTTTGTCAATAAATCAACCATATTTTTTTTTAGAAATAATTTCTTTATCTATTTGTTTATTAAGGAGAACGTGGGGATAAACACTATCACTAATATCAAACTTGTTTTGTTTCGTTTAAAAAAATTCTATAGTTTTTTAAATTTTTATTTTCATTTAAGATTAAAATTTAGTCTATTTAATTTCTTAATATTTTTGTGTATTTTTTTACTCTGAACACTGCAATTGTAATTACAGTTAAAATCATTAATATCATTAGAATAATTATTAGTTTTAAATAATTATATTACTAAGAATAAAGGATAACGAATACTACAATAATTGCTCATGTATCATTAGCATTATTATTTACTCCTTGAGAGTTTTTCACATCGGTGTTAGCTGATGGTCTTTCACTGGAGATTGATTGACAGCAAGTCTCCTCAAGTCTCCAGGACTCGTCTCAGGATTCTGGCCGTTCTCAGCAATGCTGTCATTTGGATGGTCTCTATCTGTCTGCCAAATTCCAAGTCTTCCAGGCCTTTTAATAATTCTTTAGTTATTGGGCCAAAAGCACCAATCACAATTGACTCAATCGTTACTTTCATGTTCCACAGCTTTTTCAATTCTCTAGCAAGGTCGAGGTACTTATCCTTCTTTTCACTTTCCTTCAGATTTATTCTGGGTCCGCCGGAACAGCAAAATCGACAATTTTGCAAATTCTCTTCTTTTTGTTGATTATTATAAGGTCTGGTCTTCTGGCCTGGATTTGGTGATCCGTTTGTATGTTAAAATCCCATAGGAGCTTACGTGTGTTATTTTCTAGGACAGATGCTGGGTTGTGCATATACCAATTGTTTGTATGGTCAAATTTAAATTTTTTGCGCATTATTATTACAATCATTATTATTATTATTATTATTATTATTATTATTATTATTATTATTATTATTTACTCATTAGAGTTTTTCACATCAGCAAACGGTGATGATTTTTCGCTGGAGTCTGAGTGACAGCATGTCTCCTCAAGTCTCCAGGATTCTTCTCAGTATTCTGGCTGTTCTCAATAATGTCGTAGATTCGATGGTCTCCGCTCGTCCGCCAACTTCCAAATCCCCGAGTCCCTTTAGTAATCGTTTAGTTACTGTTCCAAAAGCACTAATTACAATTGGTATAATTGTCACCTGCATGTTCCATAGTTTTTTCAATTCCCTAGCAAAGTCGAGGTACTTATCCTTCTTTTCACATTCTTTCAGTTTTATTCTGTGGTCAGTCGGGACAGCAAAGTCGACAATTTTGCAAGTTCTCTTCTTTTTGTACATTACTATTAGGTCTGGTCTTCTGGCCAAAATTAGGTGATCAGTGTGTATGTCAAAGTCACATAAGAGTTTATGAGTGTTATTTTCTAGGACAGGTGCTGGGTTGAGCATATACCATTTGTTTGTATGGTCAAATTTAATTTTCTTGCACATCTCCCAATGGATCACCTTGCCGAACCTGTTATGGCTTGTGTTATATTCCTTCTGCGCTAATTTGTTGCATTCGCTTATTATGTGATTGATGGTTTCATCTCTGTCACAGCATAGTCTACATTTGCTATTTTGTTGCGTATTATTATTACTTTTATTACATTACCAATAATATCAATAGTAAAACTGATTCCATTGATTTTATCCTACTATTGTGTAGAGTGTTCGCTAATGGGCCGGGAGATAGTGGTTCAGTCCCAGGTTTAGTCATACTAGGGTCGCAAAAAATGGTACTTGAGACCTCTTTGCTCGAAAATCAGCATTATAAGGTTCGTATCAAGGGTAAAGTGGAGCAATATAAGGAAAGGAGTAGCGCCCTCCCCAACACCTCTATGTAGTTGCTTTTGAAAAGGAAGCCTTCATGTCGCCCTCAAATACGTTTGCCAACTTTACTTTTATTGTTGTTACTATCAATTTTTCTATTTTTAAGTATTTTCATATGAGTTCAAATCTATTTTTATGGTGGCATTTAATATTTGTTCATTACGGTTATTTTATAGGTGGTAAGTAAATTTATATCTAATGATGTTTCCCCCACCCTCTAGAGCAAAGCTTCCTATAGAAGAAGATTTCTAAATAAATAGGCCTCTATCTCTTAAAACTCTAAAACCACTTCGACAGAGCTGTTTGGTTTCTGAGTAATCAAATAAAACCTACAAAGTTTTTTAACGAAGGAAAATAAGTTACATATTTGTAACAGCGCTTATTCCCACATTTTCCTTTTTAAATAATTAGATTAATTAATTATTAAATTGAGACTTTTTTTTTTAAATAAGATAGATTAATTTACTGATCGGATTTTAGTTTTTGAAGGTTTTGCGAGTTGAGTTAAATTTTTTTAGATTCATAAGGATACATAGCAACAGACGATGACATTATATCCGGTTTTGGCACCAACTTCTTGCCCAGGTCTTTTTGTCCCTCCGCTTCCATTTTTTTAACAAGTAAGAATCCTTTGAATAAGTTATTTTATAATTTTTTTTGTAATTTTTTTTCTTTGCTGTGTAATGAAGAGGTTGGTATCTCTTATGTAGTGGCAAGCTGAAATAAATCAATAAAATCCAAATGAAAATTTGTTGACTTTTCATATATATATAGAGAGAGACAGAGACCGAGACAGAGAGAGACAGAGAGACAGAGAAAGACATACATACATACATACATACATACATACATACATACATATGAGAACTTAAAAATGATTTCCATGCTAAAAACACGTGTTTTTTTTTGGGGGGGGTGCAAAACATTGACGTAAGAAGCTTTAATTTTTCTATTTTTATTTTTGCATTCATTGAGCAATCCACAGTTTATCGATAGATTTAAAATTTCTTCAGATACTTCGCAGACAACAATATTTGACCTGCAACAAATAAATTATGAAGGATCAAAAACCAAAATTATTTAAGAAATCTTTTCTCTTCTATAATGTTTAAAATATATTTTAACCAATTAAAATCATAGATAAACTATCTACTGTATAATCTAATTTCGAGTCTACCTAAATTATATAAATTAGGGAATAACTAAATATTCCTTCTATAAATATGGAATTATTTTTTATACTTATTCTAATACCTGTCGGTTTATTTCTTTAAAGTGAAAATCTCTCCTATAAGAATACATTTAATTTCAACATTATTTAACCCTTCTTAGATAGAACGAAGGTTTGTTTACATTTTTACTACATTGAAAATATTCGGACAACAATCCATATGTCACCATTTAATTGAAATTTTAGAAGCAGCAGCATATATATTTACAGCATAAATACATTTCTATGACACAGTTACGTACTCACATACAGGGCTTTTATACACAAAAAGTATACCCCTTTACGCCAGTGGAAACTGCTATATTTCTCTCACGAATCTTAACCATCTCTATGAAAATATTTGCGATCGGACAAAATTATCTCTACTTACAAGTGAAGATTCTGTGATTTCTTCTTTTCATGAATCTTTTCACTTAATTTAAAGAAATAAGAGTTATTAATTTGTTAATCGTAGTTTTAATCAATCTTTTATGCCCTTTGTCCTCAACATATATATATATATATATATATATATATATATATATATATATATATATATATATATATTGTTGGTCAAACAAGAGAAAAGTACATATTTAGATATTTTCAAATTAATAAGTTTGCAAATAAATCTGAATTTGATATTTAGATTTTTATTTCACACACACACACACACACACACATATTTATATATATATATATATATATATATATATATATATATATATATATATATATATATAAAGAGGGTTGTTGTAGGTCCAAAGAAAGAATATGGATATATTTTAAATAGGAAGGTCCACGAAGATATATATATATATATATATATATATATATATATATATATATGTGTGTGTGTGTGTGTGTGTGTGTGTGTGTGTGTGTGTGTGTGTGTGTTTCCAGCTTGTTACTTTCGTCAGACAACATGTGTGGCACAAAGCCTTTTTAATAGGGTACTCAATAAGACTTGAACTCACTCTTTTTTCCAGTATGATACAGGAAACACATTGAGTACCCCATTAAAAAAGCCTTGTTTCACACATGTTCTCAGACGAAAGCAACAAAGTGGAAACATACATACATATAACACGTATGTAAGAACAAAATAAATAAATTCAAAAAATACAAATCACTTCGTGGACCTTCCTATTTTAAAATATATACATATATATATATATATATATATATATATAAGCTTGAACTATGAACCTGCTGTCAAACTGCTGAACATTATATATATGTATATATATATATTAAAGAGAGAGAGAGAGAGAGAGAGAGAGAGAGAGAGAGAGAGATTGTGTGCGGGGGGGTGTAGAAAGAAAGGGGACTGTATTAAAGGTGGATAAATAGCCAATATTCGAAAGAGTTTTCTGTTTTTTGCAACAAAATATAACAAATGTACTTGAGTTGGATATATATATATGTGTGTGTGTATATATATATATATATATATTAAGTGAGAGAGGGGGGGAGGGGTGTTCGTGGTGTTATCGTCGTAATTGATAGAAACAGTAAACCGTTTTAAAATCCTGAACGTGGCTTTTTGCCTTTCACATTGCGCCAATACCCTTACGAAAGGTATGACTCCAGCTATTTTCCCTTCAGCGGTGGGAAATATTAGGGCAAACTCGTAATTTTTACCTTGTTATGGCAACCGGTCTAGAAGGAAAACTCTGAATTCAAACCTGTTAAACTCTGTTTTAAAAATTCTCCTAATTTCGCATCCTGTTCATTCTGTTACATTGTTAAATAAACACACACACACATATATATATATATATATATATATATATTGTCATCCACAGAGAGACTGTTTCGTTCTATCAGAACTCTTCAGTATGGCTAGACACGTAGGACGCTCGAAGCCGGGATCGAAACCCATCCAACTTTACGTTAGACTAAGTCTCAGACCGCTCGCCTAACAAGCGTACCACTTTGGCTAAGGGAATTTTTAAGGTGTTATGTAGCAACAGCAGCAGCAGCGTCCGTTTGTTTACATTTTTATATCCTATCGGCTACCAGAGTGCTCAATTCTTTCGAAGTGCTTTGCATTATGCGAGCGGCGGCCGAAAATTCTTTCGCCAGAGTGCTCAACCCCCATATCACTATTTCTGTTACACTAGTGGTGTGAAAAAAAAAGATAATGCAATTTGTAGATTTAAAAAGTCTTGCAAACCGAACGCTGGAAAAAATTATTCCCAAAAAAGAAAAGACTAAAACATTCGTACTGCTTGAAAATTATCAACCAGTACCGTGATGCCAAGACAAAAGAAAAAATACCCAGAGAGTTAGCTAAGTTGATACGGAAAAGTGATCAATATACAAAGTGATCAATATACAAAGTAAAGCAAAACTAGAATATTTAAAAGAACCAAAAACTATCAACCCAAATTTCATCAAACGAATCTTCAAGAAAATTCAGAAATTATCCTGAAGATCATTTAGGTGAAAACTGGGTACGTAGTTTCCGGTTCTTTTAGGTTATATATATATATATATATATATATATATATATATATATAGTAGTAGTAGTAGTATTCGGTCCAGTTAAACCAGAGTTGGGAGTAATTCCTTCAGGACAAGAAAATCATTCAAGAACTGAACATTTAAATTTTCCTGGTAGAGAGCTCAATGTAATTAATTTTACAGAGCAATACTTTCTTTAAAAAAAAAACAAAGACCGGTTATTTTAGGATTTATATATATATATATATATGTGTGTGTGTGTGTGTGTGTGTGTAAAGGTAGAGAATGTTCATGACTCTCTCTATTTGAATGCTGTATACGTTATAAGGCTATATACGTTAACAGCTATGTGTCTATAATGTATACCACATTTATATAATACCTGTATACATAGCTCACCAACACATGAGCTCATATACAAATATATATATGAGTGTGTATTCTACATTCTTTTTATACAAGACCGCATATGTAAGTAAGTAAAGTTGGCAACCATAGTCGAGGGTAACCCGAAGGCTCCCTTTTCGATAGCTACTACACCAATGTGTAGGGGAGGGCGCTACTCCTTTCCTGGATTGCTCTACTTTACCCTTGATCCGTACCTTATAATGCTGAGTGCTAAGCAAGGAAGCATCAAGTACCATTTTTTGAGTCTTTGGTATGACTCGACCTGGGATTGAACACATGTATACAAACACATCTGTTCACACACACACACACACATATATATACATATGTATATATGTGTGTGTGTGTGTGTGTGCGCGCACGCGCGTGTTTGTGTGTGAACAGATGTGTTTGTATATGTGTTTTAACTTGTGTACATATCCAGTCTTTTCAAAAGAATGTAGAACACTCACTCATATATATATATATATATATATATATATATATATATATATATATTCTTACTCTGTTTAATATTTGCAATATCTAAAGTAATTGATGGCTGAATATTTGTTAGAGAAAATATGTAGCTAACGTAACATAGAAAGCCTATATTAAAACTAATAGTTTCACATTGTCAGAATTACGTATATATATATGTGCGTGTGTATGTGTGTGTGTATGTGTGTGTGTGTGGGAGAGAGAGAGAGAGAGAGAGAGAGAGAGAGAAGATGAACGCATATTCAGTAATGAATAGTCATACATATTTATATACGCACGCGTACACCTATCAGATTACTCCTGACCATCATTTTATAAAAGTATAAAAGCCAACTTCTTTGGTTTGAGGCTAGAGTAGGAAGAAAAAAATGACTAAATCCGAACTCTTCTTTTATGGAGTCGGAAAAGTGAAATCACTAGCGTTGTTTGCTCAACCCACTCTCACTTATTTATTTATTTATTTATTTATTTATCTATCTGAATGTTTATTTCATTTCGTTTTACTTTCTTTTTTTTTTTTTTACTTTGTTGATTTCATCTCATGTTGTAGTTAAACTTTGAAAGGTTTGAAAGGAGTGGGGGAATTTTTCAAAATAGGAACGGCAAATTATGCTCTGCTTTACGGGGTAAAAACGAACACAACCCTAAAGGCTTCCATGAAGCATTACTCTTTGTCATCTTGCTCATTTGTATCGCTCCATATTATTCGCCGCCTTTACCTCCTCTGTAACACAGCACTTTTACCTAAATTCTCTTTCTTTCGTGCCGTGATTTCGTAGATATTTTTTCTTTCATTCTGCCATCTTTTGCTGCCACCCTTTACCTTTGAATTTACATAAGTTCTTCTTGCTGTTAATATGAGTACTACTCTATTATCTCCCTTTGCGCCGCAATATTTTCATTTATGCTAACATCTTTTTCTTGTAATTTTTCCCAAAAATTTACGCTTCTTTCTTTCTTTCTCATTTTTTGTTGATCGTTATCTTAATTTTTTTTCTTTTTTTTTAAGATCTGTCATTTTGGTCCTTGAGAATGCTCATTTTTCTTTCTTTCTTTTTTTTTCTTTCTCTTGTTCGTTCTTTCGTTGGTTTCTTCTATTTCTTTCGTTACGTTCTTTTTGGCAAGTTTTGCCGTCTTTCTTTTTTCACGATTTCCTTGTATCTATCTTTCGTTCGTTTACGTCTTCACGATTTCTTTCCTATTTCTTTCTTTCTTTCTTTCTTTATTTCTTTCTTTCTTTCTTTTGTTATTCGTTTTTTGATTTTTTTTTTTTCATCCGTTGTTTTAATCCATAAAATATTCATTCTTGCTTGTTTCTTTTTGCTTGCTTCTTTCTTTCTTTCTTTCTTTCTTTCTTTCTTTCTTTTGTTCATAATTTCTTTGATTTCTTTGGTTTTCCAAAGTTTTGCTTTCTTTTTTCTTTTTTAGCTCACATTTTCTTTCTTGCTTTCATGCTTTCTTTCTTTCTTTCTTTATTTATTTATTTATTTTGTTCATAATTTCTTTGATTTCTTCGGTTTCCCAAAGGTTTGCTTTCTTTTTTCTTTTTTGGCTAACATTTTCTTTCTTTCTTTCTTTCTTTCTTTCTTTCTTTTACATTTTCATACTTGTTTTTCCTGTTTCTTCTCTGTTTTTCTTTCTTTCTTTCTTTCTTGCTTGCTTTTTTTCGTCCCTTCTCATTTGTTTGTTCGTTTGTTTGTTTCTTTCTTTCTTTCTTTTGTTCATACTTTCTTTGATTTCTTCTGTTTTCTAAGTTTTTACTTTCTTTTTTCTTTTTTTTGGCTCACACTTTCTTTTCTTTGTATCGTTCTTTCTTTCTTTTCTTCTTTCTTTAATATTTTTATATGTTCTTTCCTCTTTCTTCTCAGTTTTTCTTTCTTGCTTGCTTTCTTTCTCCCCTTCTCATTTGTTTGTTTGTTTCTTTGTTTGTTTCTTTGTTTGTTTCTTTCTTTAACATTTCCGTTTTCTTTTTCCTTTCTATTTTTCCTTTTTTCTTACTTTCTTTCTTTCTTCTTTTTAGCATTCTTCCTTTCTATTATCACATTGTTTCTTTTTTTTAACATTTTCATTCTTTCTTCCGAATTTCTTTCTGTCTTTCTTTCTATCTTCATATTTATATCTTTCTTTCTTTATCTTCATAATTTTTCTTTCTTTCTTTCCCTCTTTCCTTCTTTTTTCTTTCACATTTCATTCTTTCTTTTATTTATCTTTTATACTTTTTTCCTTCCCTTAACATTTCAGTCTTTCTTTCCTTTCTATTTCTTCCCTATTTCATTTTTTATTTCCTATTCCTTCTTTATTTCTGTCTTTTTTTTTCCCTTCACAATTCATTGTTTTTTTATTATTCCTTTTTTTTTTCTTACTTCCTTTTGATTTTTCGATTCTAATCTATCGCTTGTACATTTTTCTTTTTTCTTATTTCTTTTCTTTCTTTATTTATTTTTTTTGTTACTTTCATTGCTCCTTTATCTTTCTTTCTTGACTAATTTCTTTCTTTATTTACTTCTTTCTTTCTTTCTTTCTTTCTTTCTTTATTTATTTATTTACTTCTTTCTTTCTTTCTTTATTTACTTCTTTATTTATTTATTTATTTACTTCTTTATTTATTTATTTACTTCTTTCTTTCTTTCTTTCTTTCTTTGTCTTTTCTTTTCGTTCAATCTTTTTTCTTCCATTATTTTTTTGTTTACTTCATTCATTCTTCTTTTCTTTCACTTTTTTATTCCTATTCTCTATTTAAACTTTTTCATCCTTCTATCTTACTTTCTTTTTCCTTTGTTTTGGTTTTCCACTCATTCTTTCTTTCTTTCTTTCTTTCTTTCTGTTTTCTTCTTTTTTTCTCACCATTCTCAGATTTAATTTCTTCAGTCTTCGTTCGTTTCTTCGTTCCTTCCTTTTAGTTTATTTCTATTTTTCTTTCATTCTTTATTTCTTCTTTTATTTCTGTTCTCTTTATTTTTAAAAACTTTTTTCGGCATTTCTAATTTATCTTCGCTATTGCTTTCATTTGCTTTGCTCTCCGTTCTTTCTTTCTTTCTTTCTTTCTTTCTTTCTTTCTTTCTTTCTTTCTTAATTCTTCGTTTCTTTCTTTTTTCTTTTTTTTTTTCCATCCTAACTTTCAGTCATTTCTTTCATTTTCTTTCTTCTTTATATTTACTATTTTTATGTATTCTTTTTTTTTTCTTTTTCTGTCTACCTTCATACTTTCGTTCTTTCCTTCTACCATTCTACTTTATTTCTTATATATATATATATATATATATATCTTTTTTTTTAATATATATTTTTCTCCCCTTTTTTCTTTATCACTTTCATTGCATTTTATATTGTCTTGAATTCTAGTTCAATCATTCTTTTTACCTTTGGAAAACTAACGTTTCTTCATTCAAAGAATAACACTACACTTTCCGACAATTCCTTTCTTTCTTTCTTTCTTTCTTTCTTTCTTTCTTCATTTATTTTTGAATTTATTTATTCCTCGTACACGATGAACACACACACACACACACACACACACACACACACACACACACACACACACACACACACACACACACACACTAAGATCTATGAACCAATATACACATTGATAAACATACTCAATTTTGTGGGGAAGAAAGACAAATTTTCACTTCCAATTTTTTAGTATCGTAACCGTCTTTATTTCTCTATCAGTTGAACATCTCCACTTTAAGTGATCGAAACATTTCCTACATTTTTCGCATACCTTTCCAAATCTTTCCCGAAGGATAATTTATTTGTATTTTATTCATTCTAATTTTGTTTTCCTTTTTTTTTCTTTATATTTATTTATTTATTCATTTTTTTTATTTTTTCATCTTCTTATATTTGAATAGAATCTAGAATTCGAAATATACATCGTTTGAAGATGCAAAGGAAATAGGCTTTTGAATAAAGCGTGATCTTGTACTATGTAGAGATCCCCATCAAATATCTATCAGTTCCCATTCTATATGACATTAGATTATAAGTTGATCTATCGTTGTGTGTATGTATCTGTTGGTTGTTTGGTTGGATGGTTGTTTTGTTTTATGGCATATCAACCCTTTTCGGGTCATTTAACGCCGAATGAAGTCATTGTCATAAAAGTTTCAAACAATTCAGATTAGTATAAACAGATTTTTTTGTTAACACACAATTAAATTTCAAAACAGTTCTATTTCAAACAATTCAGTTTAACTTGAGAACACAGTTTAAACATCGTTAAATGTAAAAACAGTTAATTTCTAACAATTCAGTCCAGCGTAATAACAGTTTAATGCTGGTTTGGTTTCTTTGTTTAATTGCATATCAACCTTTTTTAGGTTATTTAATGCCAAAGCTATAATCGAAGAGGAACAGTAGTGGTACTATTTAACCCATAGCTGGGAGGATAAGGGGGTTCATACCTTTCCCAAGGGTATTTGCCCGAAGGTGAATGTAATAGCGCGACTGGATTACAAACTCGCTTACAACGATTCCGCAGTCCATCGCTTTAACCATTACACCACGAAGACCCCCCCCCCCAGTTTAATGCTATTTGACCCATGGATAGAACCCTATCAGATGCTATCACTCCGGACCAGAGTGGAGTTGGAGCGATGGCAATGAAGGGGTACTCCTCATTCCCCTAAGTTCCTGCATTACTAAAGCCTCAACATCAGATTGTTTTGTGTCTTATCCAGGACACTCGTTGGGGAAGTCTTACCCCTCAGCAGAGATGCAGTCAGTGTATTCTACAGCCCCAACCGATTGGGAAAGTATATATCTGTGCGGGATCGTTCATTCTTTGCTGATCGAACTTACGAGACTGTTTTAGTAATCTTATATGACTATAGTGTTACACTTGCAGAGAATAACCCTCTATCCTATAAATGAATTATCTATTGCAATGTTGGTCTCATGTCTTCCTTAAGATGTGAGAAGCATTAGAAATGTTCCTTACTCTGCAACGCTGACCTACGATATACTTGAAGGGGACTTGAATTTAGATATTTCCTGCCCTTAAATGATTTAGTCTACAAACGCAATAGATTCCAGTATAACATTATTTTATCCGTAGATGTGGTAGTAGGTATGGGTTCATGCCTTTTCTCAGCGCATTAGTTCGAAATGGACGCAAACAACTACGAGCTGAATTTAAACTAGGCTTGACAACTCAATATCTCGTGCCCAAAACCTGCTCTGCTAACAGCACACACACACAAACACACACACACACACACACACACACACACACACACACACACATATATATATATATATATTTATATATATATATATATAATTTCTTAAAAAATAAAAGAATGCTAGGCCCCTTTCGTCCGGTATTATTCATACAATCCCACAGGAGAAACCTTTGCAAATGGGTAATACAAATAGGTAAAATGATGACAGAATGTGATTAAAAAAAATGGGGAATGTTATGTCACACCTAATATGTCTACCTAAAATTGTAAGTCATGATTGGTTCTCTGTCTATTCAGAGAGGGGCGATCTACGAAAATGCAGATCGCCTTTAAGATGTTCAAATGGATTTTACTCCTAGCTCTAAGCAGAAGAGAAAACCAGTCGTCTTGGTAGTTGGTCCTACAACTATTCGTAGATAAAAGATGTTCGCCAATAGCTGAGTTAAGAGCCCATGAGTGCCCGCATGTTACTTGGCCACTGTTTAAAATACCTCGGGGTACATACTGTCTTACTCGAACTTCCAAACGTTGGCTTGTACGATCTATATATGTTGAATTACACCAACATCTAAACTTATAAATTAATAGACTTTTATTAAAGATAGGTAGTACATCCTTATGTATGGAGTTGAAGGCCGTTTTAGTAGCGAAAATAGATCTAACTTTTAACAGCATGAAAACAACGGTACACCGAGGAGGCAACATTATCGGCAAATGACTGGCTAGGAGGACCAATTCAGGGAAGTCTAAAATAAACAGGACATTTCGATGGACCAAAGATCTTATTTTTATTTTTAAATTTAGTAGCACTTAAATTAATATTATCGTTAATGACTTCCTTGGGATACCCGTTACGGAGGAATAAAGCTCTGATTACCTTCAGTTCTTCTTCAATCTTGTTGTCGGAACAGATGTTTAAAGCTCTAAAAGAAAGACACTTAATTAAATTTAGTTTCCCAGACCTGGGAGCAAACACATCCCAGCTCAGATACAGCCCAGTAAACGTGGGTTTTCTATAAACAGAAGTGAGGAAAACCGACTCACCTCTTTCAACCAACATGTCTAAGAATGGTAGTTTATTATTATTTTCCTCTTCCATAGTGAATGATAAAGACGGATGTAAATCATTCAACTTATGGAAGAACTTTAAAGCCTCGTTATGTGAACTAAAACAAACGAAAATGTCGTCAACGTAACGTACGTTATTAAAGGGCTTAGGAAACTTTTCAAACAATAGTCTTTGATGAAACCCAACAAAAATATTCGCCAGAATGGGTCCACGAGGGGAACCCATACTAATACCATCAATCTGATGATACATAACTTCATTGAAGCTAAATGACACTGACTTTGTGGCAATTTCCATCAGCTCAACAAAAATGTCTTCTGGAAAAGGAAGAACAGACGTCGATGGTCCACGATATAGAAAGCAAGCACATATCGATATTGTTTCATCCTAGGGGATGTTGGTAAATAATGAAACAATATCAAAATAAACTAGAAATGGGAATCATTACAAAAAGGGAGTCGACGGATAATAAAACCGAAACTCTACACTGTCGACTTTGCTTCTCAATAAATCTCCCTTTTTACTTGGATTACATGTTATTGATTTTTCTTTATATATATATATATATATATATATATATATATATTGTCATTCTCAGACAGACTGTTTCGTTGTATCAGAACTCTTCAGTGTGGCTAGACACGTAGGACGCTCGAAGCCAGGATTGAAACCAGCCTAACTTTACGTTAGACTTAGTATTAGACCGCTCGGCCAACAAGCGTAACACGTCAGCTAAGGAATTATAAGGTATTAAGTAGCTGTAGCAGCAGCAGCGTTCGTTTGTTTACATTTTATACCTTACCGGTACCAGAGTGCTCAATTCTTTCGAAGAGCTTTGCATTATGCAAGCGGCAGCCGAAAATTCCTTCCCCAGAGTGCTCAACCCCCAAAGGGGAGCGTATATATTGTCATCTATAGACAGACTGTTTCATTGTATCACAACTCTTCAGTATAGCTAGACACATAGGACGCGTGAAGCTTGGATCGAAACCCGCCCCACGATTGAGTCAATAAAAATCGGCAGTTTGGGAATCTTAGGTAACACTACGACTTAAAACATAGCAAAGGATTTTGATTATTATTGACTTGACCACGTATGTACGGGAAACGTTCATGTTATTCTTAATATTCATATCACTATAAAACACTTGAATTCTGAAATCTTTCTTTAAGGACAATCAACAGAAACAATACAATTATATTTGTTTTAAAAGATGTAATTCCCTTCGTGTTAGAGTCGAAAACTTTTCAATACTCCTAGAATATATATATATATATATATATATATATATAGATAATAAAGATAACTGTGTTTTCTAAGAATAGAATTAAAACCTCCATTTCATTTCTGAACTGATACATTGGGATCTCTTCCAAAATGACCTAAAGGTTGTGAATCTGTGGAATGTAAACTAAAAACTTCCAGTCTAAATAATGATAATTGAAGATAGTGTTTGAAAGGAGAAATATCGAGCGATTTTTCTGTCTCCATAATCAAACCTGAAAAGACTTACTCAACAGAATAAAGCCAGAGGCATTGGGCCAAAAAGAAAACTACTTGAAGATTTTATTCTAAATAATGAAACCTAAACAAAACATTCAGATGGAATCTTAGCTGCTTCGCGAAGTAATATCACATTTTCATGAAAAAGGAAAAAAAGAAAAAAGATACAAATGGAAGTCTGTCAAATCTTAACAAGTACATAATTACAGTAGCCCAGTATACACGTACTAAGGTGAGTCAAAAGTTTTGCTATATTTTAGTTTGGTTTCTTCGTTTAATGGCATGTCAATATTTGCGGGTTATCTAATGCCGAAGCCAATCTCCAAGAAGAACAGTAGTGGTACTATTTAATGATAGGGGGATTCATACCTCTCCCAAGGGTATTTGTCCGAAAGGGAACGTAATCTCATGTCTGGAGTTCGAACTCGCTTACTACGATTCGGCAGTTCACCGGTTTAACCATTACACGTGAGTCTCAGTTCGGCATCTCCGACTTCTTTTACCAAGGACATAAAGTCACTGGACTGTGAGATTCCAAACTCACCTGATACTATAGTAGTATTTCTAGCCAGATTTGCCTACATAGCTTAGAGTATGGTCTCGAAATCGATAGTTTTAGGTCTACCTAACCCTGCCTGATCCTCGAACTTCTTGCAACCTGAGTAAAATTTCTTCTTACATCTTGTTACTTTATTCTGTCTGACTGATTTATATATTCATTATTTCTAGTGACCCCAGTTGCACAATCCATTTCAACAGTTGTGTTTGTTGCCTGGAGATCCGTGTTCGATCCACACAGGTCGGTATCGGCAAATTCTTCTACATAACACTGTGATTAACCACATCTTCCCCATTTGTCATAAAACAGAAATTTTCGATTGATTCCACGGCGTTACTGCCCAGTTCGGTCTTGTAAAGCATTATTTGCTTAATTAGACTGCGATGCACGTTCATACGTGTGACGTTCAAATTCCATACGAAGTGAAGCAATACACAACGTGCCAGCACACCACAATAACGCCAACCACAGATAGTACCTCCTGCAGCTTAATTGATATACACACCGTCAAGTAGTACTTACCAAAATATTGTAAAACTCACCCGATTGTTTTTCATTGTCAGTTGACAAAAGTTTGAGACTTTTATTCAAAATCAGCAACACCCCTCTCCCTCGAGATTTAAATTAACGTCTTATTTATTTCCAAATTTAAATACACCCGCCAATAATGAAGGTTGAATTTTATATAAAATATCTCTTTTATAATCCAAATTAAAAAGATTTCAGAATCTAAAAAGAATAAATCAATAAATTAAAAGTATTTCGAATGTTATTGTTATAAAAAAAACAAAACATTCATGTCGTAAACTTAGAATTATCTGAAAAATCAAATTGACTGTGTCGTTAATAAATGGAGACTCTCTCACTTTCTCTCTCTATCTTTCTCTTCCTTGTTGCTATCAATGTAGATTCAAGCAGACGAACTCAAAAACTGAAGAAATCGTTCTGTTGTGACGTCAGACTGCTTTACCAACAACTTTTCTATTTTTTTTCCTTCTCTTTCGATATTGCAAGCTAAAAATCACATGATTCTTTCTTCTTTTTTTCTTTCTTTCTTTCTTTCTTTATTGCTTTGATTTTTTCTGTCTTTAAAGATTGCAACAAAACATCATAGATCTCACCTTTCTTTCTTTCTTTCTTTCTTTCTTTCTTTTAGATATTATGTATATAGACTCAGATGTACACACAGAATGCTACACTTGTATTTTATATAATTAGATATTATAGCCATACAAAAATCATGTTCAATTGGTGTTAGATATGATGAGTAAAGAGTCATCCAAAATACATATGGGCATTGATTGCCGAGGAAATGATAGCCAACTTCCCTGATCTTTTATCTGATACACAACCCTATAGCATCCAAGGTGCGGAATCAAAATTAGAAATATTCCATTAAGATAATTAGCGACTCTAGTATAAAACAAGATTGATTTTGGTTTTTTAAAATAAGCAACAAAATTTAAAAATAGACATAAAACAGTAAATTTACTCAATATGGCCGCCATTTTTTTAATTATTGTATCAACACGACTACGAAACGATTTGCATGCCAACAAAATAAATTCTTCTGACATTTTATTTTTTAGTCCTCAATAGCAGTCTTAAGCAAACCAATATTTCGATGGGAAGTTGCATTTGTCTTGTTTTCTAAAATACTCCATATAACATAATCATGGGGGTTAAAGTCTGGGCTTGATGGGGGTCAAAAAGAAACTCCGATAATTTCGGAAATTTTTTTTTTGTTTGGTTTCAGCGTTAAGCTGATCATAGATTCTTTGTCATTTCTTTCATTGCTCAATCATATTCAACTGAATTTTAATGAAAACTTGCTAAAATGATAGAGATAATCATAGAAATTTAGATTTATCGCTTTTTTAAAAAATCGGTATTATAAAAACGTTTTAAAAATTATTCCATATTTTGCTTTTGCACTCTGTAAATGATTTGGTAAATTTACTTGTTTCTTTATGGAGGCCTATCAATATGTTTCATTTAAAAGGCATTGAATACAAGTTCCAGCATCATCATCCTGGCCAGTGCAGATGCTTAATTCATTAGTGAATATTACTTTCATCCACTTGTCCAAACGCCATGAGTGTTAATCGGAAGCGCAATTTAACCATATTTTCTTCTGTTTGTGTGCTAGTGTTGGTTTTCATTTGACTTTTCTTTTATATACAAATCCCATTTCATTTAGTTGATTTTTTACAGTTCGAACACAAATACTGACTTCCATTTTGATCAATTTAATCTTAATTTGTCCTTTTATACATTCTCTATTTTCTGATCATATCATTTTAAGTTTTCTAACGCGACATTTTTATTTCTTTTTCGATATATCAAAATGTTTACTTTTTTTACAACCCTATTTCCTTTATATTTGTACGAAATTTTAGACACAGCTGAATGAGAACAATCAACATCTTCTGTCACACTTCATTGAGAATTGCTTTCCTGAATGATTTTATAGATTCTCTCAGTCAACCGTTCTCTTATTGGAGCCACGTTTTCCTTAAATTAGGTGTGCCCCAGTGCTTGTTGAGATGTGCAAGAAATGTTTTAACTGTATTTGATTTTTGGAAAGTAAATTACAAGATCCTTCTATGATTTCTCCTCACCATTCAATAACTCTAGTGGGTGTCCTCGTGGTGTAATGGTTAAAGCGATGGACTGCGGAATCGTAGTACGCGAGTTTCTACTCCAGTCACGCTATTACGTTCACTTTCGGGCAAATACCCTTGGCAATGGTATGAACCCCCTTATCCTCCCAGCTATGGGTTAAATAGTACCACTACTGTTCTTCTTGGAGAATGGATTTGGCATTAAATAACCTAAAAAGAGTTGATATGCCATTAAACAAAGATACCAAACCAAACCAATAACTCTAAAAAGTTTTAGTCTGTATTACTTGGAAAAATTAAACTATTAACTTGAATAATCATATTTCGATTGTTTAAGTAATAAACTCAACTCTCTCCACTCCTAGCACGTAGTATTTCTGATCGCTGCGTAGCTTAGTTTGAAAGCCGAATAAAATCTCTTTTTTTACACAGCGGTCGGAATGATGGGACGTTTCCAATTCAATCAGTTACAAGGCAGTTTCAATCGTCGATCATTCAGCTTGATATCCAAAAAGTGCTGAGTTTCTTAGAGGCATAAGAAAGAGGTGTTTCCCAAACCGATCACCTGAGGCAATCTCCTCCGGTGATTAATGTTCTGAACAGGATAAGTCGAACACTTATTCGGAAAAACAACGATACCAATGATTAAATATAACAGTTTAATAATTGTTTAACGAGGGATTTACAATCAACTATCGTATGGCAACTAAAGTTATTCAAAACTGAATACAGCGTCTAGAGGGGCTATATGTGAGTCGGTTTTAAGTTAACTTTAGCAACTTAGTGAAAAATCAGAGACATTCCCTGATTAGTGCGTATGTATGTGAGTTGGTGTTTTCTTTCTGTTGACTGTAATAATTACGTGTGTCTTTGCCTATCTCAATACGAGTCGTTTTATTCACTCCGTTGTCGAAATATCAACTAAACACGTAACAACAAACTCTATCATTATATGCACTTTTCTTCATAATCCAAATCTATTCACACACTGAAAATCCATCCCAAAACATCTGTTGTTCAAATCATCTTCAAGGGTCTCTTCCTCTACACTTACTAACCCAAAACAATATTCCAATATTGTCAGGCTGTTACCTCAATCCAGCCTTAAAATCCCCAACACGGTTTGAATTCTCCCTATATGAGGTCACTTCTCAACAATCAACCTGTTCACTGAGAAAACTACAAAAATGTCATTTTTCGCATTAGCCTGATCCAGAGTGTTTTGAAGAAAATTATAACTGTGATATTCTATCTTTTTTTTTGTTGTTTAATGGCATATCAACATTTATAGGTTATTTAATGCCAAAGCTATTCTCCTAGAAGAACAGTAGTGGTACTATTTAACCCATAGCTGGGAGGATAAGGGGGTTCATACCTTTCCCAAGGGTATTTGCTCGAAAGTGAACGTAATAGCGCGACTGGAGTACGAACTCGCTTACTACGATTCCGCAGTCCATCGCTTTAACAATTACACCACGAGGACACCCCCTGTGATATTCTCAAAAGGTAGATAACTCTGTTATATTACAATGCAACATATGCTTGAATGTTTAGCAATTCAATAAAAAGTGATTAGCGTCTAATCTGTTATTATTTTATTTTCTGCTAAATAAAAACTCCTTAGTGAGTAATTTGTAATTGTGCTAATTTCATAATCTTATGCAGCGATAGTAGCAGTCTGTAAAAGAAGCCTGAAGAAGTCTGTAAAAGAAACCTGAAGAAGTCTGTAAAAGAAGCCCGAAGAAGTCTGTAAAAGAAGCCCGAAGAAGTCTGTAAAAAAAGCCTGAAGAAGTCTGTAAAAGAAGCCTGAAGAAGTCTGTAAAAGAAGCCTGAAGAAGAAATTCTCAGACGTTTCTTTGCTGCTGCTGCTACAAAAAATTAAATGAAACTAATTTTTTGCGGGTAAATATGTTTTTATTTTCGTAATATGGATTTCTCTTTATGAATAATATAGTTGACGTTGATAAAAGGGGAAACGTTAATCATCTTCAGCAAAATTTGTTCGCCTTGCACCATCCCCAATTACACCAAAAATTAAATATAAATGTAGAATGAACGAGATTCCATAACATCCAGGCATTGAATAAATCTAGACAGGTTGACATGTCCTTAAAATCATATAATTAACTAGTCAAAGACCCTAATGACAAAGATGAAATTATGAAGTCAAAAGAAATATAGAATATTAAATCCGATTTTTAAAAAGACAGACAAATTTAAAACTGATCAAAAACGAACAATAAAAAATCAGAGAAAGAAAGAACAACAAGATAAAACGAGAAACATATAAAGAATAAACAACAAAAACAAGGAAATCGGAAAGAAAGAAAGAAAGAAAGAAAGAAAGAAAGAAAGAACGGGAAAGAAACTAGAAAGAAAGATAAAACAACAAAAACAACTAAAGAAAGAAAGAAAGAAAGAGGATGAAATTCGAAAGAAATAAAGATAAAACAACAAAAACAAGGAAAACGGAAAGAAAGAAAGAAAGAACAACAAAAGCAACAGAATAAGAAAGAAAGAAAGAAAGAAAGAAAGAAAGAAAGAAAGAAAGAAAGAACAAGGAAACATGAAAGAAAGAAAGAAAGAAAGAAAGAAAGAAAAGAAAAGTAGAAAGAACGAAAGAAAGATAAAACAGCAAGAACAACGAAATCAGAAAGAAAGAAAGGGGATGAAATTAGAAATCAAAAAAGATAAAACAACTAAAAGAAAGAAAGAAAGAAAGAAAGAAAGAAAGAAAGAAAGATAAAACAAAGAAATAAGAAAGAAAGAAAGAAAGATAAAACAAAGAAATAAAAAAGAAAGAAAGATAAAACAAAGAAATAAGAAAGAAAGAAAGAAAGATAAAACAAAGAAATAAAAAAGAAAGAAAGATAAAACAAAGAAATAAGAAAAAAAGAAAGATAAAACAACAAAAAACAAGGAAATCAAAAAGAAAGAAAAAAGGAAAGAAAGAAAGAAAGAAAGAAAAAAGAAAGAAAGATAAAACAACAAAAACAAGGAAATCGGAAAGAAAGAAAGATAGAAAGAAAGAAAGAAAGAACAACAAAAACAACAGAATCAGAAAGAAAGAAAGAAAGAAAGAACTGTATATCTAAATAACAACCATTCATCGGCAGTATAAAAAATATTAGATCATCTCCCACTCTAATAGTTTACATCAAAATTCGTCTACAAAATTGAAAAAGTCAAATGACTAAAATATGTTAATAGTCATCCAGTTAATAAAGTAAAATATTGCCAATGGAATTGGCTATAGGAAACACTGTTTAGAGTTGTATCGTTTACATTATAATCGATAGGATGGGTCCTTTCATGTCGTGGCTGTCTGCATCCAATTTTTTACAGACCACTACGCCCTGAACATTTTCTTTACCGGAGAGTCAGTGTCTTTCCTCTGCATGGAATGTCTTCTTGACTCGGGCATATAGTGGTTAATCCACGTTTAGCTGATTTCGAAACATTTTATTTTACTAAAACATTCTTCTCCGTATACATTAAACATTCTTCAGTAAATTTCGCATGGTTTACACTTTTTAGCCACCAAAAATCTGATGACAGAACTCTATTCAAACCTGGAACACTATTTTTGAATAGCCTCAAAACAAATATTTTTGTGAGATTAAAGTGATTTTTGCTATAAACCAATTCCTGGCTATGCAGAATTTACACGTATTCATTTTAAAAAAAATCACCTTATTTATTTAAAATCCCTCGTATATCTAATCCAATTATTATCCGAGGGCTACATTCGTTTATTTGAGAGTCTAGGTTTACCCGTTTAATGGCATATCAACCTTCAGGGGTTATTCAAAGTCAAAGCCACCCTTTTGGAAAGATACTAGAGGTAATTAACCCATAACTGGAGGGATATAAGGGCTCATACTTTTCTCAGAGGTACTTCTATTAGTTCGAAAGTCAATGTAACAGCCGGACTGGAGTTCGAAGTCGCTTACTACGATGTCGCACGACAGCATGTTAACCATAACGTTAGAGATTTTCCCTTCGTTTTTCTGAAATAATTAATACTTGTTTTAATCAGCCATTTGTGTCCGTTCTCGTCAAAATGCACCCAAACAAATGACAATTTCTTTTTTGGCTTATCCTGATCAAGAAAATGTCACATTTTGTTATACGTACCTGGTCGCTGATCCCCCACTATCGCGATATTGATGGTAGACGAAGTCTTGACCAGCTTTTTATCCCATTTTGTCAAATGGGGCTGCAGACTGCATTGACTGCACCTCTGCAAAGGGTTAGACCCCACTCGTCTCAAGACTGTCTTTAATGACATTAAATGGTATCTGATTGTGAAGCTCCAGTCCAAGAGCGTTTGGAAAATGTGGATTACTCTTTGGTTACCATTACTTCCTGGTCCACTGTAAATCTATTTCGTAGTACATGAAAGGGTCTCATCTATGGAACAAACAGAAATGTCAATCATTTACTAAGGATTATTATTGTGTTATATAATTACGGAATGATATTTTTTTTTATATTAATCATTTTTCGTTAATTAAATTTTATCATTCGGTTTGGTTGGGCTTTGAACTATTCGGTTTAGTGCAGGTGCTCACACACATTGAGTACAGTTCACGCTCGCACGCAGAGGATATGACAATCACAAATGTCATAATAAAAAATAAAATAATAGAAAATTGACTGGGGTGTGAATGACGTCATGCCCGGAAGCGATGGGCTGAGAATGTGGTGATTTCGAAAAAACAGTTGAGATTTGACTCTGGGCCGGGCCAGTCCAGTTGACTGTGGCGATGTAGAAACAGTCAGCATTGTAAAAATTGTGTCTCTCTCTCCTCGTGTCGAAAAACTAAAACTCAAGAAGTAAATGAACGTTTCGTGCCTGAACAACGGTTGGTCGTCAGTGTTTCGGTATTTTCCTGCGTCTGTATATTTGTGTAGTTGTATCATGGCTATACAACAATTGTTGCAATTTGAAACCATACAGATGTGTACAAGCTGTTTATATTACCTAAATAGAATTACTTATAATTAATAGTTAAATAATCACCGTTAATAATAAATACTAACTGTATCCAAATAATTGGTTAATACAAAATAGTATTCTTAGTATTAGATAGGAATACTTGAAACCATTTAATAAATAGAATTATTAGTATTAAATAACAACAATTGAAACCATTTAACTTTTGTGCAAACAAATGAACTCTGGCTCGATTAAAAGTGTTACAAACTATTCGCTAACAAATCCTGTATATATATATATATATATATATATATATATGAAAAGTAAATAAAGGATTGTAATTCGACAATATGTAGAAAAATTGATAACAACGATCCAAGTGGAAGGAGAGATTTACTGAGCGGTCGACACTATAGCGTTTCGGTTCTACTGAACCATCATCAGGATCATGAGGGTGATATTAACGATTTTAAGTCAACGATGGATGTTTAAAAATGCAAAATACAAAAACCTAGGGGAAAAAATTGTATAATAAAAAAAGTTGTGGTTAGAAGAGAGAGATTTTAAGGCAGTTATGTATCTGTTTCATTGGCCCAGCGGTTAGAGTGTTCGCCAATGGCCCGGGAGACCTGGGTTCAATCCCAGGTCGAGTCATACCAAAGACTTTAAAAATGGAACTTGATACCACCTTGCTTAACACTCAGCATTATAAGGTACGGTTCAAGGGTAAAGTGGAGCAATCCAGGGAATGGAGTAGCGCCCTCCCCTACACCTTGGTGTAGTAGCTATCGAAAAGGGAGCCTTCGGGTCACCCTCGACTATGGTCGCTAACTTTACTTACTTATGTATCTGTTGGGTAGGGTCAGTTCATCGGATTGGTAATTAGTGGAAGCGGCGATGATACCTTTTTACAAGCACCATGACTGACTTCCATAAAGGATTCTTACTTGGATCTTTGTTATCAATTTTTCTACACACACACACACACACACACATATATATATATATATATATATATATATATATATATATATATATATATATACGATTTGGTATTTAATAACCGAAAGAGTTAATATGCCATAAAACGCGATAAACCCAAATCAAACCAAAATCAAATGAAATCCTGCTTATAGAAAATCTTTTCCCTCTTAGTGATCGTTTAGAAATCTTTGGTAGAATATACAGACATATAGACAGAATTTGGCGTTAAATAACCTACAAAGGTTGATATGCCATAAAACCCAAACAACCAACAACCAAACTCCTCTGTGTATGTTCTTGTGACTAAGTTGGATGAGAAAATAGCAAAGTTCAATGGTCAACTTTACTGTACCAGTCGGGTCGCCACTTACCAAACCAAACCACTGATTCCTTCCTTGAAAATAGGGAGACCTCATATACATCAGAAAAAGACCCCGCCATACTTGATTACACTTACTAGAACTAAAAAGTTTTGAAAATGATATACTTTGAAACTGACCTCTGGCCCTTCTAATGGCGTAGATTTCTCTTTATGATGGAGATTTAGAAAATGACCTTTTCCTTCCAATTTAGAAATCCCTCTCTCTCTCTCTCTCTCTCTCTCTCTCTCTCTCTCTCTCTTTGTTTCTATCTGTCTCTGTCTCTGTCTCTCTTATTGTTTATTAAAATCTCTCTAGCTTGTTTAGCTATCTTTTTAATTCAACTATACCAGTATGCACATGAATTCATTCACATGCGCTACCTATCTTCACACACTCTCATACGTACACACTCGCATCCACACGCAAATACATAGATATTATGCCCAGTGCAGTAATTTACTAAACGTTTTGTTTTGATGACGCACAAGGCCACATGAATAGAGCACCCATTCCGCTCAGTGTAATATGCAGGAAATGGCAGTGGTAGCTTGAATTCCTATGTTGACATGTTTGCATTTCCCTTCGTACAGATACCCTCAAAAACGGCACGAACCTTCCTCTTTTCCAATCTTAGCACTGGGTAACAAGTAAAGCAGGCTGGGGTTTTTTTCAGCCTGGGTAAGGCAACTTGTCCAGGAGAATGAAAACTCTGAATTGGAAACAGGTATACTCTGTTAAAATTAACCTTGTATCATCTTGAAAATAACAGGGGGTTGAATAAATACGTACATACATATACATTACGCCTATACATACATACATATGTATGTTGGACATATATATATATATATATATAGTCATCCACAGACAGTCTGTTTCGTTGTATCACAACTCTTCAGTGTGGCTAGACACGTAGGACGCTTGAAGCTAGGATCGAAACGCGCCCAACTTTAAGTTAGACTTAATACCAGACCGCTCGACCAACAAGCATACCACTTCAGCTAGGGATTTATAAGGTATTATGTAGCAGCAGCAGCGTTCATTTGTTTACATTTTATACTTTACCAGATACCAGAAGGCTCAATTCGTTCGAAGAGCTTTGATTTATGCAAGCAGCAGCCGAAAATTCCTTTGCCAGAGTGCTCAACCCCCATGGGGGAGACGTCGAACTGAGACGGATATGCATTACAAAACCAATATATGTGCACCTTGGAACACAATATCTGATAATTTAACAATTGCTTGGAAATCACTCAATAATTTAATCATTATGAAAGAAATATATGCCTGATTGATTGATTTTAATGGCAAATCAACCAGTATCGGTTTATTTTAAGCCAAAATGTTAGAGATTCACGTTCATTGTACATTTATATTACATTTTTTGTAGTTGTTTCTGAAGAGTTTTTTTTATTGCTCACGGTCCAAGCGAATACAAAATAATTTCTTTAAAGATCTCTTTTACCTATAGATGGGATCCTAACAAGTACAATTGCTGCGGATCAGAAAAGACATGGGAGTAATGGCAATGAAAGAGTACTCAACCTTCCCTGGATTAGCAGAACTGGATCCTGGCAATCAGATGTATTTTAAACCATTTTTTTCTATTGGGGAGGGCTTTCTTAACTCTCTGGATTCTGAGCTGCATTGACAGAGCTATGATATATAGACGTTTACCTTAGATAAATGATATATGTCTAAAAGCAGACAAAAACATGAATTGGTTGGTGGTTTTTTTTATGGCATATTAACCCTTTTGGTGCCATTTAATGCCGAATTAATTCATTTTGATTCAAACAAATTGGTCTAGTATAAGTACAGCTCTGTTTACACACAGTTAAATGTCAAAACAGTTCTATTTCAAACAATTCAGTTTAGTATAAGTACAGAGGGTTTTTTTGTTTTTTTGTTTTGTTTACACTCAGTTAAATAGGAAAACAGTTAATTTCAAACAATTCAGTTTAGCATAATTACAGTTTAGTTCATTTTTACCCATAGATCGGACCCTATCAGCTGCTGCCACTCCGGGCCTGAGTGAACCTAGGAGCGATGACAATGAAGGCGTTCTCTGAATTACCCAAGCCTCCCCAATACCTGAAGACTCCCCATCAGATTGTTTAGTGTCATAATTAGAACACTCGTGATGGGAGTTTTACCTCTCTGCAGCGATACAGTCGGTGTATTCTGCAGCCCCAACCGGCTGGGCCATTCGTTGCGGGGGAGTCTTACTCTTCTGCAGAGATGCAGTCAGTGTATTCTGCAGCCCCGCCCCAGCTGGAAAAGCCAAATAAAAAGGTGGACAAATAAACGTCCTGCTAGAGTTGGGGCCGGATGGAGACTTGAGTGCTCAAAAGCTGGACTCTACATGAAACCAGACGTCAGAAAGGATTTATTGACGGCAGAGCTTTTTGCACCGCCCTTGTATAAAATTATACATGTATATTATTTGTTTAGATCTGTTGTTTGTGCATATGTCTTGCTCTCTAAGCTGTTCTCCATCCAAGTAATATTTACATAGGCCTGTTTCTGATGTGAAATAAAGCAACAAAGAATTTCTTACAGATTTTGACTTCCTTTCTGGAAGCTCTGGATGCTTGGCAATATCTCCAACTGCAAATTGTTAAATTCTTTTTCTTTTCTTTTCTTTTTTTTTTGTCTTCTTTTTATTGCTTTTTTTTGGTCAATTTCTTCATGTTTTATTTATTTGTTTATTTATTTTTTTCGGTCCAAGAGATTCCAATCTACCACACTGATTGAGTGCCACTGAACGGTCTGCTGTTTCTAAGGCGACAGTCGGTTTCTATGGAATTAAATTCGTCTTTGATGAAGAAGACGAGCGAAGAGCAGAATCGCGAGATGCACTTGTTCGCTGTCACACACACACGCACACACACACACAAGCACGCACGCACGCACACACACGGACACACACAAATCTATTTCTGCCTATTTGCGTTCTCTCTTTCTCTTTCCCTCTCTCTTTCTCACTCTCTCTCTCCATTTCCCGCTCACCCTCTCTCTCTCTCTCTCTCTCTCTCTCTCTCTCTCTCCATTTCCTGCCCGCCCTTTCTCTCTCACACACACGCACACACATTCTTACATACACATACTTACATACACACACCTTATCTCTTTCTTCCCTCTCATTCTTACTTGCTTTCCTTTTACCTATCACACACTCCTTCTTTTACGATTTCACAGTGCCCCCCTCAATCACGCTATTCCTGTTTTGATGTCAATCCATTTATCTAGTTAGATAGATACTAAATAAACTGAGATAGATAGACAGATAGATAGGACAGTCGAAGATAGATAGATAGATAGATTGGAACAAATATAGATAGATAGATAGGACAGTCGAAGATAGATAGATAGATAGATAGATAGATAGAAACAAAGATAGATAGATAGATAGATAGATAGGACAGTCGAAGATAGATAGATAGATAGATAGATAGAGAGAGAGAGAGAGAGATAGGAACAAAGATAGATAGATAGATAGATAGAGAGAGAGAGAGATAGGAACAAAGATAGATAGATAGATAGAGAGAGAGAGAGAGAGATAGGAACAAAGATAGATAGATAGATAGATAGATAGATAGGAACAAAGATAGATAGATAGATAGATAGATAGATAGGACAGTCGAAGATAGATAGATAGATAGATAGATAGATAGATAGATAAAACAGCCGGTTCCAATATTTTTATCTCAAATTTCATTCTTGAAACAATAATCTGTCACTCAAATCCTGATGTTCTTTCTTTTTTTTTTTTTTTCTTTTTTTCTGTCTTTACTTGCCTCTTTATCAAAGCATTTATATCCTGCGATGCCAGCTGTTTATCTTTCATAGTGAGATATGATTATATTCGTAATTCGCAAAGCTTATACCTATTTAAATGTGATCAAAAAGTATCGAGACTAAAGTTTTAGTTTTTTTGTTTTACTTTAGAATTTGAAATTTAGATTAAAAAACAAACAAACTTGTAAACAACAGATACTTAGATATAAAAGTTGATTATATCAAAACAGGCCTACCTAAGTCCTCTGAGGCCGACTGTACCACTTTAGAGGGGTAAGGCACCCCTCCTCGACGAATGTCCTGGAATATGACACTAAACTATCTGAAGGCGAGTGAATGTGGAGTATCCCTTTATTACCATTACTCGCAGGTCAACTCTGAACCGGTGTTGTACTACCAGTCAGGCTCCTATCTCTGTGTCAACGTTTACCAGGGCGAAAACAAATGATTGATGTTAAATTGAATTATTAGTGTTATATAGCAATAGTTGAAACCATTTAAGTGTGTGCAAACGAATAAGCAATTTTGAGTAAAATTATTATTTTATATTTATGTACAGAGATTTTTTTTTTCTGTAAGTTAAAAAAGGTGGGGGGTGAAGAAGGAAAAAGGAAGAAATGCATACCGGAGTGAACAAATAGCCGAATAATGACGTCATTGTGACAAAGAAGCAAGAGTAAAGTGGCCTCCCGATTTTAAAGGAAAGATTTAGAAGTCATCAGTAGAGCTTAGCTCTGATTGGCTGTTGCAAAATTATATATAGTGCCATTTCTGTGGTCATTTTTTTTTCTTGTGTGGATGTGCAGGTTAGCCGCCTGGATGGGAGTCGGAGTAACTGGGTCATTTGGGTGAGGGGGTCTGATGTTGCAAGACCCGAAAACCTCTATGAACCCAAAGGAAACATCACTGATGACCCATCCCGATGCATCAATGAAGATATATGATATAAAATAAAAATAGTGTTGAATAGCAATACTTGAAACCATTTGACTGTATACTAATAAATGACTAATATTTGATAGAATTATTACTGTTGGTAATATTTTAAATCATTTAACTGAGCGCAAGGAAAATAGTTCTGGCTCATTTAAATATCTTCCTACTATTTTTTCAAGTAATATATATATATATATATATATATATATATATATATATATATATATTTCCTAATCTAATATCTACCATTATTCACGGTACAGAAAAAAAAACCCTGACCAGGAACAAGAGAAATAAGTATCTCGAATCACCGCCCAGGGGAAAAAGAAAAAATTTTTGGATCAAAAAGAAAGAAAAGGCCAACCTCGTCCGACCCCTTGAAAAAAATCAAGGGATACACAGTCAGTGGTCAAAAGAAAACCAAAAAACCCTCCGCGAATCCTGCAATTCTACAATTACTAAAGTGCTCAACACCAGACAATGGAACCCATTATAAAATTAACCTAAATCGCGAGTCAAAAATCTTCTACTAAAGTTTCACCTTAATGGATCATCAGGAAGCCTAAATTCGATTATATATATATATATATATATATATATATATATATATATATATATATATATATATATATATATATATAGTCATTCACAGACAGATCTGTTTCGTTCTATCAGAACTCATCAGTGTGGCTAGACATATTAGCTTCAGGGAGTGGGGATCGAAACCCGGTTGACTATATATATATATATATTATCCAAAGCCAAATCAAACGATGGTGAAAACGATTCTATTTTAGAATCTTCTTTCTTCAATATCTATTAAATTCAAAATCCACTTGAGAACTCAATGTAAAATGATAATAATAAATTAGAACGCCGATCAAATAATTCCATATAAAAGAAAACCCTTCAAAAATTACTCATATTTTGTAATAATATTTATTTCAGCAGAACCTATATTTTTAAATGTTAGATCTGCATCTTCAGTCTGAAGATGCATATCTAGCATCTAAAAAAATAGGGCCTACTAAAATAAATATTATTACAAAAAAATTTGAGTGATTTTTTAAGGTTTTTCCTTATATATATATATATATATATATTATAAGAGTGCTCGTTGTCACTCAATCGCTCTGTGGGTATATGTCGAACCAAGTTCAATATAATATGGAGAGTGCTCAATATATAGGATAGAGCTATTATAAAATAATAATAGATAAATGTATATTAGACATATATATATATTTAATCTATGGAAAATAGTCTGCAACCCTGGGTTTCATGGACTTTGTTATAAAACAACAATCATCAGGTTGTTATCTTCTTAACTGCCTGATGATTGTTGTTTTGCTTAACACTCCATGAAACCCAGGGTTGCAGTCTATTTTCCATGGATTATATATATATATATATATATATATATATATATATATAATATATTCATTTGTTATTATATATATATATATATATATATATATATATATATATATATATATAAAGGATTTGGCATTAGATAACTCAAAACGGTTGGTATGCCAAAGCTAAAAGGACCAACTCCAATTAAAGAAAATATGAAACCAGTTTCAATATATTTTTTACCGAAATATCTTTGACAAAGCACAGTAGTCTCCCTACCCACGAAATCTAGCCACCTGTGAATTTTTCTTCGTCACTGAAATTGAAAATTCGTAATGAGTTTATAAATTCGAGAACGTAAAAGACATTGAAAGAAATACCACAGTTCAGAGTATAAGAAAATGTTGTGGTTTGTGATTTTTTTTGTTTAATAGGACATCAACTTTCGTGGTTGATTTAATGTCGATGTCCTCCTTGTTGAAAGGCTGTAGTTACTGTGCCTGTCTCAGAACTACTGCATGGGCCCACAGCAAATGCATGGAAAAAGAGCAAGAGGGGAACTACAAAAGAATGCCGCGTGATGGTTTTTAAAAAATCTTGGAAGCAGCACTTGTATTTACCTCCCATCTCACAAACCACCCGTTAAAGCGATGGACTGCGGAATCGTAGTAAGTGAGTTCGTACTCCAGTCGCGCTATTACATTCACTTTCGGGAAAATACCCTTGGGAAAGGTATGAAGCCCCTCATCCTCCCAGCTATGATTTCAATAGTACCACTACTGTTCTTCTAAGAGAATGACTTTTGAATTAAATAACCTACAAAGGTTGATATGCCATTAAACAAACCAAACAAACCACCCGAGTAAGAAGAGCAAAACACACTTAGCACTGATGGAGAAATAAAGACGAACTCATGACTTGCGTTTTCTTATTGACTCCTAGAAATGGACGCGGCAGTGTTAGTCAACTCGAAAATATTTATAGCAGCTCTGTGCAGACACCAGATGCCGTCTAGATCCTATTTACTAACCCCTCCGCTTAGGCAGGATATGACGCAAGGTTAATTTTTAAGCGGAGTTTAACAGGTTTGAATTCAGAGTTTTCCTTCTTCGAGACTAGTTGCCTCACCCAGGCTGAAGAACATAGTCTGTCCTACTATTTACCCATAGCTGGATGGAAAATATAGGATTCATACCTTTCCCAAGGGTATTAGTGCTATGTGAAATGCAATCAGCCTCGTCTAGGATTTGAACTCGTGTCACCGTGTCCATTTCCTACGACGATAACCATTACACCACGGGCACCTCTAGATGACCGGTCCGGAGTGATGGGCGATACCGACAGATGGCGGGAGAGTCAGGGTACTCTCTGCTATCAGTATGACTTGTTAACAATCAGGAGTAATAAAAGAGTTCATACTTTTTAAAATGGTATTAGTTCGAAATTAGAAGTAATCACGCTGCTGAAGATCGAACTCACTTATTTCACAGCCGAGCACGTTAGCCATTACGCCACAGAGATCTTCTCCTCAACATAATAGTTTTTGATGTGCTTCGACAAATTAAAAACTAACTCGAATACAAGTGTTGAATGATAATGGAGCTATTTTGAAGAAATTCCTGTTCTGTTAAAAACTACTGTCTTCTCTTAAATAATTCAGTCTGGATACTTTTGAGACACATCTCGGATAGAAGGACGGGCTAGCAAACAGACAAATAGCGACAAAGATAGAGAAAGTTAGAAAGAGACTTGGAGATTGAATTTTCAGATGAAACGTTATTTCAAATAAAATTTCATCTGACGATTGTGTATTCTATTCTGTGAAAGACATGTTTGGTTTGGTTTGTTTTCGTTTCACGGCATATCAAACTCCGCGGTCATTTAATGCCAAATCAAGTTTTAAAAAAGGGGGAAACGGAAAGGTCTGTTATGTCGGAATTTATTAGTAGGGAAATGGTTTGTAGAAAGAATATGGTTTTGCTCGAATTTTATTTGTAGAGAATCGTGTTGTAGTAAAAATGATTTTTTAACAGTTCGTGGAAAGGATCAGATTTTTTAAAGTATTTCTTGTAGAGGAACAGTTTGTAGGAGAAATTTGGTCTTCCTGAAATTTCTTTTAGATTTTCCGTATATATTTATCGCTTTTTGGAATGAGATTACATTTTTTTATTTCAATATTTTGGAACAGTTCCTTCATATCGTTTGCGCTGTAAAAGGTTTCTCTTATATGGTCAAGTCGGTACATGCAATGAGGATGTGTTTTATTGTGTATTTGGTCACATTGGCTGCTGATTTGCTTTAAGTAAGTAAGAACGTGTTGTACTGGCATGAACTATACGAACTCTGGACAAGATAACTTCATCTTTTCGATTTTTTTTCTGTAACCTTGTTTTCATTCCTCCAATGTGTATTTAAGAAAGACATACGAAACTGACAGTATTAATATAATGCTAGGGAAGTGAGATCATAATTTCTTTTAATTTTTATACTACTCTGCTGGTCAGCATTTGAGCACTTTTTGTTTATTACACACTTCTGAAACGACTATTTAGGTTCTATAGAACAAGTGAACACAAGTGGCAATTGTAGAGAGATGATGCTGTTTGAGATAAAACTTTCAAACCTTGGCAGTTTCGATTTGCTATCCAGAACAGCATCATTCAGACATAAGATGGAATAAGCACGAAAAGCTGTGTTACAATTACAGGTTGACGAGTCTTAAAAATTGTTTCAACAGCAAAGGCACGATGTGCACCAGTCCAAGTCATGATCCTTGCCCAGTCAGCTGGGGCTGTAGAATACACTGACTTCACCTCTGCAGAGGGGTAAGACCCACCCAACGAGTGTCCTGGATATGACACTAAACAATCTGATGGTGAGGTTCCAGCAGTACTGGAGCTTTGGGTAATGCGGAGTACCCCTTCATTGCCATCGCTCCAAGCTCCACTCTGGCCCGGAGTGGTAGCACCTGATAGGGCCCGATCTATGGGTTAAATAGATCTAACAGCATACTTATACTAAAGTGAATTGTTTGAGTAAACTGAATAGCTTGAAATAGAAATGTTTTTGACAATTAAACCATAATTACATTTAAACTGTGTGCTTATGCTTAACTGAATTATTTCAAATAGAACTGTTTTTTGACATTAAAACTGTATTTACACTTAACTGAATTGTTACATATAACTGCTTGAATAGTTTGAAATGGAAATGTTTTTGACAATTAAACTGCGTACTTATGCTAAACTGAATTGTTTTAAATAGAACAGATTATTGACATAAAAATGGATTTGGCGTTAAATAACTGGGAGGATAAGGGGGTTCATACCTTTCCCAAGGGTATTTGCCCCGAAAGTGAACGTAATAGCGAGACTGTAGTTCGAACTCACTTACTACGATTTCGCAGTCCATCGCTTTAACCATAACACCACGCTGATTTTTTTCCTCCACAATCTGAAGAAAAAAATAATTTTCATTTTCCATTTCATATACTCTGGGTCTCTCTCTCTCTCTCTCTCTCTCTCTCTCTCTCTCTCTCTCTCAATATATATATATATATAAGTAAAGTTGGTGAGCTTAGTCTAGAGTGACCCGAAGGCTCCCTTTTCAACAGCTACTACACCAACGTGTAGGAGAGGGCACAACTCCATTCTTTGGATTGCTTCACTTTATTCTTGGTCCTTACCCTATAGTGCTGAGTGCTCAGCAAGGCGGCATCACGTACCATTTTCTGAGTCTTTGGTACGACTCATCCTGGGATTGAAAACCAGTTTTCCGGACCCATGACGAACACACAACTCATTTAGTCAATGGCCCGGTGATATATATATATATATATATATATATATATATATATATATATATATATATATTGAAACATGTTTGCTTAAATTAGACAGACACTTCTTGTCCGCCAATTTTATCCTTTAGCCCTTCGAGTCTTCGCATGAGTCGTCTGACCTCTGAATGGAATGAATTTAAGAAGGGGCCGTATGTTTCCAATGTAGTTTCAGCCCCTAGCTAAAGCCATCTTCGTGGATAGTGAATAAGAAAATGTCAATACAATGCTGAGTCATATACATAACGTTTATATAACGACTAGGGGGAAGAAAACTAGGAGAGGAATTTAAGGAAAAGATTTTACTAGATGTAACCTGTATTGGCGGGAAAAATGCTATCAGCCTTGTAAAAAAAGAAAATGACTCACAATCATATATATATATATATATATATATAAGTGTGCGCGTGTGTTTGAGAGAGAGAGAGAGAGAGAGAGAGAGTGTGTGTGTGTGTGTGTGTGTGTGTGTGTGTGTGTGTGTGTGTGTGTGTGTGTGTGCATATATGTATTTGTGTATTTTTTAGATTTTATTTAAGTCTGTTGTGAACTTGTTTTTTGTTTTTTTTTGTTTTTTGGGTTTTTTTTTTTTTTTTTTTTTTGCAACCCCGTAGTTTTTTAATGGGGATTACTCGAACATTCGGAAATTTGATAGGTTCTGAAATTTGGTCAGGTAAGGTTATTTGGTTTAATGGCATATCAACTTTTAATGTTTATTAAATGCCAAATTCTGATTATATATATATATATATATATATATATATATATATATATATATATATATATAATGATTTTTACGTGAATTCTTTGTCAGTAAAGTTTTGAAATCATACCGAGCTGATTTGTTTACACATAGTTTAATAATTTCAACCATTGCTAATCATTGTTCGGAAACAATTAAATAGTTTAAAAAATTGCTAACTATCACTAATTACTTTATTTGCTCACAGTTAGATT
Organism: Sepioteuthis lessoniana; assembly: GCA_963585895.1. Taxonomy (NCBI): domain Eukaryota; kingdom Metazoa; phylum Mollusca; class Cephalopoda; order Myopsida; family Loliginidae; genus Sepioteuthis; species Sepioteuthis lessoniana. Next base: position 101,007,748 of record OY757914.1, read on the forward strand.
GTTTCAACTATTGCTATCTATCACAAATTATTTTATTTGCTCATAGTTAAGTAGTTTCAAGTATTGTTCCCGTAAGAAATATTTTTCACGCAGTCAAATAGTTTTAATGACTGCTATCAAGCATAAATAGATTTATTTGCGTTCAGTTGAATAGTTTCTAGTATTATTACCTAGCACGAACAATTCTATTTAACATTATTCATTCATTTGCACATAGGGAAATAGTTTTGAGTATAGAAAATAATTAGATATCTCTATTTGACCCATAGAAATGATCCTAGCAAGTACTGCATTTCCAGGTCAGAGTTTACCAGGGAGTAATGGCAATGAAAGAGTACTCCATATTCTCCAAATTCTAGGACTCGAGGCTCATCATCATATTGTTTAGAATCATATTCAGGACACCCGTTTTTGGGGAGACGTACCCTCCTTCAAAGATACAGTCGGCGTATTCTAAGGTCTCAGCCGACTGGGCTACTGAAGTTCGATTTGAAATTCTCGTGGAAGAAATTTTAGCATATTGATAATATTTTTTCTTGAATTAAGTGCATCCTAGGGAATAGAATTAAACACAGCATCAGCCAGTCTTCCTGAATATTTACATGAAAAAATCTTTTAAACAAATATTCCGATTTTTCTATCCCTAAAAGTATTTTAAATATTTTCATTTGTCACTGGGATTAAGCACAGTAGCACTTTTTGTGAAAATATTGAGAGCCGTTACAGATTCGATAATCTTTATAAAAAGGTTTCAACTGCAAAAGCTCAGTGTTCACCAGTCCAAGCCATGATATCGATTGATCTCTTGTCAAAAAATATTAAGACATTGTCTAAATGGATCTACCATTGCCAATTGTTTAAGTTCGCTTGCAGAATCGTCGTTCTATCTGTATCTGCGATATCTTAACTTATATATTTATGCTCTATCACCGATATTGATCACTATATATAAATATAACAAACTATATATATATACATATATATAGTTTGTTATATATATATATATATATATGTGTGTGTGTGTGTGTGATTAGGCCGCAATTTTACTTTTAAGCATGTTTGATTAAATGATAAAGACACATTGTGTCTAAATAATTCTATTAGGATCATTTCAAGTTTCATGAAAAGTGCCTTGGGTTTTGGTTGAAATTGGTCGATGAATTTAGCAAAATTGTCTCGAGCGCTTTCAGACACTTCTTAGGCCATCGTCAGAAGTTTTTTGTATATGTAAAGAGTATTATTTAAGAGTCTTTTAAAAACTTTAAAGCTTTTTTTTTATAACAATACAAAATTACGTAAACGCAAAATTGAATTAAACTGAGATGCTGATGATATCGAAAGAATCTAAATCAACAGAAATAGAATATTATCAAGAAAAACAGAATATATATATATATATATATATATATATATATATATATATATATATATATATAGGTATTATTCGGCCCAGTTAAACCAGAGTTGGGAGTAATTCCTTCAGGACAAGAAAATCATTCAGGAGCTGAACTGAAAAACATGATGGAAATAAATTTATAATCCTAAATTAACCGGTCTTTGGTTTTTTCTTAAAGAAATATATATATATATATATATATATTTCTGGTTTGTGAACGCTTAGATAGAAAGATAGATAGATAGATAATATCCACAGATAAGTACTCTTATAAAAAAGATTTCATGAAAGGTTAATTTACCTCAAAACCAAAGACTGTATTTTTTTTAAATTTCAATTTTATCAATTCTATCATGGGAACATTATACAGTTAAAACAGATATGATTAAATATTATTTCTGTTGGGTATCACCCACCTTTTTCTACATAATAAACTAGTCCATCTGCCATATATAGCAGTAGCTACAAATACCAGGGCAGACAAGAAGGTGAACGGGGGGATGGGAGGGCAATCAAACGGGGGATTTTTCCTTTGTTTTTGTATATATTTCGGGTTTTTTCTCCCATTCCCATCACACTCATTGTAAATAAATCATACATGTAAATAAAATCATTAATGAATCTCGGGATTTTAAGTAAGACTTCTTCATAGAGCAAAAGTGGTATTTTGGTGATTGCAGCGCAAAAGGCGATGGACGAATGGCTTTATATTGTATTGTTGGATGGGTCGGCGATAGCTAGGTCTCCTTAGTTTATATAGAAAAGTATGACCGCTCCCTTCCCCTCCCCAAAAACTTCAAGGCCTTGTGCCTTCTGTGTATCATACGCAGGAATAAAGCAGACAAGAAGGTGAAGAGCAGCTTCTAACAGGAATAGTATTAGAGCGTTGGAGACTGGAGATCGCACTAGATCACCTTACTTGCTACCGTAATAACGGAAGCCAATACTATCGTTGGACTATATCTTTATTCTGTATTCACTAATCCTATGTTCTTGTCTACTAATAGTCTCTCTATTGTATATAATTTTTCCTGAGAATATATCTCTATTTCCTCTCATATCGTGGTTTGTCCTTTATTTAATATAACAAGCGTTCACTAACCAGAATGCAATAATTTTATACCAAATTCTACGTCATTAGAACTCTGTAACCAATAACAAATTTATAAAACTTTAGTTAAAAGATAAATTTGCATAAACATATACATATAAAAAGTGAGTACTCATTCTGGATTCATACATATCCTAATTCGTGGTTAAACATTTTCAAAGCTCTAGAGTTCAGTTTTAAAATATACCAATTAATATAATAATATAATTATGCAAAACATTTATAATATAATAATACAATTATAAATGGCAATAATATAAAAATAGGACTAATATAAGGAAAATATAATAATATAATACTACCAAATAATAATAATAATAATATAATGATAGAGTAATACCAAATAATGAAGAGATGTTGATATAATAAATGACAATTTTTTTTTCATCATACAACGTGTGAAAGCACGTGCGATACCCTATCCTCATCAGCCGCCAACCAGGGTTAGTTAGCTCAATGCGGCTAGAGATGTTAATATGATAAATGACAATAATATAATTGTAATAATAATACAAAAATAAAATTATAATACCAAATAATAATAATAAAATAAATGTCAATAATATAATAACGATAACATTATAATTATACAAAAAAAAACAGTAAAGTTGGTGACCTTATTCGAGTGTGAACCGAAGGCTCCCTTTTCAATAGCTACTACACTTAGGTGTAGGGAGGTCGCTACTCCGTTCGCAGGATTTCTCCACGTTCCCCTTGACCCTCACCTTATAATGCTGAGTGCTAACCAAAGTGGCATCAAGTACCATTTTTTGAGTCTTTGGTATGACTCGCCTTGCGATTAAACCTTGGTCTCCCGGACCATTGGTGAACACTTTATTCGTTAGGCCAATGGCCAGGTGCAATAATTATATAATAATACCAAATAGTAATGATATAACAATATGATAGTGGCCTATGGGAAGAGTGCCCGCTAATAGTCCGGAAGACCGGGGTTCAATCCTTTGTCGAGTTATACTAAAGACTCAAAAATGATACTTGATGCCTTATTGCTTAACAGGTGTGGATCAAAGGTAAAGTGAAGCAATCCAGGGAGAGGAGTAGCACCCCCCTACACTTCGGTGTAGTAGCTATTGAAAAGGGATCCTCTGGGTCACCCTCGACTACGATCGTCAACTTTACTCTTTTATACAATAATAATAATAATGTAATAATAATATAATAAATGACAATAATAATATAATATTCATAACAATAATATGATAAAAATATAATGATATAATTATACCAAATAATAATAATATGATAATGAAATTATACCAAATAAGAGTAATATAAAAATAATATAAATGACTATAATATGATAATAGCACTAATATAATAATAATAATAATAATAATAATAATGATAATAATAATAATACCAAGTAATAATAATATAATAACACCAAATGATAATAATATCATTAATATAATATATATCATAGTAAATAACAATATAATAATAATAACAATAATTTAATAACAATACAATAATATGATAATTTCAAATAATAATATGATGATATAATAAATGACAATAATATAATAATAACAATAATGTAATGAAAATATAATAATGTAATAATACTGCATAATAATGAAATGATAATATAATACATGGCAATGATATAGTTATACCAATAATAATATAGTAATACCAAATATAATAAAACATTGATACCAAATAATGTCTATGTTAACAGAACAATGACCAACAGGATTTAAATTCTTGTCATCTTTGTTTTAGAAGAAAATTAAATTCTCATCAAATGATATATCTATATATATAATTATGTGTGAGTTGGGTGTATGTGAGAGAGAGAGAGAGAGAGAGAGAGAGGGTGAGAAAGAGAGTGAGATATCACGTGGTTGGCGTACGAGGATCATTAAATAAGTTTCCAGACTTTTTTTGTATGGCCACTTTTATTGATAGTACATACATGAAACTCTAGTCCCCTTCGAAGTAATCTCCTCCGGCTGCAATGCACTTGTTGCACCGTTCCAACAACTTCTGGAAGGCCCCATTGAAGTCCTATTGTGTGAGCGTGTCAATGACCTTCATCACAGCCTCTTTCATCTCCTTAATTGTCTCATAACAACAGCCTCTGAGCTTAGGGAATAACCAAAAGTCACATGGAGCAAGTTCTGGACTATAGGGATGTTGAGGAATTGAATTGATGCCCATCTTGGCCAGACAAGGATGGAGTTGTGGAGTGGTGTATTGTCCTGGTGGAAATGCCACTGACCCGATTTGAAGAGTGCTGGCACCTTCCGACCGAATCTCCTCCTGAACTCATTTAAAACCTCAACATAGTAACCCTAACCGTTTGGCCAATCAACTCTGGTGTATTGACTTTCATACTCCTCCCACATCTCTCATCATCCCTCACAGACGCTCTGCCTTCCTTAAATCTCTTATGCCACTCAAAAACTGATGCTTGATTCGTGCAAATGGTCCAAAACAGTCTGAAGCATTCCATACGTTTCTGTGGCATTTTTTCCAAGTTTAAAACAGAATTTTATTGCCTATCATTCTTCTAAAGTGTCCTAACGTCCAGATGGCATTTTTGAAAATCACCAACTGTAACAATCAGGCTTTAGTAGGGTGTAATCCAATAGCTGCTGTAGCTGTTCCTTTGAACCTGAAATCATAAAAATTGGCCAGTCATCTCATAAGATGTATAGCAATAACATAGTGAATTTTCAAGAGTCTACGACAATCTTAAATGCCGTTACAAAAAAGTCTGTAAACTTATTGAATTCACCACGTAATCTCTCGTTACTGAAATTGAAATCGGCCGCCCAAGTTTAAATTAGGGAGGAAGCTATGTTTAAATTTCCCTTGCATCTTGGAAAACAACGGAATTATCCGCTCTGTGAGCGGGGCTTATAATACGCCCTTGTCGAGGGTAAGACCTTTCTCAAAAAAGGGGGTGGTTTTATTCTAGGTTTGATAACCAAACTGCGTCAGACGGTAAGACTGCAGTTCTGGAGCTCTACGAAGCGTGGAGTACCCTTTCAGTTTCAGATCCACTTTGACCTGAAGTCGTAGTGCCTCTCTGTGTCCCATCTATGGGTCAAATAGATAAGTTTGAAAATCATTCATATTCTATAGAAACGTTTGCATGTCCTGTACACTGAGCGTGGTTCCTTAACATGTCGGTCTTGTGTGGGGGGGGGTGTCCTCGTGGTGTAATGGTTAAAGCGCTGGACTGCAGAATCGTTGTAAGCAAGTTCGAATTCCAGTCGCGCTATTACGTTCACTTTCGGACAAATACCCTTGGGAAAGGTATGAACCCCCTTATCCTCCCAGCTATAGGTTAAATCGTACCTCTACTGTTCTTCTAGAAGGATTTATTTGAAATTAAATAATCCAAGAAGGTTGAAATGTCATTAAACAAACCTTAACCTGTCGGTTTAAATAACCACTGATAGGTTGACATGCCGTTAAAATCAATCAATTAATCAAGTGCAAATTTATTCTTCTCGGGTTAGTATGGTCTTGGATGCGGTCTAGACTTGAGAGAGCAACTAATTAAGGAGAAGGGCAACACCCTCTGCCAACACATGATGTGCCAGCGTGATCGGGTAAGGCCGAGGGAAAGACCTGCGTTTTCGAGTGGACTGAGAAAAAAAAAGGATGAAGAGGATGTGAGCATCTGTGTATAGGCATGTGTATCTGTGAGTCTGTGTATTCGTGTGAGTATAATTACAAGTGATCGATTCACATAATTAAATTTTTTCATCTGTCATTGTCAATATCTTACCACATAATTTGCCATAGAATAAAAATACAATTATCTTTTCTTTATTATATAAAAATTAAGAATTTACAATGAGCATACAGTATTAATATATTCGACAAGTGTGCTAAAACAATTTAATTATAATCGCGCTTTCTTGTTTGTATTTCTCCTTATAATTATCTCTGAGCGAATCAACAAAAAAAAAGGTTTAAGCAATATTTTTTTTAATGAGTTCCATTGATAAAACAAGAGTTTTTAGTGGTTAACTCACAATTATTGGTGTAGTCACTGACATTCTCGCATTAAAAAAAAATCGTTAATCTAAATTTTGTTTACAGATTTAATTCATCAATTTGAAAAAAAAAAAAAACGAAGCAAAATAAAACATGGGAGGCGCTCGTAGTGTAACGGTTATCGACATTCTAAGTTTAAATGAGATTCACGTTTTATAAATACTCCTGATAAAGTTATGAATCCATATATTCTTCCAACCCAACAATGCGTAAATATAAGGGTCAGATAGGGCTCTCTACCCTTGGTTTCGTTTGGTTTTATGGTATATCAACCATTGTTCTGTATTTAATGCTAAATCCTGTTTTTACATGTACAAGGATCATTAAATAAGTGTCCAGATTTTTTTTTTTGGTATGGGCACTTTTATTGATAGTACACTCATGAAACTCTAGTCCCCTTCGAAGTAATCTCCTCCGGATGCAATGCACTTGTACTGTGCAACAACTTCCGGAAGACCCCATGGAAGTCTTCTTGTGTAAGAGTGTCAATGACTTTTGTCACAGCCTCTCTCATCTCCGCAATTGTCTCATAACAACAGCCTCTGAGCTTAGGGAATAACCAAAAATCACAGGGAGCAAGGTCTGGACTATAGGGACGGTGAGGAACTGTCTTGATGCCCATTTTGGTCAAATAGTCTGTGACAAGGATGGAATTGTGGACTGGTGCATTGTCCTGGTGGAAATGCCACTGGCCCGATTTGAATAGTGCTCTAGGAATCTCTTGCTGAACTCCCTTAAAACCTCAACATAGTATTCCTTGTTGACTGTCTGTCCAGTGGGAACCCAGTGCATGTAGATCATGCCAGTGCTGTCAAAAAAAAGGATCATCAAAAGTTTATAGGTGGATTTGCTCCCTCTGACGTTCTTGGGTCTGGGAGAGCCAGCATTCTTTCACTGGGAACTCTGTCTCTTGGTCTCAGGGTCATAGCAGTAGATCCAGCTTTCATCGCATGGCATTTTTTCAAGTTTAAAATAGAATTTTATTGCATATCGTTCTTCTAAAGTCCAGATTGCATTTTTGAAATTCACCAGCTGTGACAATCAGGGTTTAGTAGGGTGTATTCCAATTCCTGCTGTAGCTGTTCATTTGAACCTGAAATCATTAAAATTGGTCAAACTGAATTTTCAAGAGTCTACGACAATTTTAAATACCTGTACAAAAAAAGTTTCGAAACTTATTGAATGCACCACGTATATTAAATACGTGATGTGTAAACACATTTTGTAGATACAAACATTTAAATGATCAAACAGTTCTATCTTTAATATTTAATTCAGGATAAGTCAACAAAGTTAAATGGTTTCAAGTTCTGCTATGCATCTCCAACAATTTGATTAAACAACAGTAATTTGTTTACACAAAGTTAAAGTATCAAACAGTTCTTTTTCAAATAATTCAATTTAGCATAAGTCTTTTGCTTGCGCTCAATTTAAATGTCAAACAGTTCTATTTGACTCATAGATAGGACCCTATTAGTTGCTTCCACTCCTGGCCAGAATGGACCTTGGAACGATGGCAATGAAGGAGTACTCTGCATTCCCCAAAGCTCCAGCATTAGTAGAGCCTCA